>CM031374.1:3314401-3914401 GCA_018208015.1 Medicago ruthenica | reverse complement strand
GGTTATATTGAATAGTAAAAATATTGATCGATAGGGAGTTAAGGTAATTATAAATCTAATTCACAGTTTTGATTAGCCGAAAAGGAATAAGTTTCTTAGAGTAATGTTTGTTTGGTTTACATGCATACAAAATTTTAGTCATCCTTAACTATATGTCTAACCCGGGCAATGTCGGGTAAATACATTAGTTTATTTAATAGAAACACTACACCGATATTTATATTTTTAAAATAATCATGAGTTTCTAATATATGTATATAAAATTTGTTTGTGCAGATATAAACTCTTAAAATCTGCAACGAGAGCCGTGCAAACAATTGTGTTTTGCATATAAAATAAAAAGTTATTTAATAGAAACACTACATTAATTTTGTTATTTGAAAATAGTCACGAGTTTTCAAAATTTTATCATATCGACTTTCTCATATATGTACATAAAAATTTGTTTTCGCATATATAAGCAAATAAAATACACAATTGACGAGATTCAACTATTTAACAAAATTAATGTAGTGTTTCGAAGGAGAGTGATTTTTTTTTTTTGACAAAACAAAGGAGAGTAACATAGAAACTCCTTACTTATTTAGCATTATTTTTATTTAACTATGTTGTTTCAAAAAATCATTTTTTTAAAGTAAAATTAAATGCAAAATTTATTCAATTTATTCTTTTTTCTTCATGACAAATAACCGATTAGATTGTTTTTTCATCTTTCTATACAACTTATTTAAAGGATAAAACAAAAAAAGTACATCTCCCTTCCCATAGAGATGCTACTTTTAAACTCCCCTCTTATTTTGAAACACACATTATCCTCCCTCAGAAGAAAAAGTACATCTCCCTTCCCATAGAGATGCTACTTTTACACCCCTCTTATTTTGAAACACACATTATCCTCCCTCAGAAGAGGATTTTTGATCCATTTTTTTATGTTTCCGTTGACTAGCCGTTAACCACCGTTAAATAAATTTAGTATTACTAAAAGAGTTTTTCTATCATGTGTAAATTTGCACATGTTAAGAAATTTAAAATGGTAAGTTTGTCTTAGAACTTCTGTATTTTATATTAAATATTTAACTTTTTAATAAATAATTAATATTTTTCAATAAAAAGTTACTACTTTTAATTGCCTTAAATGTGCAATATTGCGAAGGTTAGACAAATCATTACTACTCCGTCCCAAAATATAAGAAAAAATAAGTCAACATAAATTGATGTATTTGGTACTCCCTCCGTCCCTATTTAAAGGAATAGTCAACAAAAAAAATTGTCTCTAAATATAAGACTATATACAAATTTCTAGATGCATTGATTACTCTTTTTCCAAGTATACCCCTTATTAATAGTATCAATTTGTCTTGGTATATGAAAAGTTAACTTTAAATATATATTTAATTAAGAATAATCTAGTAATAGTCACACACATTTGAGACAACTTTATTATTCCAACAATTTTTCTTAATAGACGTGATTTTTTGTAAACTACTCCAATAAAAAGAGACAAAAAGAGCGGGAGGAAGTACAAATTTTGAATTAAATAGATTAAGTTTTGTCTACTTGTATTTTTGGATGGATAGACTGCTAAAATAGCCTTTTTTTTAAATTCTCGGTCATTGCTTTTTCTCTTTCCTTCATTATTACAACACTAGTTTATGTTACTGATTTTCTTCCTTCCCAACCACCACTTCTCATTCTTCCTCGCTTTCTTCGTCACCATGATTTTCCTCCTCTCAAAGTTGAAGACAAATCCCAAGCTACCGTCTTTCTCATCCTAGATCTATAATCGGTGTCTCTGCGTGTGTTCTCGTTTCACCATGGTTGCGATTGATTGGTCAGTATCTTTTTCGTTAGAATTAATAATTGCTTTTGGTCAGTATCTCTCAGGGAGGAGGAGATGTAATTTACTCAACAAAAAATTATATCTCAAATTACTATGTTTTTAGTTTCTTTAATAAAATACCCATCTTTGGCGGTGGATTCTTGGTATATGGACGTACCCCACATAGATGGATGAACAAACGAAACATAAATGAAATAAAAAACTGGTGGTGCTATTGGTCACCAACGTGTTTTTAGTGCCGTTAGTGAGAATTGGTAATTTTGTACAATTTGGTAACATTTCTTTTATAATTGTACTTGTCATGGTCTGCAACATTATATTATCACATGATTCATTTCAAAAGAGTAGATTTTCTCCTTTAAAGGTAAGACTCCAAACATTGATTCGCCAAATTATTGGAGTCTAACCTAATTCACTATAGTCAACCACATTGATCTCTGTTTTCATTTGTAGTAGACAGAAATGTGTTATGATGATATTTTACTTAATTTGAACACGATATATGTCCTACTCTTTAATTGTGTTGCAGAGAAATAAAAATCAACAAAGTAAAAACTATATGACAGGAAAACTATTATCATAAGAACAAGGTTCAGACTAGAAAAATAGAGATTACATGGTACATTTCCTACTCATTTCTATAGATATGAGGGAATCGCAACTTATTTTATAAAAAAAAAAGTGCGTTTGGTAAAAACCAAATTCAAGAAAAACAGATTACAACATTATTGAAACATAATAGCTAATAATCTCAATTAACGACGGGTTGTTGTGAAATGGTCCTTGTCTTCATCATTTGTCATTCCTAAAGTATTCTTAACTGCCTCAGTAGCACCTTGTGCCATACCATTCACCTTTTCACTTGTCTGTTGCAAAAACCCAGCTGAGTTGTCCTTTCCTGGTTGGGCAGTTTCTTTGGTAGCCTGGCCCATCTCATATCCCTTGTCTCTAGCTTGACCAGTTGTGTCTTGGGTTTTATCCTTTGTTGCTTGGGCTGTCTGTCCTGTCTTGTCCTTAGCTGCTTGGGCTGTTTCCTGGGTTTTCTTCTCTGTAGCTTGGGTTGTCTGTCCTGTCTTGTCCTTAGCTGCTTGGGCTGTCTGTCCTGTCTTGTCCTTAGCTGCTTGGGCTGTTTCCTGGGTTTTCTCCTTTGTAGCTTGGGCTGTCTGTCCTGTCTTGTCCTTAGCTGCTTGGGCTGTCTGTCCTGTTTTGTCCTTAGCTGCTTGGGCTGTTTCCTGGGTTTTCTCCTTTGTAGCTTGGGCTGTCTGTCCTGTTTTGTCCTTAGCTGCTTGGGCTGTTTCCTGGGTTTTCTCCTCTGTAGCTTGGGTTGTCTGTCCTGTATTGTCCTTAGCTGCTTGGGCTGTTTGCTGGACCTTTTCCTTTGCAGCTTGGGCTGTTTGCTGGACCTTTTCCTTTGCAGCTTGTGCCATGTCACCTATATTGCCCATCATCTGGTTCGACTCTTCCTGATCCACCCACCCAACAAAACACAAGTTATTTTAATCCAAAAATTTAACTATAAAACTAAAGTATAGTACTAGAATAACACTAGCATTACCATCGATATAAATTAGATAAATTTGGTGGAATCCATGTAAATTTTAACTAATAATAAAATAGAGCATGTTAAAAAGTGTGTTAGAACATATGCTGGTAGCAGTTTAATAGTACTTATTTTGCTGAATGCTTACTAAGACATAAGGTTTTTATCCCACAAAAAACTGTTATGTATATTAACAAAAAAATATAGCGTTACATATATATCATTTACATTCAAGATAATAAATCTTCCCCTCAAAAGATAATAAATCTTTAGTAAAAAAAGTAAGATAAATCTTATGTTGATAAAAAAAAAAAAAGGAAAGGGAAAAAATGGAATAAGAATTAGGTTGAATGAAATGAAAAATATATAGAATTGTGAAAGACATTTGTTGTACCTCAGTTCTTCCGATGGTTTCACCAGCTTTGTAGCTCTGATCGTGGGATGCCATTTTTCTTTTTCAAATTGAATAGTCGGTTTACTCAATAGCAATAGCAATAGCAATAGCAATAGCAATATGATTGAAACTTTCCTCTTATGGTTATCTCAAGCAGTTTTAAAGTTTTTGTGACTTTTGAGTTTTATTTATGTTCTATTTATAGTAATTCATGAGTCATGGATGTAAACCACGTGTTCACTTCTTGACACGTCCACAACACGTGTTGGCCCAAGGTGATGGTTATAAACTTGAGTGCCATTTATAGTTTAAAATGAGGAATCAGCCTGTCAAATTTCGACAAGTTGCCATTACTTGATTATTATATGATGATGAAGAGATATCCTTGTTGTTTTTTTGCATGACTCATGAGATTTTTTACTATAGATAAAGATCTTCGAAGAGAGTGAAGTCATGACTCATGAGCTTGTAAGTATTTTTAAAACAAATGTTTAATTAGCTAAGGACCTTAGTTAAATACTATACGTAAATCTTCTTAGGGTTTCTATATATCCTTTGACAAAGGATCTACTTAAATTAATTAAATTAACTTGAGTTTGTTTATAAGGACTTGCGATATTTTTTGAAAAACTTATAAGAACATCTTATTTACCTTATCTCTCCATGATATCTTAAAAATTATATATAATTTTGACTTTATTTCTTTTATTATAAAAATAACTTATGCATAAGCACTTATAATGAAAATGTTTATGTTATGTCTTAAAATTTGGATTAAGTTTAACTCATCCCATACAAAATCACAATTTTAGGTTATATATATATATATAATGTGATATTCTTAACATACACATGATCACGTCTAAGATTGAACATTGGAGTGTGACTTGAGTTACTTGATAACATCATCTCGTAAAGGGTTAAGCTTAACTAAAACCACCAAAATAGATTTTTAAGGTAATAATTATCTATAACACTCATATCTCGTCTATTGCGGCACTCTTAACACTATAAGAACTTAGTTGTTTACCCAAATATGGCCAAAGTTGATATGATGGGGAGTATTATTTTATAAAGTGTGTTTGCAATACACACTTTAACACATACTTTTAAACATATTATCGATTTTGATTTGGATTTTAATTCAAATGGGTTTCATTTCAGGTCCAATATAAAATATGAAATTAATATGATGTCAACCAATAAAGTCATTGGTCAGAGGTTATACCTCTTCCTTGAAGTCTTTGGTTCGATGCTTGTAGAATGAGAGGATTTGAAGAGTAAAAAAGAAAGTGTGACATCAAGAGCATATTTAATGTCAACCAATAATTAGATGAAATACATATGATTTTCTAATATCATATTTATTCATAATTTTGGGTTAATATAACCTCCAAATAAAAATGACTTTTGATTTAGTTGGAGTTGTTTCAGCCTACAAAGCCTCTAAATATGGAATTGGGATCCTCTCTATGACTCTATAGCTCCAAAGAAATACAAGACTCTATTTCTTTAAGAAAGAGATAGACATAACTGAGAAATTAGAAGACCGACTCTATTTGGGAGTTTTGAAGGGAGGGGAAGGAAGAAGTAGAAAGGATGGGGAGCTATGAGAGTGGAGGGTTTTGGGGGTTTAGTTTTCTTCATAATACAAAATCCCCCTAATTTTGGAAAACTAAAAAATTGTATTGGAGGAGGGTTTTAGTAAGTTTTTCAAATCCAATCTATGTTGTTATAATACTTTCAAAGTTAAAAATACATTAATCATAAGGATCTATTTACTTTTCTCTACAAAATCACTCTCTCAAAAAATGTAAAAAAAAATTCTATTTTTTTCTCTAACTTCATCCCTTCAAAACCATCATACAGAGCCTAACATTTTCTCTCGGGTAAACAGTAATTTTTTGTTGGTCTTGTTATGGCTCACATTTAATCAATCTTTAACCTACTAGAGGTCACAGGCTTTTCTTGGATTGGGCTTGTTTGTTGCTAGTACTTCAAGAGTTTTTGAACCACAAAGACTACAAATATTGCTACCACTTTTTTTTTCCAACGCCTAAGCTTGTGCTTATTCTTGAAACTTAGATGAAGTATATACAAAATAGCAATTTCCTATACGAAGAGAAAGATCAAAGAGTTGTGTGTCTAATTCATGAGAACCAGGGGTAATGAAAGAATTATGATTGATATATAGATAGATAATGAAATAGTGATTAAATAACTAAATGGATTAGGACATATACCTCTCATTGAACAGAACATAATGGTCCGAACGATAATGGTTCATTAAAAAAAAAGTCCAACATTTCATCAATAATTAATTCATAATAACAATTAATCATAATTTATAGTAATATTAATTCTAAAAAATTGATTATATCAATTCATAATTGATTATTAAAATAAGTAATCTAATATTCTCCAACTTAGATGGCAATAGTGAATTATTCAAAGGATAAAAAATTTAAGACTACAATATCAATTACGGTCATAATACTTGTCAAGCAAAGAGAAGTTAACTTCAACTCTGCAGAAATTATATCACATAGTGAAAAGAAATCAATACATGTGAAAACTTAAATTTTCAATGAAGAATGATGAAATCAATATGAATACACACACATATAACTATTCATCCTCCCATCAAACAAAGGAAAATACATGTAAATATAAAAACAAATAAGATGAGAACTAACCTCTCTTTAAATGAATGGCACGACAAACTACAATGCTTCTTCCTTCCTTTATCATAACATCGACTTTGGTTTCAGTAGAGACTTTCATAGTGGATCATCACACTGGACTAACTTCATAACACTGGAATAAATCATCAGAGTGGACTAAGAGAAAACACACATGTGAGTTTAGACACCACATCTTAATCCAAAATCGTAAGACATTATGTATATGAGTTTTCTCACTTATATGTTGCTCAATTTATGTTCTTCCATCTAATGTGAGACTTCTAACTCATCCTTAAGACGTCAATTAGGTCAATTAGTTCTCCCTTAAGTGTGATACTATCCACATCAATGATTCAACATCGTGAACAACTTTTGCTCTCCCACCAAGTTGAACTGACTTCGATAGTTGATACTATTGTTGAGAGTTCTGGGGGGGACCCTTAAAACTCTGAAATTTATCATTAATTGAATTAAAAACAACCGCACAAGTGAGTTTGGACACCACATCTTCACGTAAAATTTTACTCTCTTTCTCACACTCTCTCTAACACTCTGTTTACCCTGGTTTTTGGTAAACAACCGCTGGTTATAAATTTATTACTTGCGAGATCAACCAGTAATCTCAGACCATTGTGTGTTAAGTTTGTTTGAGTATCTTCGCATATTTTTATGTATTTTTATATGTTTCGAATAGAAGAAGGAAACAAAATATCTCCAAGTTCGATTGCTTGAACTTATCGACAAGGAATTGCAGTATAAAGGTAGATTGCAGAAATTAACTTAGAGTAAAGTAAATTGCATTGATTTGAAATAAAGGTTGTTCACAAGGATCATACATGATTCGTGACTCTTTTCTCACTGTAACTTGGATACTTCGAGTGTGTAGAATATTATGTAAGTGATTTTGTGACCCCGTTTTCCTCATGGAAAACTCTTATTTATACTAAAGGAAGTAACTGTACAATCCTATCCACACTTCTAACTGCTAATAACGCTTAATAACAGAGAGAAAACAACCTATTTGAAATTCAAATCTTGCTCTTTCGACAGCCATGACTTTTGACAGTTTGTCAAAGAAACTTCCCGAAACAAATCAACCTTCGCTTTGCTGATGTGTGCTTCGACCAATTCTAACACTTCGATTTTGTCGATCGGACAAGTGTAACTTTGGAACTCCTTTAGACTAAAAATTCCCACTTTCCTCCACGTGTCTAATCAAACCAATGGTAACTGTATTTTATGTCCTTTGTCGAAAAACACAGGTAACACACTCACTCTCTTATTAGGTAAAATCTATATGGGTACCACACTTTAGAAATGGATCTCACTTAAAGTGGTGAGACCTGCACGAGTTTCACCTAATAGGAGAGTGAGTGTTAGAGGGAGTGATAGAAAGAGAGTGTTCCTAACATTTCTCATTGATATATGAGTCTTCTCACTTGTATATTTGTTGTTCAACATCTACTCTTCCATCCAACATGAGACTTCTAGCTCACACTCGTTTTAGATCACTTTTCATTATATAGTTATACTTTTATCCAAAAACTTTTAAAATTTATAAATATAATCCAATAAACTTGAACGATAAAGAATTTTATTTATCTATTGAAATAACTTTTTTTTAGAAATGACGAAATTCAGTTGAAGCATTTAATTTTTATAGAATGATAATTTCTCTAAATTTTCAATTACCCCATCTAAATACACTCTAAAGATATGATGTAGACAAATTGTCGGCTCGTATCGAAGATGAAGTGGCGCACAAGAAATGATCACTCGGAATAGTGCAGATTTGGCATCCGGTGTCGGAAAGACTCGAAATATACCTTTTCGGAAAGCCCTGGACCTCACGAGCAAAACTCATCGCTTCACCATGACGTAGGGGTCAAATAGTCATTCGAGGTCGTCTGGAAGCCCAAAACCGCATTTTAATATTTTCAGCATATTTGTTATTTTTGTTTTATTTCAGTTTGTTATTTTTCGGTCCATTAGGGTTTGTTATTTCCTCTAGTATTTAAACAGAACTTATGTAGCCTAAGAGGCGCTTTTTGATTGAATAAAATTATCGAGACTTTTCTCAATTCTGGTGGATTTCGGAAACCCTTATTTGATAGGTTTGTCGCTTGCAACCTGTCTGTTTATCTTTTAGGTTTAACGCTTGTTAATCCCTGCTTCCGTTCTGCGTCAGTTGGCATCAGAGCAGGTTTCCCCTGTTCTTTCGTGAACGTGATTCGACCATGGGAGATCAATTTGTTACGAAGACAGAATTTGACGGTATGGTTGCGGCGATCAAGGCTCTAGCAGATCAGATGGCGGCATTGACAACAAAAGTGGACGACATCGCCAACAACAACAACAGAAATGATAACAACAACGACAACAGAAGCGACAACAACAATAACAACTGCCACAACAGGGGAGGAGAACCAATTTCGGTTATTAGGGTTCGTAATAACAACAACCCTACTACTGATGATTCAAGTTCTGAGGATGAGAAAGTCGTGACCGAAGATGGAAGTGAACGTGGGAATCACAGTGATTACTGCGTAAAGGCTGATATTCCCTTATTTCACGGAACAATGGGAGTGGAAGAATTTTTGGACTGGCAGATCGATGTTGACTGGTTTTTCGACGTCATGGATGTCCCGAAAAACAAGCAGGTTAAGATGGTTGCGATCAGGCTGAAAAATACCACTGCTGTTTGGTGGGATAAGCTCGTTGTTCAGAGGCAGAGGCAAAGGAAACGCCCTATACGAACTTGGAGAAAGATGAAACAGTTGATGCTTGAAAGTTTTTTACCTGAAGATTACAAATAAATTTTGTATAAGATGTATAGTGAATGTGTTCAGGGCAAGCGAACAGTGACTGAGTACACGACTGAATTCTTGCGTTTCTCTGAACGTAAATTGGCCGAGTCCGAGAATCAGAAAGTGGCTCGTTATATTAGTGGTTTAAAAAGTTCGTTACAAGAGAAGATGGGATTGCAGACTGTTTGGACCGTTGTTGAAGCGTCCAACCTAGCTTTGAAAGCGGAGTTAATAGAGAAATATCCCAGGAATTTCTCAAATTTCAGAAGGTATTCTCCACAAAACAATGCCGATGACAAAGAAAAAAGTGCAGCAACCAAAGATTCAAACCCTATTAGCAAAGCAAGTAGTTCTGGTAGTGCACCACAAAGCAAGGCCCCCGTCCAAAAGCAGAACAACTCATATGCAAAGCCTACCGGTGATACTTGTTACCGTTGCGGTGGGAAGGGTCACAGGTCCAATGTTTGTCCATCAAGGGGATTTACTGGAGTAGTAGAGGAGAGAGGTAGTGGTGATGAGCAACATGTCGACGAAGATGAATACGCAGAAGCTGAATTTGCTGAAGAAGATTCTAATGAGAGAGTGAATTTTGTGCTTCAACGGTTGTTACTAGCATCCAAAGAGGAAGGTCAACGCAAAAATTTGTTTAAGATTCGATGTTCCGTCAATAAAAAAGTATGTGACCTAATAGTAGATAATGGGAGCACGGAGAAATTGGTGCCAAAAAAATTGGTGGAGTATTTCAAGTTACCCACGGAGCCTCATGAGAAACCATACTCTCTTGGCTGGGTCAGCAAGGGATCTCAGGTACGAGTGACGCTGTCCTGCAATGTTCTCATATCCATCGGCAAACATTATAGAGAAGAGGTACTTTGTGATGTTCTTGATATGGATGTTTGTCATATTTTACTTGGTAGACCTTGACATTTTGATAATGATATTACTTATCGGGGACGGGATAATGTGATGCTATTTACTTGGGGCCCCCATAAGATTGTTATGGCACCTGTTTTACAATTTGATAAGAACCCGAAGGAAAAGAAATCAAGTTTCCTAGTGATGTCTCAGAATGAAAAGGAACTTGATGATGATGTTAAGGAGACTGAATGTTTTTGTCCAGTGGTGATCAAAGGGCTGATGAGTGCTGTAAAGGAAGATATTCCAATACCAGGTGAATTCTTAAAAATTCTAAAGGATTTCAATGAGCTGATTGCAGATGAGCTTCCGAATGATTTACCTCCCATGAGAGATATTGAACATCAGATCGACTTGATTCAGGGTTCTAGCCTACCAAACCTTTCTCATTATCGCATGAGTCCTTGTGCCGTTCCAGTCCTTTTGGTACCAAAGAAGGGAAATCAGTGAAGGATGTGTGTTGACAATAGGGCAATCAACAAGATAAATATCAAGTACTGGTTTCCAATTCCCCGCCTAAAAGACATGCTTGATGAGTTGGCAAGATCTAAGTTGTTTTCAAAAATAGACCTGCGTAGTGGATATCATCAGATCAGAATTAGACCTGGAGATGAATGGAAGACGGCTTTCAAGAGCAAGGATGGACTTTATGAATGGCTAGTGATGCCTTTCGGATTGTCAAACGCCCCTAGCCACCTTCATGAGATTAATGAATCAGGTTTTGCGCCCCTTTATGGGATCTTTTGTAGTGGTTTATTTTGATGATATTATGATTTATAGTAAGTCCAAGAAAGAGAACCTGGAACATGTGAGGCTAGTATTGCAAGTTTTACAAGAAAATCAGTTGTACATTAATATGAAAAAGTGCACGTTCAGTACCAACAAAATACTTTTCTTGGGGTTTATAGTTGGTGAAGAAGGGATCTAGGTCGATGAAGAAAAGGTGAGGGCTATCAGAGATTGGCCTGCACCTACATCAGTTACTGAAGTGCATCGTTTCCATGGGTTGGCCACTTTTTATAGGTGATTTAGCAGAGATTTCAACACTGTCACTGCACCAATCACCGAATGTTTGAAAAAGGGGAAATTTAAGTGGGGTTCTGAGCAAGAGAAGAGTTTTGCCTTAATAAAAAAGAAGTTGTGCACCGCCCTAGTCTTAGCTCTTCCTGATTTTGAAAAGCTTTTCCAAGTTGAATTTGATGCTAGTGGAATTGGAATAGGAGTTGTTTTATCTCAAGAGAAGAAACGAATTGCTTTCTTTAGTGAGAAGTTGAGTGAAGCTCGACAAAAATGGAGTACTTATGGCCAAGAATTTTACGCCGTTTTCAGAGCCCTTCGCCAATGGGAGCACTATTTGATTCATAGAGAATTCATTTTGTTCACTGATCATCAAGCTTTAAAATTTCTTCATAGTCAGAAAGTAATTAACAAGATGCACGCTCGGTGGGTGAGTTTTCTGCAGAAATTCTCTATTATTATTCAGCATAAATCTGGAGCTCTTAACAAGGTAGCTGATGCTTTAAGTAGGAGAGCCTCTTTGCTTGTCACTTTAGCACAAGAGGTTGTGGTTTTTGAATGTCTGAAGGAGTTGTATGAGAATGATACTGAGTTCAGAGAATTATGGGCCAAATGCAATGATCGCCCTTGTGCAGATTTCCATGTTCGAGAGGGATACCTTTTTAAAGGGGACCAACTGTGCATTCCTTGTTCATCCTTAAGGGAGAAATTAATTAGGGACCTACATAGTGGCGGTCTTAGTGGACACATGGGGCGAGACAAGACCATTGCTAGTCTGGAAGAAAGGTTTTATTGGCCGCACCTGAGAAGAGATGATGGAACCATAGTTAAGAAATGCTACACTTGTCAAGTTTATAAAGGTCAGTCGAAGAACACTGCTCTTTACATGCCTTTACCCATTCCTGATGGCATTTGGCAGGATTTGTCTATGGATTTTGTGTTGGGTTTGCCTCGTACCCAGTGAGGTGTGGATTCTGTGTTTGTGGTTGTGGACCGATTCTCAAGATGTTCCACTTCATTGCATGCAAGAAGACTGCGGATGCATCCAACATAGCCAAACTATTTTTCAGGGAGGTTGTGCGCCTTCACGGGGTTCCCACATCTATTACCTCCGACAGAGACACCAAATTCCTCAGTCATATCTGGATCACCCTGTGGAAATTATTTGGAACATCACTGAACAGGAGTTCTACCGCTCACCCTCAAACTGAGGTCACGAACAGGACTTTGGGAAATATGATTTG
Organism: Medicago ruthenica; assembly: GCA_018208015.1. Taxonomy (NCBI): domain Eukaryota; kingdom Viridiplantae; phylum Streptophyta; class Magnoliopsida; order Fabales; family Fabaceae; genus Medicago; species Medicago ruthenica. Next base: position 3,901,960 of record CM031374.1, on the reverse strand, counting down.
TTGTGTTTGTGGTGACAAACCTAAACAGTGGGACTTGGCTTTACCTCAGGTTGAATTTGCTTATAACAGCACTGTGCATTCTGCTACCGAAAAAACACCCTTTGCACTTGTTTACACTTATTTCCCAAGGCATGTGGTTGATTTGATTAAGTTGCCTAAAGCTTCTGGAGTTATCTTAGCTGCTGAAAATATGGCTATGAAGGATTCTGTCAAGGCCAAGCTAGAAGCTACAGGATTGAAAAATAAAGTTATTGCGGATAAAAAGGGAAGGGTCAATGTTTTCAACGTGGGTGATAATGTGATGGTGTTCCTGCGTAAAGAACGATTTCCAGTTGGTACTTACAACAAGTTACAGCCCTACAAGTATGGTCCATTCAAAGTGACTCGCAAGATCAATGATAATGCGTACGTGGTAGCACTTCCAGACTCTATCAACATTTCCAACACTTTCAATGTGCCAAACATATATGAATACCATGCAGATGAGGTCCTTTATCAAGATAAGAACTCAGGGTCAAGTTCTTCAGAGGTGGAAGAGACTGATGTAGACAAACTGGCGGCTCGTATCGAAGATGAAGTGGCGCGCAAGAAAGGATCAATCGGAATAGTGCAGATTTGGCATCCGGCGTCGGAATGACTCAGATATACCTTTTCGGAAATCCCCGGACCTCACGAGCAAAACTCATCGCTTTGCCATGATGTAGAGGTGAATTTAGTCATTCGAGGTCGTTTGGAAGCCCAAAACCACATTTTAATATTTTCAGCATATTTGTTATTTTTGTTCCTAAAAAAAAAAGAGCAGACCCCATTGAAGACGAGAGTGAGGTACAACAAGGCCATTTCTGTCCACCGCCCTTCTCACGGAGCCGTACGTGGACGTTACCGCTCATACAGCTACCAGCCGACAAGCAGTCAGCCTCCCTCTAAAATGGAAGTATGGATGAATCGACATCAAATAGAGGTATTAGGTTTTTTTTCCAGCAATTGAACAAGCTCAACCTTGAAAAAGAAAGGTGGTAGGCCGAAGAACCGTTGAACGCTTCAACTTGGCCACTGAAGAAGGCGAAGGTTGGGCAAGAGACTAGGCCAACTTACTGCTTACTTCAGTTTGTTATTTTTCGGCCATTAGGGTTTGTTCTTTCCTCTAGTATTTAAACATAACTTATGCAGCCTAAGAGACACTTTTTGATTGAATAAAATTATCGAGACTTTTCTCAATTCTGGTGGATTCCGGAAACCCTTATTTGATAGGTTTATCACTTGCAACCTGTCTGTTTATCTTTTAGGTTTAACGCTTGTTAATCCCTGCTTCCGTTCTGCTTACTGAATGAAAACTAAAATAACTATAACGTACTATCTAATTATCCAATAAAACTCATTGTTTTTTCTACAATAAAATAAAATTTGCAATGCTTTTTTTAGAGTCAAATAATTACTAATTGGAGTGCTTAACCATTAAGTTAAGTATGAAATCAAATATAAACGATCTTGCCAATGAATAGTGTTGCTCTATGTTACAAAAAATGGAAAAGGAAGTAATTTACCAAAAAAGTGGAAAAAAAAAAGTTGATGTGCTATAGACTATAATAACTAAATGTTACAAACCAAAAAGAAACTATAAGGATAGATATAGTTAGGCAGCAATGAGTAGTAACACATTTAACAATTGATATCTTTAGTTGTGAAAAAGTACGCACACAATGACACATAGCAGAAGAGATAGATAGAATGAAAAATCATGCTAGTCGTGGTCTTGCATGGAAACGATTCTCAATGCAAATCGAATCACACTCTCTTTATTCTTCTTTACAGTTTGCATCTATTTTCCTTTACCCTTCCCCAAGAGAATGGAGGCCAGATCTTGGTTCACTCATTCTTACCATTCAAGAGATATGAGAGATTAAAGTTATAAGGTTATTGTTTGTGTGTGTGTGAGATAGAAAGAGAGAATAAAGTAACTAAGTAGCAGCCGCAGTAGTGCTTCAAACAAAGAATACAAAAGATGGTCAAAAAAATGAAAACCATAAAGGCTTGTTATTCATTTCATCATAAGCTTACTTATCTTTATTGAAACTCACCATTATGCCTTTTCTTTTCTCATTTATTTAATTTTCTTGTCTGTTTTTGCTTCCAAAGTTGTACTATAAGGTGCTTCCCTTCACTCATTAGATGGACCCGGATTCTCTGCTGCTAGAAATTTTAAATTTACACGGTCAAACAAATCTGAGCCGTTGAAAAAAAAATCAAATGCTTGACAATTAAAATAAAATTTCAAGATCTGAACCTTTTTTGTTTTTTAAGGGTTGAGATCACCTTTGTGGTCACTTATGGCAGCAAGTAATCCAACTCCCTTTCGAGAATCAAAATACCCTACTGTAATTAGAAATACTATATCTTGGCCGTTTGATCAAGATTGGAATCGGAAAGTTTATATCTCAATTTAAGCAAATTAAATTTCAAATAAGCCTATCAATGTGTGTGACGGCGTAACGGGAAATTCTAGCAAAATTAGAAGTCTAGACAATTCAAATACTTCAACTGAATTTCTTTCATTTTAATTTTTTGTTTGAAAAGAGTTATAAAATTCTCGATAAAATTTCCGAAAATCCTTAAAAAATTCACCCAAACAATGAAATTTACATTAATTAGTTTGAAGTATTCTCTAAATTTATATTACTTAAAAAAATTCTCTCATCCAAAAACCCACTTAAACTAAGAATGATTCGATCTTGAGCCAACAATCGAGACATGCTTATTGTGTTGAGTTCTGCACTTATTGTGTTATTTGCATACATACAACACAATATTACATGTTCATGGTAATTTTGTTACGAAGGTGTAGCTCAATATATGGGTTGAAACTAGGGGTGGGAATAGGCCAGACCGCTCGTCAGGGGCCTATGGCCCGGCCTACTTAAAGCTCGGCTAGGCCTAACTCATTTATTAAATAGGTTAGGCTCAAGCTTTTTAAAAAGCTCATTAATTTAAATAGGCTAAGGCTTATAAAAAAGCCTACTAGGCCTATCAGGCCGGCCCATATATGTGTAATTATATATACTACATTATATAATACACACGTATTAGCCTCGACAAAATTTTATTGGATATATATATATATGCTAATAAAGTTAGGGAAAATGAACGTACATGCTTTACAAAATTTTATTGACTTATTAGCATTTTAAAAAAATTGTTTATTAGCCTTTTTATAAATAGGTCAAATGTTATATTTAAAATTGTTAGTACAAATTAGGCTTTTAGACAGGCTAATAGGTCAGACCGGACTTTTAAAAAGGTCAGGCCAGACTTAAAATAAAGTCTTTGACATGCTAATAGGCTAGGCTTAGGCTTTAGTTTTTTCAACTAGGTCCGACCTATTTAAGCAAAGTCCGGCTCGACCCGGCCTATTCCCACCCCTAGTTGAAACAAACACTAAATGAATATTAAGTTTGTGAGGAGTCTAAAATATATCATTATTTTAAAGCACTAAGTATTATATATCAGTCATCTCACTTATATGTTTAACATCTATTTTTTCGTCCACTAAGACCCTACCAACAATGTTTCTAACAAATTAACTACTAATAATTGTTTGTAAAAAATCATAGTTACCACTACAAATATATATGACATATTTTTTCATTTTTATTTTATATCCCATGCAGGTACAGTTCCAAAGATATATTTCATTTCATTAACGGCCAACAAATTCTTCACTATGCAAAGAACAAGATTTTATAACTTTCTTTTCTTGAAAGTAAATTCAAATAAACCAGCTTCTCCCAATAATTTCATAACTTCAATAACCTTTTTTACTCATTACCATTGATTCCTACTTTTAAGAGAATAAAAGAATTCAAATTGCACGTAAAGCAAAAACAATTTTACAAACAAAATTGACTGTCAAAATTCCGTGGATTCCCAAAGAGTAATTGACATGAAAACGACATGGATCTCTTTGTGAATGTTATTGTGATAGCTAGTAGGGTCAGTTATATGATTTTAATGGTACGAATATTCAGTACACTGTGACAATTGCTGACTTGGATTCTACAACGTCCAATAATATGCTGACAACTTTATTTTCTTTTTTTTTTCCCTACTATTAATTTTATTTTTGTTCTTTACATGGATTTTGCTTGTGGGGCTGAAATTCGAATTAATTTGATTCATATAGCCAAATGGCGTGGTCAAAGGGGACCTTTGTAGGTTTAGGGTTTATTTGATTGATGAGATCTTTGGACATTTTATGTTGTGCTATTAGGTTACATGCTCTTTTTGTTGGTCTTGAGTTTGTTGACTTGGCCAGCTTGCTTGTTGCAATAGACCATGATAAAGTGCATGTTAACTTAGTGTATACACCACATAAGATATTGTAGTGTGCCATAGTTCAAAAATAATTTCGTTAAGAGTTTTAGATCGGACAAAATATGACATGAATATGTGTTTATAAGTGGGGACAATTCCCACTTTATAAATCGGTTTTGTGGGGTTAAGTTAGGCTCAACCAGATTTCTAAGATGATATCAGAGTCTCTCTAATAAATTTATTTTTATTAATTTTAAGTTTATATAGAACATGTGAGTTTAACCATGTTATAACATAACTTACACTAATTTTATGTGGCGCTATCAAAATTTTCCTTTGAACGCAAGATTTTTGTAAATTTAGGAGTCATCTAAATTCCTATTACTTTTTTCTAGCAATAATTTCCTATTAACTAAAAAACTTAAAATGGAGAAATAATATTTATACAACCATTTTGTGACAACTTTTAGGACAACTCTCTTACTCTCATACTCACATTGTACTTACTCTCTCACTCTCCCTCTTTCTCTCTCCTTCTATTGTTTTTGTCCCAAATTAAAAGAAAAGAAAAAAATGGTTGTTTAAAAAATAGTTGTACAAATACCATTTAATTTTTCAGTCATGTTGTTCAAGCTAAGGCACTATAATTAACTAATCTTTTAACTTTTAAGCAAGATTAATAGTAGATAGAGATCTAGTGAGTGACATTATTCTTACACCTTCCTTGTATATAAGATCCTATATATTTTATCTTTTCATTAATATATGAACCTAGAGATGAACCTCAAAGAAATCTTAAATTAACATAGTCTATTAGGCATGAGAAAAGATCGATCATACATCTCACAATTAAAATAGCATCTCGAGATCTAGACTTTCATTTTTTTTTTTTTTTATCAATGGTTGAGATCATTATCAATTGTGGCAAATGTGAGTAAGAAGTCTCACGTTGGAAGAAAAAATAAATGTTGAGTAATATATATGTGACTCATATACCTAATGTCGTAAGTTTTTGGGTTAAGATATAGTGTCTAACTCAGTTATGTGATTGCTCTTAGGTCCAATGCGATGATCTCCGGACTCCCCCCTAATGGCCCAACTTTGGTATCATAAGGTGTGTTCCGTTGAGTGCAGCGGCAATAGCGGTACAAGTGTATGCGGATGAAAAAGGTTTTTGCTTTCATAATAAATTAATGGACCTTCACTTGAGGGAGAGATTGTTGTGACAAATGTGAGTTAGAAGTCTCATATTGAATGAAAATGAATGTTGAACAATATGATGTGGTGTCCAACTAACTAATTTAATTGCTCAAAGTTCCATATGATGATCTCCTCATGACTCAACACACTGCAGTGATCCATTTTTTGCATAGACCAAATTAAATAGATAAAAAAATACTTTGAATTTTAATTTGTGTGCTTGAACAATATAAATCCTAAGGAAGAGAAAAAAATATATGAAAGAGTATAAATACTCACTTCAAAATCAAACTAGCCCTACCACTTCCCACTCCCTTCCCCTGCTTCTAACCAATTTTAAAGTTTTGAAGGAAAAATAATGATCCTATATGTACTTTGCATCCATTACCATACCAATAAAACTTTAACAAAATGAAGTTGTATCCCACTGCCAAAGTAAATGTTCAAAATTCAAAGCAACCTCTCTTTGGAATTGAAGCACGAATTTCCTTTATCTCTTTTTCTCTCCTTTAAATTTTATTGATTCCATCTATCAAGGTTGTCACTTAAACAACACTAAAAAGTACTACAATATTCTCTTTTCCCTCCATTTATCCTCTTTTTTATGTGGTCTCTTCTAGTATATAAACCATGCCTATTATCACATTTCTTCATCAATCTATCCCTCTTTCAGCTTCTCTATCTCTAATAGTTCAAGTTACTTTATTTTCTTGAGGTTAGTCGTTGTCTTTTCACTTCTAATATTCCCCCTCATTTTTCTTTCACTCACATCTAATCTTCAAAAAAATTCTATTATTCTTCAATGTTAATCTTGTCAATTATTAGTTAATTGTGCCATATACTAAAAAAAATCTTCTATGTAATTAAATCTTGTCACATATTCTTCAATCGTGTTATCTACTAGAGTGCTCTATAATGTCAACCTCGTAAATTGCTTTGTAGTTTTCATAGAAGTTAATCCGTAACTTCAATTATTTTTTTATATTTATTCATATATTATAATAAGAAGACTTCTAGAAATCTAGTTACTACCTAGTATCATTCACAAACTCTTGTGCATGTGTAGAATAATGAGCCAATGATTATGTAGGGAAAATATCAACTTTGGTTAAAATAAAAATTATTTTCTTTAAAATAGCAAACAATGATTATGGTCATAGACATGTTACAATTTACGTTGGGAAATAGAGGTGAAAGCAAATGCGACCAAAATTACTTGCATGGACACATCGAAAACCTTGATGTGACACACTTGGTCGCAGATGCACACATTTTTATTTTATAACAATGACAATGATATGACAAATTACAATATATTATCTTTCTTTTTTTATGTCGAGGAGCGATTATTGAACTCTTGATTTCCTTATCTCCCAACTCTTTAACTCTTCCACCTCAATCACCAAATCATCACTATATCTATTACAATGTGTTATACTATTTGATGCTTTCTTCAACATTTATGATTCATATGCAGTCTTATAACTAATGGAAATTGTTGAATGAAACAGTAATTTTCCAAAGGAGTAAACATGAGTAGGCCAGGAGATTGGAACTGCAGATCATGCCAGCACATGAACTTCCAAAGGCGCGAATCGTGTCAAAGATGCGGCGATTCAAAGTATGGAGATAGAGTTGATTATGGATCAGTGTTTGGAGGAATTAGAGGAGGATCTTCATTTGGTTTAAGTGGTTCAGATGTTCGTTTAGGTGATTGGTATTGTGGTGCTGGTAATTGTGGTGCACACAACTTTGCTAGTCGTTTAAGTTGCTTCAAATGTGGTGCTTTCAAAGATGACTTAGCTGGAGGAGGATATAATAATAGTGACATTTTGCTTTCAAGAGGTTTTGGTGGAAGTACAAGACCTGGATGGAAATCTGGTGACTGGATATGCAACAGGTAATTATATTGTAATATTTTGTATAGTTTGATACTGCCTATGTATAATACATGTCTTATTTCAAATTACAAGATACATTTATTTATTTTCTTTGAATATAGGAATAATTGATATTACTAATTGTGTCAAAGATGTAAAGTCAAAATTAAACACATCTATATACAAAAAAAGTATTTTAAAAACATTCATACACAAAATTGATACGTTAAATAAGTTACATATTTTTGTTAAAAGAGAAAAGTGACTTATAATAAGGGTCACATTTTGTCATCTTGTGGTCAAATTTTAGTAAGTAATATTATAAAGTGATAAATTGGTGAAATATAATTAAATTTCTTTGAAAAACTTATTTTTTATGTTAGATATGTAGTTATTGAACTTTTTATTTTATATCTTCTATCTTTTGATTATTGGTTCCAAATGAGGGGACAGCCTTTGCTTTTTGTTTTCCTGCTGCCTTTGAAGTTTGAAGAAAATGACATATGACACAAACCAAAGGCAATGATGGGGTTGTAGGCATGGAAATCATATCTTTATTGAATTCCCCTTTCTTTGACTTCTTTTAGGAGTTACATACTTTGAATATGGCTACATTTTGGTACCTATTTAAAAAACAAGGGTCTATTTGTTTAGTGTGAATCAATTTTTCCATTGTGTTTAACTTATTTTTACAAAATTGGTTTGTGAAGTGAGGGAAATCGCTCTTTAGCACTGTGGATGGCCTAAATTGATAAATTATGATACCATATTTTTATATTGTGTTTAACTAAACGTTACAAAACGACTCATAAAAAGAAGAATGTCATTATTTATAAACATTTTTCAGACTTTATCTGCTTTCAATGTGGAATTTGAGTTTTTTTTTCAATGCTTGTCGTGATAAAAACATGACATTTTTTCTTTCTTTTGAACAGATTAGGATGCAATGAGCACAACTTTGCTAGCAGAATGGAATGTTTCAAATGCAGTGCACCAAGAGACACCTACTAGAAATGAGATTATCCAAGCAAAAAAGACTAGAGATGCTGCAAGATTTTCTTTATTAGTTACTACGGGATGTTAAGGCTATGATTTCTAAAAAGGTGGTCTAAAATGCTATGTAACCACATCCCAATTAGGTTCTTCTTTAGATTTCCCTTTAAAACTATAACAATGTTGTTTTTGTGCTTTAAACTATTTTATTTTCTTTGATCTTTGTGTTAGAGAGTTCATTTATTGTACGGTGCGTGGCTTTCTTTAATGAAGATTAATATCTCCTTTCTTTCCTCATGAAAATTAACTAGTTAGTACTTACTTCCTAATTGTAGAGTATGTGATGCCAAAATCCACCATTCCTCATATTCATGAGTCGATCAGGTTATTATATAGTATTGAACAACGATCAAAGTTAATGAATTTTGTTTTTCCAACCAAACCCACGTGTTTGGTTTGTCCGGATTTAAAATCGGAACATGTAAAAACGGAGGGTTTTGCACATTTTCTACATGTTCAGATTTTAAAATTCGAACAAAACATGGACCTCTGAGAAGTGTGGGGTGGAAAAAAAATCTCAAAGTTATGCATACATGGAGATTCATTTGGTCACGATCGGCTCAAACATAAAGCAGCTCAAGTCTTTACTTTAAGTCCATCAACCAAAAAAAACCTTATGTATTAGTTGGTCACGACACCGCTTGACCACTCAATCATTGACTCTAGTATTACATATTCACTTAAAATCTTAAGACATTAGATATATAGGTTCTCTAACTTATATCTTGTTCAACATCCAATTTTTCATTTAATGTGAGACTTTTAACTCAAACTTGATAAACCAACTTGTATTTATAATTTTTTTTATCATTAGTCAGCCTAACAAAATGATAAACTAGCGTGTTTTTTTTTCCTAGTGAATTGATAAATTCATAGTTTAGAAGAAAAAAAAAACGTTTATTTTTGTAAGACTATTGATTTTGTTAAGTCTTGCCTCAACGTTCCTTTAGAATTAAAATGTGGTATATGGTATGTGATTTAGTACTATTTTTAACTCGAACAAAATTGAACTGGGCACTGAGAAATCCAACAAGTAAAACCCTTTAAACCTTTAGGTTGACCAAAGGAAAATAACTTTGAATCTACACACTTTACTACTGTAATTATAAAGTTAAGCTTATTTTAAATCGCCAACTTACCAGAGTTCCTGTGACAGTATTCACTATTGAGTTTGAGACATATTCATTAATCTCTTCTGATATAATACAAAACCATTTATAAAATCTAGAACTTAGATTATTAAGTCCACAACAATTATTGTTGCATTGAACTATGGAACCAACAAGTAGATGGTTTCAAAGGATCATTTTTTATCACTGATATTTCCTTATATTTTCGAGTTTTTTTTTTATATATAAATAAAAGAAAGACATACGTTTTAGAGTTTAAAAGTATTAAATTCAACATATTTCATTAATTCATTACACATTCATTTCAAACTTATTGATTTGAACATTATAATTATTCTAAAAAATATGTTAAATATGGACATGAATCATGAATTTCGTTTTGAGCGCCCATGTATAATCGAAGATAGTTAAATTTAACGTGTACGAGATAGAGTGCTAAGCTTTCATATTTTAGGCAGGATGGCCTGTTATTTTGTACTAGTATTAAATAATTTCAATATATTCAATCTGAATGTGATAAAAAAAATTATTTTGTAGAACATGACTCCAAAGTTGCATTCTCACATAATTTATCAGATTTCTTGAACAAATGTGTTTTTTTTTAACAAAACTATGTTATTATGAGACAATTGGAAGTTATATTTATTAAAAATAATTCAAATGTTCAATATTGTCATGATTGTTGCATTCACATATTGCACGATCTAAATATATAATATGTAGTTTTTATAAAAATAAACTCCATCTAAGTCCTTCCTTTCTTTACTTCACTTTCTTAGTTAGCATATTTGAGGAACAAATCACATTGGATTCCTTTCACTGAATGTAAAGTGTACTTTAAAAAAGGAAGTGCATTGTGGATTTAAAAGATGAACTCAAGAATCCATAACAAAATGTGTTTTTTTAGGTTGAACTCTTGTCTTCCTTTCAGGCAGGCTTTATGTTAGTGAAGGGTCTCCAATTCTTTTAAGGCTAACTTTATTTTGAAGTTGTCTCCAAATCTAGATAATATAAGAGATAAATTGCCCCTCTTTTATTACTATAATTTTGTAATTGTCATTGTTACTATTATCATTATTTTGTTAAAAGCTACATGGCTTATCAATTGGAGGACCCAACCCAATTAATGTGTCCTATTAGTATGATAACAATGCTTATTAGAAAATATTATCCCCTTGAAAACCTCATTATCCTATCAATTCTGAGGTAGAATATTTGTGATTCTTCTTTTTCAACAAGGGACATTTTCATTGACCAAACAAGATTACCCTTTTGTTTTTGGGTTTATCAAGTTAGAACCCATTCCATAAATTTCTTTGAAGTCATTTGTTTATTTTATTTGAAGAAAAAAAAAAAAGCAATGATGATAAATGTGTTTTTGGGTAAACCACAATGTGAATTTTCGTTAAAAAAATTAAGCGTGTTTGAAGACTTCCATTCCAAAATTTCCTTCAAAGGTGTATTTTTACACTCTTTTTCACTATCGGAAGATATCTTCCGATTGTGTATTTTATCTGTTTTAAGCAACACTATGAACCTAAAGCGCAACCATCCTATGATAATAGAAGACTTGAGATTTCACACAAAAATTGTCACAGAAGAATGTTGTCATAAAATGGTTGTACAAATAATATTGTTCATTTATCCAAAAAAAAATAACATTCTTCATAAATAATAGAACTCCACATGGAGAAATAGACAAAGATGGTAAAATACACCAAACAATGATGCAAAGCAAAAGTAGGCACCGTAAAGAAATAAAGGAATGAGGGAATCAAAAGACGAAAAATTGTCAAGAAATTTACTTTGGATACAGTGAAATACAACAGTAGAACTGTGTCAACAGTTATTTTGGACATGCAGGAGTTAGAATACAAAATTTACTATAGACATTGACACTTGACAGATGCCAAAGGTTATTCATAGTGATACACGTTTTAAATTACAAAATTCACTATAGACATTGACCCTTGACAAATGCCAATGGTTAATAAAGATGTATTCCACTTCTCGTTTTCTTTCTAATATTGAATGTCAGTATGCCCAAGAGAGCCTTAGCTCAATTGGCAAGTTTCTTTGGAGACAGCAACCCTGCACAACTTTTGGTTAAATGCATTTCAAGGTTGCATAGTCATGCAGCTGATGCATTTCAAACCGTCCGATTGATTTAAAGCAGATTTTGTTCTTTTTATAAAATCTAAAAATACGAAATTTGAATATGGACCATCTGATCTTTTAATCGGATGGCCAGAAATGTGCTGAGTGCAGTGCAATCGCCTTTCAACTAATCCAAGCATGCACTTCTATGTTGCTAGAAGCATTTGGAAATCTAGAATATGATCGATCTGCATTTTCTCTGTCTATTTGGAAAAACATTTCAAGATCGAATTTGTAAAGAAGTATACAATAAAATTATACAAACATAACTTGTATCCAAAGTTTCAAATGTTCTAATAAAAGCCTTAACATAATGTATTCCTAAAATAGTCAACAATTCTAATGCCGAATTACATCACTCATTCTTATCAAAGCTGCATGACCAGAGCATCTGAATGGAATCCGTTAACACAGGCAACAATTCTTGTCAGACTCCCAAAACATCTACTGCTGCATGTTTAATGGATGATTAAACATAAGATGTTAAAATCACAAAAATAAAAAATATAACTAATGTATAATCTCATCTACTTCAAGAGCAAATATAAAAGAACAGCCAGGCACACAAGTTTGAAGAAATACCAAGAACATGCATATCATTCGGCACAATGACTTCAACTTTTGAAAATGATGATTGAGAAAATAACACAACCTTGTTGAGTGCTGACAACACATCAAACAATATAAGCTCAAATGACAAAAGTAACTTTACAACTTCACAATCAATGGTATACATTTATAAAGATGTACAATCATAATTACCTAATAGAATGAACTATAAGAAGTCTGTTAAAGTTGCACACTCATGTTTGATTCCAAACTACTTTTCATCAGTCAATTGAAGTATAAGTTATACCTACATGAATATTGTCTGAGAAAATGTGTACTTCAATCGAACAAGCCATTGTATTAAGCAACAAATTTTGCAAATCCAAATTCATTTTGTGAATCTAAATGGTTTCCATAATATCTGCAATTCAGTGCCTAATCTCAGGGTGTAGCCAAATGCACAGATTCAAATCCACAATCAAATAGGATATGAAAACAATGGCCTGTTTAGTAAACAGGATAATCAAGCGCTTATCCTATAAGCATTTATGTATAAAATATTTCTATAAACAAAGAGTTCCTATAGTCAAATTGATTTCAAATGCGCTATAAGCTATCCTCGAGGTTAAAAATTAAAAAAAAAAAAAAAAAAAAAAAAAAAAAAAACTACTTAAGCATATCATAAGTTGTTTCAATTAGCTCTCCTAAACACTCCGACAAATGTTTATACCAGCCGATAAACCCAAATTAGTTGTTGATAAGTCAATCCAAAAGCAACCCTAGTTCCGAGTTTCATTCTTAGGCTAGGATGACTTGTAATGGAGGAGAATTCGAACATAACCTTGCAGTTCTCAAGAGACACTCCAGAATTTTATGGATTCTCCTAACTGACCACTGTGCTACTGTTGGAATATAGATATAGGAGAGTTAGTCAGTTAGGTTAGTTATGTTTCTGTTTGTTAGTTGTCTGTCAATTTTATAACTTTTATGTGTGCTGTAAATATTTCTTGTATTGTTTCTCCAAACTGACATAGCTGCCATACCACTGCCCACTATAGTGTTTTGCGGGTCAACCACTACAATATGCTATCTGCCATTTACTATATTGCTTTCAAAATAAAAATTGATTTTATAATTGTAACTCTTGAAATTGGAGTTGGGTCTAACTCAAACCTTACAAAATTGGCTTGTAAGGTGAGAACTACCCACCACTTATAAGCACAGACCATATCTCATATAATGAAGGACTTCTCAACGGTAACCAAACAAAAAATAACTTCTTGTTATAATAAATATCCCTGAGCAATATTTTTAGACAACTTTGAGAATACCGTTTTCAAAAGCTTAGCCAAACGGAAACTTTTTTTGGAATAAAGGAGGACCTAAGCCAACCAAACAAAACCTTAGTTTATGAAGTTTAAAATCTAAATCATTAAGTAGGGAAATTCCAGGCCATGTCTTTAGCTAGTTACTCATTAGCCTCTGATCTGTATGTTTCCTAGCAGTTTTCGAATTCTCCATACATCTGTAAAAAGATGTGGCTCCAATTCTTCTATATGTCAGTTATGCAAAGTGTAATATCTTTCAAATTAAGTTGACTCCTACTGCTATAGATATGCAAGTTTACAACAGCTGGGTATGCAGTCAGTCACATACTCACATTTACTATCCATATTTTCATAGCAACATGGTTATAAGCCTTGACTTGATACATGTAAATTGTGAAGATTCAAAAGGTATGAAGCCACAACATATGCAGGTCTTCCCCAAGAAAACAGTTCCTGCGTTTCGAGGGATTTTCAAAATGATAACGCTACTAGTACTACCACCATTCATCCTTTCGCAAGGTAACCCACTTAACTATTCAGGCACCCTAAAAGCTCGTTTTATTTATATATACGAATAGTTAATTTATAAAAGTCAGATATCAAAGTTTTTTATTACATTTGGAAATGAAATCCCCATAGAGAAAAAGGAAAAAGAGTAATTAGAGTAGAGAAGTTCCTTCTATCTGCAAAGAACTAACTCAATGAAAAGTGAAAAACTTGAAGCCTTAACACCGCATACATTTTAAAAGGTGCAAATTCACAAATAGTTTTTATTAATTAAGCGTATAAAGGCTTTTGATTTGTGTCTGCCAATCACATGTTCCCAAATAGTTTTATTTAAATGATTTGTCACTAGATATGATTTCTAGTAGAACATAGCAACTTTGTTATACCTAGGCAGCCAACCTCATTTAGTAGAAAAACACTTTTAGCATTTTCATAGGAGAACTATAGTATCATGATTGGAGGAATGGTGGAGCACTTCTAAAGTGGGTTTATAGGAAGTAAAAAATGGTTATGGACAACTGTAAAAAGTTAGCTGTTATAAATCAAAATTTATCTTGCACTCAAAAGCAAGTTTGAATAAGAATTATAAAATGAAGCTGACAATTTTACACCAAGTTTCACTACAAACTTGTTTTCCAGAAGAGAAAGTAAACATAAACTATTCCACCACCTCAAACCAAATTATAGCCAGAATTAATTTTATGACTTCAAGTTCTCATTCACAAACAAATACCAAATGCTTGCCCAAAAACACGTATCTAATATGATTTTAAGAGAATGTATTGTCAGTGTAAACCAATATTACACGTGCATTCAATGAGAATTCACTATTCAGACATGTCAACACACTCTTGCAACCGAATTTTAAAATTAAAAATATGAAGTGACGAAGTAATAGGTTCTCATTGGATGTTGGTTAAAACTGACTTCCACAGCATATGCCCTTAATCTCATCTAATATTGCCTGATACTTAGTTTCTTCAGGTTTATTTTTCACAATCAACAGCACAAACACAAAACTCATAATGAGTAGTAAAAAGGCCCAGAGTGGTCAATTGCGGATAGCGGCCGACCCCAAAAATGCTATAGCGGGATAGCGCATAGCGCTATGACCGCTATTTGATAACATTTTGGACAAATTACGTAAATAATACTATAAATTATAAACAAACATATATCTAATATAAAATTAAATATAACATTCAAATCTCATGAAACATTCATAAATCATATAAAACACCCAAATCTTATGAAAGCTTTTACTCATGAATCATTCATAAATCATACAAAACACCCAAATCTTATGAAAGCTTTCAAGTATCAAAAGTTTTAATCAAAATTCAAAACATTAAATAACCGATAATTCCAACATAACATAGCATTGGAAATCAATGATCGTAATTTGAAAGAGAGAATTTACCACTGTTTTCATAGCAGAAAATAAGGAAATCACAGCACGCCTTAAACAAAAGAGAGAAGTTGAAACAGAATCATAGCAGAAACAGTGAAATTTGAAACAGAAACAGAAGAAGTTATGGAACAGAAGAAGTGACAGAATAGAGCAAAAGCTATGGAACAGAAGAAGTTACAGAACAGAGCAAAAGCTATGGAACAGAAGAAGTTACCACTGTTTTAGGGCGAGAACAGCGAACGACGGCGAGAACAGTTGGGTGGTGAACGGCGAACGGCCAACGGTGAACGGAAACGGCGAACGGTGTAGTGGAAGAGAGAAGTTGGGTGGTGTTGTGTTTTCGTCTTTTGGAACGGCGCATAAGAATGAAAGAAGAAGAGAGTAGCTGAAATGTTTAGGGTTTGAAGAAAAAGTCAAATATGCCCTCCTTTTTTTAAAAAAAAACCAAGGACAATTTCGCGATTTTCTCTTAAAAGACGATAGCGGTTTTGAACCGCAACCCGGCCGCAAAACCGCTACGCACCGTGACGCCGCTATTGCAGCCGTGGCCGCCGCTATTCCAAACCGCAACGTTATGCATATAAGCACAGCGCTCCGATGCCGCTATTGACTACTATGAAAAGGCCAGCAAAGGATCCTAATAATAATGTTCTCACATGAAATATGCATCATCTTGATTCATAACTCATTTTGATTCAATAACATCATCTTTTCATGTGCTAATTAATATCTATTTTTCATAACATTTTCAGTTTTCACACATCTTCCCTAATTTTCCTACACCATTGTATCAAACGATTGAAAAAAAAAACACAATACCTCATCGAGTAGGAATCATGCCAGTTTTCCTAGCATAAGCAAAGATCCCACCAGCCTCAATCACCGGACCAGCATCCCCAATCGGCTTCAACCGATACTCCTTTCCAGTCGTATGATTAATCAACCGATTCTCCTCAAGCTCAACCGTCACCACATCTCCTGTATGACACTCCTCGCACAACCTCGTCTCAGACTCCAACGGATACACCTCACCAGTTGCCACCGAGTTCCGGAAAAAGATCCTTGCATACGATTCCGCCACAACAGCAGCAGCACCAGAAGCACCTAATATTAAATATGTAACAGTTAGTTAGTTAATTACACTGGTTAGCTATGTTACTTGCTCTAATTGGTTATGTAAGCATTGTTGTATATATTTCAGCACCAGAAGCCCCTCATATCATATGTATAGTTAGTTACACTGGTTAGTTATGTTACTTGTTCTAATTGGTTATATAAGCATTGTTGTATATATTTCATACTAGTCTAACTGTATATTTAGTTCTGCATTGACAAAAATTGATTTTGAGTAAATTGATTAGGTAAAATGATTTATGTTTGGATACACCATCGTAAAAGTGAGTTGAACAACAAATTCGAGTGTTAAAAAAATTTTCTAGACTCGGTGTAAGTTTGGTTCCACTTCTAGAGGGGTCAAAAATGATTATGGAGGTTACTTTTGAGTAGAATTGATTTTGCCTTCATAATTGATTATACTTAAGCTAGAATTTGTAACTTTTGAATCTATAATTGATTTTTACACACAAATTTATAGTTCAACCCACTTTTACAATGTATCCAAACACAAATTACTGTATATCTAACTCACTTTTAATCAGGATCAATTCAAGACGCAAGACCCAATTTCTAACTCCAAGTAGAATGAAAATAATTATACTCAAACAACCAAACATGTAAAAACAATTCTACACTTCCAGAATCAATTTTAATCCGTATAGAAGGGAAACCAAGCATACACTTAGTCTAACTAACTATTTTATCAAATACCTAACGCCACCGGCGCGTGTTCACGAGAAGATCCGCATCCGAAATTAGCACCACCGATGATGATGGAGTATTTCGTTTTAGTCTCACCGGATTCAACAAATCGTACGGTGTACGAATCAGGGAGTCCGATTAAGGCAAACGAACCAAGCTTCTGATACTCATCAGGATTGGAAGGGACTAATGTAAGATGCTCAGCAGGGATGATTTGATCGGTGTCAATGTTATCACCGACGACGTAGCAGAGACCGTGGAAAGAGGATGAGGCGGTGGTGGTAACAGGAGAAGGTGGCGCGTGGGCGCGTGTGATTTGTGGAGAGGTGGTGGAGATGGTTTTGAAGGAGTTGGATTGAAATGAAGGAAATGAGAGGTGAAACGACGTCGTTGAAGAAGAAAGTGAGAGTTTGTTAGAGGGAGTGAAGGTTAGGGTTTGTGGAATGGTTGTGATTGAAGAGGAAAACGCCATCGTTTTGAGTTCTGCTTCTCTCGTGATCACTATCACTCTTTTCAGCGGCGCTTATGAGTTCTGGTAATTTTCATTACAGTTATTTATATATTGCAATTAAACGACGACGTTTAGAGAATAGTTTATAATAGCAGCCATTATTACAGCTTCCGCAGCCATTGCTCATGACCCGATCCCTAGTACGGGTGTAGATGCGAATGCGATGCAATACCCACGTGCATACTTTAATTTTATAAATAAATTCATAATACTACAATAAGATTGAGCAATTAAAAAGAGAGTTTCACGTTTACATATTATTTATTTATAATTTTTAAATAAAAATACATGTTAAAAACTCAATAACTTCAATGATACTAAACTTAAAATAATATTTGAATAGACTAATATGTACTTTAACGTGTGCATTTAAAAAATAAATTAAAAAAATTAAAAAGAGAAAGAATCAAGTGAATTTGAGATGATGGGACCAACTTTTATCTACTTTGTTTTCTATTTTAATCGTGAGACTCGTTAGTTGCTGAAGAGAGAGATGATTCTTATATAATTGTTGTTGTTGGTAACTAATAAGTACCTATTTTTTCTTCCTCTAATGGAGGTCTTTAATAGGTTGAGGTCCTTGTTAAATAAATGACTCCCTATTGAAGATGCTCTAACATACGCTGACAAAATTTCTATAATAATTCTCTCAAAAAATAATTATAATAAAATTTATTTTCATATAAAATAAAATACTTCAAAAATATGCATAATGTATAATTAAGGGTCATGATAACATGTGTTCTAAGACACGTATCAAAGTTATAAATTATGTATTAAAAATGGTGTCAATTTATGTCTTAAACTCGGTCATTTTTATTTTAGGTCACATATTAACATTTTCTTTACAACTATTACAATTTAGAAGAAGAAACAAAAATTGTGACCAAAACAACAAGTTTAGAACTTATGTGTAAATCTAATAATCTACTTCCATTAGAATAACAACAAAAATTTCATTAATAGAACTCAAAAACAAAAATTGTTAGATGTTGACACTCTCTTTTCTCCCATTATCATCATCTACAAAAAGTACACATTTTAAGTTTGGTTCATTAAATAACACCTATACTCATTCACATCTTAAATCAAATCATCTACATCTTCACTGAATTGTTACAATCTTGTCTCACTTTTTTTCACCTTCATCATTTCTAGGATACATATATGTGATGAATTTTATAAGTATCCACATGTATCCATGAAATATCTTATAAATATCTGATAACATATTTTTTAAACATTAAATAAATGGATTATGATACTTCTTAAGTACGTATCCACGAGTATCTATGAAATATCAATATCTGATAAGGATGCATCTTTATTTCTGGAGTATCCGGTCTTCACGGGTCATAACAAAGTCATTTTCGGCATAGAAGAGTTGATTTGACTCTATTCAATCGGATTGATGTATTTAAAAAAGAGGCTTAATTGCACTTTCAGCCCCCTAAGTTTCTCAATTGTGTGATTTTGGCCACCCTAGTTTTTTTGTGCGATTTTGACACCCCCCAAGTTTACCCTCTTTCTAATTTCTTAGCTCCCCATTATAGTTTTGAGCTGAGTTGGCAATTTTAATGATGTGGTATCCTTGTCACTTGGGTAGTGGAGCACCGTTCTATCCTTATATCCTTATAATTTAGATATCGCCTTATGATTCCACTATTTCTTATTGATGAGGTGTGTCATGTTTGTCATAAGGCGTGTCTGGATATTTTTTAGGAGTATGCAGTTCATTGTAAGGAGATTCATGACTTTAAGTACAGTCATGACTTTGTTAGGGATGTCCTTTTTGATATATTCAGGCGAGTGGGAGTATATGTGAAGAAGGAGGCGCCTGTGAACTTCATGACTGACCTACTAGATAGAAGATCGACACTTAGGCCAACAGATGTTATGGTGTACAGATGGGTAGGAGGAAAACATGCATGTGTGGACTTTGAAGTAAAATATTTTCACAAGAAAGGGGGGTTTGAATTGTGAACTGTTAAAAATTTCCCTTTTAAAATTTCAAGCTAGTAATTTTAAAATGGTTAGTAAATGAAAGATAATAACAATAATAATAAATACGTGTAATGAGTGTGTGAAATTTGTGAAACAAATAAAGGAGATGAAAGAAATAACACATAGAGTTATCCTGGTTCGCCAAAACTAGGCTACGTCCAGTCCCCACACGAATGTGAGATTATCCACTAGGTAGTTGAGTTATAACTTAACCACAACTCCTCTTTTGTCTTGATCTTCCTGATCTTTCTTTACACTGAGCTTTACTCGCTCTTGATCTTCTTGATCTTTCTTTACACAGAGCTTTACTCACTCTTGAATTTACACACTTGTTTACAACAAGCTTTTTCTTTACAATCCAATAAGAAACAAAATCTTATTTGGACAAAATAAAATATTTGTGTTGTACTAAACAAAGCTCAAAACAAAAGAGCAATTTTAGTAAACTTGTAATTGAAGAATAAAAAGAGAGCTTATGAATTTTTGACTTTGCTTGCAATTTGCTTCTCAAAATTTTTCGGTACCTTTCACTTGGACATTGTCTTGGTATTTATAGGAGAAATCATCATGTTCCTGTTGCCAACCGCTCCCATTCTCACGTGTAATCACTATCCTTTAGATTTTTTCATTGTTCTCACGTGTAAAGAAAAAAAGGGAATAACTTAGCAAGGTTTTTTCCAAGTGAGGTTTCTACTGCCTTTCCATTTGTCCTTCACGTGTTGCTTTTGTCCTTGATTCACTTTTGCAGCCAAAAGGTAATGCTTGCTTGTACTTGCATGGTTTTCATGGATTGGACAAATAATGGTATTGTAGACAAAAGCCAAAACCGTGTTCCATATACCATGTGTTCTTGTGTTCTTATTGCAAGCTAGCATTCTTTATCCCTTGTCCTTTTTACAGCAAAAAAGCTTTTGCCAATTTTGCTTTATTGCCCTTGTATATCCACGTGTGCACATAAGTATCATTGCTTTGGCCTTGCTTTTGTTTTCTCTCGTGTGAGTTGCAAAACTCAATTGGTGGTGAAGGTTGTATCCAAGTATATATTTATTTGATTTAGGTGGTCCCATATGTTTCCATCCAAGCCACTACTTTTGCATCTAACTAGTAGTAAATTTCTCATTGCAAGCTAGCACATTTTGCTTTGTTATTTGCATGATGTTCCATGGGAGCAAAATATATGATTGTTGCACGTCATTGATATTTAACCTGTGACTAATTAAAACACTCAAATACACAAGTTAAATACACAAATAATCAGAATCTAACAAAAATGTAATTTGAATACGTTTATCATCTTTAAAACTTTAAATAGGGATTTTGAATTTTATCTCAACAGACTTGACTGGGGTTTCACCGCATGTCGGATTAGGGGTCGGGACTTTTACGGCAGGACAGACAACCCTAAAAGTTGTGTCAAGCAAAGTGGTCAAATGGTCATTCACAACATACTTTTATACGATTTGTTTTTGACACTTTTGGCTTCCTAGTACCAGAGGCGGTTGACCTTCTAATAGAGTTCAAATGGTCATTCACAACAATGTCATGTCTCTTAGGTCCATAAATGTTATGTTTATGAGGATTGGTTTTGCCAGTCAAAAAATCCTAGCGGCGCAACTTGTTGTTCGTTTGTCTTATATTCATGTGTAGTTAATTTTTGATATGTATAAAAAAATGAAGAATTCACATTTAAAAAAATAAATAAATAAAAACTGGGAAAAGAAAATATCTACATTGGCCACATTGTCGTCCATGAAACATTTTTCGAAGGCGTCATCTCAAATACTTCCCTTGTAGCATTCAATTCCAATTTCCCACACTCAGACCACATTCCTCCCACACTTGAAGTCAGATTCATTATATTGTTCTTCACACAAAAATCACTCCAAAATCCCATTTTGATTGCAAGACCATGTGTTCATCTTCCAAAATTGATAACACCAGAAGCAATACAAGCATTTATAAAAACAGGGTATGTAAATTTATCAGGTTAAAATCCATGGCATAACATATCCTCAAACAAAACAAAAAAAAACTTTTCAGGTGATCAAATATCAATGTAGCATAATTCATTTACCATATGAAGAAGAAATTTGACATAGCTTTATGATTAGTAATTGATCATGGGTGAGACCAAAACAAATTATTCTAGCATGGATTTGTTTCGACTGCTTGAAATTGTTGCAGCTTTGAAGTAACACACGAGTTTCTTGTGAACCAAACCTTTGTTTTTTAGGGTGTTCAGTAAGGTGTGTTAACATGTGCACTCACCATTTAATTTGACTTTATTTGTTTTTTTTTAAATTATTTTTTTGAACAAGATTTTTTTTTTAAAATTATTAATATCCAATGTGGCAAAGTGACATGGATGTCATGTCATTAAAATTGCCAACTCAGCGCAAAATTCGAGTGGGGGCTACAAAATCAGAAAGATAGTAAATTATTAAAGCCTTTTTAGTGACTAGCGGAATCCACATTTTTCTATTGTAATTATATTTTATGAGTTTTTAAATTTAATTATTTTTAAAAAATATTAGATTTTTTTCAAAGAAAAAAAAAAGATTATCATGACCAAATTTGTAACTGAAAAATGTTCAACTAAAAAATGATTTTCAAATTTTATATAGTTTTGGTGTATGTTTAGATTTATATTTTGGAAGAAAAAAAATTGGGTTGAAACATTTTTTATTAACACAACTATTGATCTATCGAAATTTAGATTGATCTATCGAGTCAATTTGTTGAATTGAAAAAAATAATTTAACTTGAATCCTAGATTGATTTATTAAGTCCTTTGTTGGGTTAAAACATTTTCGAATCAACACAAGTATTGTTCAAATTAGAGATAAATTTTGAATACTTATAATCAATAAATTAATTTTGAACTTAATTTAAAAATAAGAATGTTACTTTTAATTTAGAAATTTAAGTGTTGTGAGTATATTCTTCTTCAAAAAAGTGTTATGAATATATTAACTAGAGAAAGGATAAAAACACAATTAATATATTATTAATTTTAATTAAATTTTAATATTTGATAAATCACACGTAATTGACTTGGTCTCATTCTGGTGAAGTAAAAATGATTCTTAGATTGTACCAAAAATAAAAATATAACTCTTAGAGTCATGAATTTCAATCACAAAAAATACCATCAACTACAGGGACATCACTATCTCCATCATCATTCATGTATTAACTATGACTCTTGGAGCTATGCTTATTATGTGATGATGATTATTATATATGTTAAAAATACAAAGTGATTATAAATTTTAACTCATGTTACCTTTATGTATTGTATATTGTATCTATTATCTACCAAATAACTAACATTTTTCTAATTAACCATATAAAATATTGTAACGCTCTATCATTTTATGAACAAGATATAAATTATATATTTTTCCAATTTTATTGTATGAATTATATTAGTAAACACTATGAACAAGATATAAACGTGTCATGTTGCCTTGTATATCTTTGGTTGTCTCATAAGTTGTCGGAAAATGGTTGTTAAAATAACATATCTCAACTCAAATATTAAACTTAAAAAATGTTTGGTGTACACTCATATGAGAGTGTATACATCTTGAAAGAGAAGGATAAAGATAAAGATAAAATGAGTAGTGCTTTTTGATTATGTTAGAAAAGTTTCTATTTGAGATGGTTCTCAGCTAAAAGTCATAAGGAAAAGAAAAATACATCATATGTTAATAGGAAAATATAGTTTGTGCTATGAATAAATAATTTAGTAGATGTTCATCCTTAGTCTTTCACCTTCCTATAATTCTCATAAGTGAATGAATGGATAGTGGTCCTTAATTAATTTTGATCATTCACTTGCTCATTTTGTGTTCTATAAATAGGACTCATATTTTAGTGTAAAGATACACTTGTGAAGAGAATAATCACAAAGGCTTTCATTTTCTTCATCTTTGATCTTGTGCTTTTAGTTTATTTTATAACACGTTATCAGCACGAAGCTCTAACAATCTGGGGTAAAATTGATTCCCTATTGTTTTGGTATTGCTTGTTGTATCATTCTATCAGTGTTAAGATATCCAGCAGTGTATGTTCTTTGGGATGTTTTTTAGGTTTTATTTTTTGTTAGGCCAAATACATCCCTGGGTCCTTTAAGTTTCACGTTTTTTCCGGATCGATCCTTTAAGTTTGTAAAGTTTCATATTGGTCCTTTAAGTTTGCAAAAGCTTACGCCGTAACCCTTTCAGTCAACTTCCGTTACAAAAAAGCTGATGTGTCCGTTATGTGGGTGATGTGGCATTAAACGCAGCGTTTTGGTGAACCAGCGTGTCAAAACAGAAACTATTCATCATCCTCCTCATTTTATGAAATTAGGGTTTGAGAATTGGGGGAAAATCAAAAACGAAAATTGGGGGAAAATAGAAACTATTCATCATCCTCTTCAACCAGCGTGTTACTCCATTCTTCATCTTCACCCATTCTTCTTTTTGAAGGAAAGCATGGCTTCAAATCGTCCCAATTCTTCGAATTCTCGTTACCAGATTACTAGTTCTTTTCATTCCAGTGGTAGGCGCGAGGATCCACAGTGTTGGTGTAATGAACCATGTGTTCTTCGCACAGTATCTAAATTGGGGCCAAACAGATGACGAAAATTCTGGGGATGTCGAGATTGGAAGGTAATTGAGTAATTATATGTTAATGATATGTTAATTTTATGACTGGTGTGGTTGTTGCCTAATTCATTGTTTATTTTTTCTGTTTCATAGCCTGATGATGCTGAAGTTGGGTGTGGTTATTTCGATTGGATATCAAAAAGAAAACCAGAAGCACAAACCCAAACTCAGGCAGGAACACAAAATGAAGAACAAACACAAACACATAACGTTGGAACTCAATGTGTTGATTGTTGCAAGAAGGACATGGAGCTAATGAAAATGAAAGGGAAAATAAGCAGGGCTAAAAATGAAGAAAATTCAAGAAAATATATGTTGAAGATGGTTATTGTTACTTGTTTGTTGTTGACTGTGTTATGTTTCATGACTACAATTGGTTTGATTTTTGTTAGTTTGAAGTGATGTATTGTGCTAGTTTGGATCCCTGTATTCTATGTTGTTTATGTAATGAATGAGTTTAGTGTGTTGTGCAATGTATTGTGCGTTGAATTGGAAGTGATGTAATGTGAGAAGTGTTGTAATGTTTGAAGGTGTTGTAATTTGTTAACAAGCACATTAATGAAACAAGAGTTTGAACAAAGTATTCCTTATTACAAACAGCCCAAATACTTTTTAACCAAGCAGAAAAAAAAGACCGCATATTTGGTAGGCACCTAATAATAGGCAGAATAAATTTAAACCAGACTGCATATTCATAGACAGACTGCATATTCTTATAATAGGCAGCTTAGAAATTAATTGAAACCAGAATAAATTGATATGAATCCATAACTATTAAATAAGTAGCATGATTCCATTTCATAAAATCTGTCATATCAAAAAGATGATCAGCTGTGTTCATCATCAAATTACATCTAAAACGACAGATCCAAAATGACACCAATTCATACATATATTGGCCAAAAAGACTGCCATATCATACATCCAAAATGATGGCAGATTACATTAAAAACATCACAGTCTAAATACTTCCTAAGTCTAAGATGTAGCTTTCCTAGTCTGCAACTTTGATCTTGTGCATCTTGTAGATGTTGCCCCTTCATTGAACAAAGAAGATGTTGCACTTGCTGTGGGTTGAGTTGAAGTACCAACCTTCCTCAGTCTTTTAAGCCTTTGTACATTTTCATCTGGAATGGGTTGGGATGAGGTAGTCTGAGCAGTCTTACTTTTCTTAGTCTGAGCAGGATTCTTCCTTTTCTTACTTGCCTGAGTAGTAGGTGCCTGAGTTGGTGCAGATTCTTGAGTTGGTGCAGGTGCCTGAGTTGTAGAAGATTGTGGCTGAGTTGTAGGTGCCTGAGTTGGTGCAGATTGTGGCTGAGTTGGTGTGGGTCGCTGAGTTGGTGCAGATTGTGGCTCAGTTGTAGGTGCCTGAGTAGAAGATCGTGGCTGAGTTGGAGGAACAACTTTGCATGATCTGCTCTTATGCCCAGGTTGTTTACAAATGCTACATTTGTTTTGTATCCTTCTTTTGCTAACAAGTGATGGATCTTTTTGCTTCTCATCAGCAGCCTTATTCCTTGATCTCTTTGGCCTCCCTGGCATCCTTCTCACTGGAGGTGGTAATATATCTGGGTAAGGTGTAGCTTCCCAAAGGTTCTCGCCATTTGTTGGATATATCATAGGCTGGTAGCAAGCCACATATGCTTCTTTCCTGTAAAAAGATGGTATGCAGTTTGCAGGGTCCTCATTTCTGTATTTATAACAGGTTATGGCATGGCAACATGGTATTCCTGATGTCATGAACAATAGCAGATTTATATCAGGCAACAACAGTCATATGTGCAACTGCAGATTTCAACTGCAGATTTATATGTGCAACAACAGTCATATGTGCAACAACAGTCATATGAACAATAGCAGATTTATATCAGGCAACAACGGTCATATGGGGGTGGCATAAAATATAAATGTAGCCAGATTTCAATTGCAGATTTATATGTGCAACAACAGTTTTGTATGGTTTGAATATGAAAATAGAAGGGGTATGAGCTAGAAGGGGTATGATCTAGAAGGGGTATGAGCTAGAAGGGGTATGATCTAGAAGGGGTATGAGCTAGAAGGGGTATCCTAGTTAGAAGGGGTATCCTAGTAGAAGGGGTTTTAACCTGATTATAGCCTTGTCACTTCTAATGGTTTTGATAGTGACTTTGATCTGAGTTCGGTTTGATTATTTTTAGGTAACAATAGCAGATTTATATCAGGTAACAACAGTCATATGGGGGTGGCATAAAACAACAGTCATATAGCAGATTTATGGGGGTGGCAGATTACCTGTTAACCTCCAAAGTCTACATGAACAATCCATATTCTGCAAGTTGACAGTATACTTTTCAACTGCTGGTTGTTGATTCTATACACCTCATAGATCATCAAACCAGCAGGTCTGCTCAAATTTTAAAAAGAATATTAAGAATATGAATAAATCAAAATCATTTGGATATTAGATTGAAAAAAAAACATGTACCTCTTACCTGCACATCCAATATCTTGACAGTTCAATTGCTTTCACTATTTTTTTCTGAATATTGGGTAACACTGCACCAGCTTCAAGATTATCAAACCTTTCTCTATTTTTTACCCAACGTTCCATTAAATATACTCTTATCTCCTCAAACATAGTTACAACAGGTTTTCCCCTTGGTCCAACATTCACACTATTGAATGTTTCTGACATATTATTTACCAAGATATCACATTTAGAATTGGCAGTAAACTGAGACTTACTCCAATATCTTGGTGGAATCTTCCACAACCACTTGAAAGCACCCTCACTGACTACTCTCACTTCCCTCATTGTCCTCTCCCATGCTTGGGGATAACTTGAATTGGCAGCTTTCCACATAAGTTCTTTCAAATGCTTTCCTGGATATTGCTTTCTAAAATTACTATATAGGTGCCTCACACAGAATCTTTGCTCAACCCCAGGTAGCAGTTCTTCCATGGCAGGCAACAGTCCCTATTATCATCAATAGTCATATATTTGAAGCAGATTCATAAAATATAAATGTAGCCAGATTTGTATGAATATATGAAAAATGTTTGAAATACAAATAAAAGCAGAAAAAAATGTTATTACCTTCTGTTGATCTGACATAAAGGTTACTTGTTTGCATACTTCTTGTCCTCCTAAATCTTTGATCAGAAGATCAAGAAACCATGTCCAAGAATCTCTGGTTTCACCTTCAACAAGTGCAATAGCAATTGGCATCATCTGCTCATTTGGATCCCTGCCAACTGCTGCAAGTATCATACCCCCATAAAACCCCTTTAAAAAGCAACCATCTAGTCCAATAAATGGCCTACATTTGGTGAAACTTTGTCTACAACCATCAAGACACATGTACATTCTTTGAAAACTAGGTAGTAATGGTCTCAAAATGTAGCCTTCCTCATTTTCTTCTTCAGACTGCTCAGTAGGTTGAACTTGTATCTTCAAAGTAGAATTAGGATTTGATCTAATTATTTCATGACCATAATCATATAGCCTCTTAAACTGCTCTCTAAATGATCCATCAACTAAGTCAACAGCTGCCTTTCTAGCCCTGTATGCTTTTGTCTTGCTAACACCAGCATTCCACTTTTCATGAGCTCTTGTAGAAATATCAGTGAGCCTTATATTGATGTTCTCTCTGACACTTGGCATCAATTTTTTCCCCAACCAGTTTGAAGTCAGAAACCTCAGCTTGTACTCTTTAGGACAGGAATGTTGATCTACAAGTTTCCTCAACTGCCAAGTATCCTCACCAGTCACTTTTGAACATAGTGCAACCCATGGGCATCCCTCTTTACAGCCTACCCTCACTCTAACATTGTCATTTTTTATATACCTTAAATCATAACCGTTGTAAATTGAGTAGTTAATGACAGCTTCTTTAAACTCATCCTTTGTAGAAAACTTACTCCCTAGTGTCCACTTAAAATCAACCATTTTCTTAGGCATAACAAACGGAGGATAGTGCTCTTTCTCCTCATCCTCTGAGTCATCATAATCAGTTTCTAGCTCTAATGAATTATACTCATCATCTGAACCTTTGACCTTTCTCTTTTTTTTTGGACCAACACTAAATGACATATCATCACTAGATTCATCATCCTCATTAACTACACCCTTGTTGGCACTACTCTGTTCTGTTTCCCTTTCAACATTAAGCAATTGTTTCTTAGGCCTACCACCCTTATTTTTCTGTTTCTTTAGTGGTTCACTATTACCTACTTCATTAATCAATACCTCTTCATCAAGAAAATTATCAACATCTGAATCATCAAACACTATGTCACTTAAATTTCCATCACCCTCACAGTAATCTTCTGGTATTTGGGCCTCATCAGTTTGGGCCTCAGGTGGTTGGGCCTCATCAGTTTCAGGTTGTTGGGCCTCATCAGTTTCAGGTGGTTGGGCCTCATCGGTTTGGGCCTCAGCAGATGGGAAGTCATCAGTTTCAGGTGGTTGGGCCTCATCAGTTTGGGCCACATCAGTTTCAGGTGGTTGGGCCTCATCAGGTTGGGCCTCATCAGTTTGGGCCTCAGGAGATGGGAACTCATTATGTTCTGACTCAGTAGGTTGGGCCCCATCATTTTGGTCCTCATCAATTTGGTCCTCATCAGTAGGGCCATAACCAATTGCATTTATAACCTCAGGTTGACAAATAGCATGTATTAAGTATATGTGTACCTTTCCATTAGCTATAGCCAATTCTACCAATTCAGCTGCCCCATTGTCATCTGTCAATTGCCTCCACTCTTCACCAGCCTTGTACCACATCTGATCAACATTAGTGTACTTCATTTCTCTTGCTAGTTTTTTTACTTCATAAAAACCCCAATATTCACTGTCACATTCCCATTCTGATACATCTCCTTGGTAATGTGTGTTCTCATCAAAATACCCACCATGGTGGAAATCAATATAAAAACGAGGCATTTGCTACCTGTAAAGTGAATAAAACAAATGAGACAGCATACAAAAACAAAAAACTATGGGACCACCTGACAATAAACAAATGGACCACTATAAACAACTACAAATGAGTAAAACATACTCTGAAACTACAGAAAAGTACACCTATACAAAGAATAAACGAAAAAAACGAAGAAGAATAAACGAAAAAGTGAAAAAACGTTTGGATTCGCAAAGAAGAATAAGAAAGAATCAAACCTTTGATTAAGGAAGCGTTTTGAATTCGCAAGTGCAGTAGCAGATCGAGATTGAAGTGTAACACGCTGGTTGATTTTCCCCCAATTTCGTCTTTTGATTTTCCCCCAATTCTCAAACCCTAATTTCATAAAATGAGGAGGATGATGAATAGTTTCTGTTTTAACACGCTGGTTCACCAAAACGCTGCGTTTAATGCCACATCACCCACATAACGGACACATCAGCTTTTTTTTAACGGAAGTTGACTGAAAGGGTAACGGCGTAAGCTTTTGCAAACATAAAGGACCAATCTGAAACTTTACAAACTTAAAGGACCGATCCGGAAAAAACGTGAAACTTAAAGGACCCAGGGATGTATTTGGCCTTTTTGGTAATTGCAACTTTACGATGATTGCTGTATGCTATTTTCTTAACTTTCTCAAGGAAAAGTTTATTTTACTTTATGTTATTTGAACTAGTTACTGATAGTTTCTTAACTTTCTTTTACTTTATGTTAATTGCAACTTTCTTTTACTTTATGCTATTCGAACTAGTTACTGCAATAGGTGATTACCACTATCAAATATGTTCTCTGGATTGAAATGTGTAATATTTGGCATGCGGCAATGGAAAAGTTTATTCTTTTAATATGAATATAAGATTTGTAGCATAATTTGCAAATACTAATCTGATTTAACTTAATGACATGAAATCTCAAAAGGTTAGCAATTATTAAATCCAAGTCTTATCCATATAAGCATGTAATGTATTATGTGAAAGAGTGTGTCAGTTAAGTTTTTGCACATTACGGTACACATTGACATGATAATTGATGTTTAAGCCATGCTACATAGATATTGATTGTTTCTTCCTTTAAGATTGTCATCATCTAGTTACCTAAAATATTATATGTTTCTAATCTTTTATTTACTTATTTTATCTAACTTGTTAAAACTTTTATTATAGTACTAATTATGTCGAACCTTACAAAACTTGAGTTTGAGGCTCTTGATATTTCGGGGAAAAATTATTTGGCTTGGGCTCTAGATGCCGAAATTCATTTAAATGCCGAAGGTCATGGAGATACTATTAAAGAAGTAAACAAATCATCTGATCAGCAAAAGGCAAAAGCCATGATATTCCTTCGTCGCCATCTTCATGAGGATCTGAAAAATGAATATCTTACCGTAAAAGATCCACAAGTTCTTTGGAACAGTTTAAAAGAAAGATATGACCATAAAAAACTATCATTCTTCCTAAAACTCGTTACGAATGGATGCATTTGCGTTTACAAGACTTTAAATCTGTAACCGCGTAGAACTCGGTTGTATTTAGAATTACTTCTCAATTGAAATTGTGTGGAGAAAAAGTGACTGATGAAGATATGTTAGAAAAAACATTCTCCACTTTTCATGCGTCTAATGTGCTCCTGCAGCAGCAATATCGCGAAAAAGGATTTACAAAATATTCTGACTTGATATCTTGCCTGCTTATGGCAGAACAAAATAACGTGCTTTTGATGAAAAATCACGAGGCTCGTCCCGCTGGTAGTGCTCCATTCCCAGAAGTGAATGTAGCAACACACGATCACTATGGGAAAACTTGTGGTCGTGGACATGGTCGTGGTCGTGGGCAAGGTCATGGTCGTGGACGTGGTCGTGGTCTTAATCATAATCACATTGGAGATTACAAAAAACACATTTTCTCACCAGAAGTTGGAAAATGTTGGAAAGAATGAAAAGGGTGGTCAGAGTAGCAAAAATAATGAGAATATTTGCTATCGTTGTGGAGGAAAAGGTCATTGGAGTCGTATATGTCGTCCACCAAGGCATCTTGTTGATCTTTACCAGCAATCACTTAAAAATAAAGATAAAAAGGCTGAGACACATTTTGCATGTGAAGATGGTGATTATGATTATGGTAATATGGATGTTACCCACTTAGACGTTGCTGATTTCTTTGTTGATCCTGATGGAAAGATTGATCATCTCATTGGAGATGGAAGTGTCAAGAAATAAAACCTAGCAATAAATAATCATGTTTAAGAATGTCTTTGAATTTCCTATGATAATAAAAATTTTATGTTATGTTTTAACTTTATTATGCTAACGATAATAAAGTTTTATTTCTAAGTGTTTTCAACCTCCATTGCTAGTCAAGATAAATATTACGTTTATGTAATTTTGTTTTTATACTTATCTTTTGTTTGTTAATATGAAACAATGCCTCTCATCACCATTATTGTAATGAAAAATATGAAACAATGCATCTCATCACCATTATTGTGAGCACAAATTAAATAGAGAAGTAGCAAAAAACAGGATTACAAATTATGTGAATGCATCACAGAAATGAGAAGCCAAAAAAAAAAAAAAACACATCCTAACACATCTCTGATTTCTTAAGCATCTACATGTAATATAAAAAATTAATTTATAAACCAATAGTTGAGATAACTAACATCACCCTTCAAAGTAAATTGTTCAGTTTAGAGGAATTAGATTCATTCATTAGTGATGGGATTACATAAAACATTACATCAATACAAAAGAATAAACAAGTTGAAATAAGCTAAAATGACTGAACTGAAGTTGTGTAGCCATTAGTCTTAGTTCTTGCCAAACAGATGATACATTACCAATTCATAGGATAAGGCTAATGATTTCTGGATCAATTGAATGGTAGCGTCAAGGTTCCTTTGCTTATAGACTTGAACTTGAATTCTGTTATACTTCCGATTAATTTTTAAATTGTCGTATTCTTGTATTAGTACTCGTATCGTATAAGGCATTGTACCCGTACCTATGCAAAATAGTATCCAATGTGTTCATGTTTGTTATAGACTTGAACTTGAATTCTGTTTTACTTCCGATTTGCATCCTAAGG
This sequence comes from Medicago ruthenica, assembly GCA_018208015.1. Classification (NCBI taxonomy): domain Eukaryota; kingdom Viridiplantae; phylum Streptophyta; class Magnoliopsida; order Fabales; family Fabaceae; genus Medicago; species Medicago ruthenica. The sequence continues at coordinate 3,869,429 of CM031374.1, read as the reverse complement.
AGCACGGTTTAAAGACTCTTACATCAGTTTTACTTTGTAGGCTCTTCAAGCTTAAATGCATAATAAATGGTATTATGTTGTCTAATGTCTGGCTGTATTGAAAAGTGTAATTGTGAAGTTATTGAATACAAATGAAGAAACCATAACATTACTCCAAGTAGTGTTAAAAAATGTTGTTGAAAAAATTGTTTGAATTTCTTTTATCCTGCTGGACAAAAAGAATATCAACAAAAGCTCTTTTCGACTCATATAACTTTCACTTGTAAGCTTTCAAATGAAACATGATACATCTCTTATAATAGTATGTAGATCACTTATAAGCTATGAGACACTATGCATTTAATAATAGACTAATGAAAAGTAAACTCGGTTACTTAGCTTTATTCAAAAACAAAATTTATTGCAGAAAATAAAAGAAAAAACTCAAAAGCAGGATAACTCAATACATATAAGTTTGCTTTGCAGTAACAACCAAATCGAAAATCAAATTCTGATTCAACAATAAATATATTATATCACTATGGAGTATCATCATCTAAATAGATATTCCTTTGCTTCATAAAAACCAATCAGTCACGACCACGTCTCGAAGAAGGTTACAGTTCTTGCAGAGAGAGTTAACAGATTGGCGATCGATGAAATTACCTGATAAATTAATTTTGCGGAGTTTGGGAAGTGCCAACAACTGATCTTCATCTAGCGCAAAGTCAAAGCTAGTAGCAATAACGGGATAGCTAAGGTTGAGTTCTTCGAGTAAAGGAAAACAATCAGCAAGGAAGAATAGATCATTCTTGCGGATTTTATTCATTCGGTAACAAGTGAGAGATGTCAAATTTTTCTTCTTTTTGGAGAAAGCTCGCAACCCATCTGCAGGAATATTGCTATAGCAATGGAAGAAAGTAAGCGATTTGATGTCTACAGGGAAAGTGGATATATTGGTAAGAAGCTCGTCCAGGTCACTTTTTGTGGAGAAACGTGTGATGATGAGGGATGTGAGGTTGGGGAACCTGTCGAAGAGACGAGGAATGAAAGGGATGGTTTTATCGGAGATTGTGATAGAGAACCGTAGACGGTTGGTGATGGACAAAAACTGTTTGGATACGAGGGAGAGAGGTTCCAAGTAACGGTTGTTGTCGCCATCGTCAACTAACTTGAAGATACACTCCCACCACTCCTCTGGTAAGTATGAACATGTTGCCGCCATTGTTTGTGGAATATTGGATGTCGATGATGATGATAATGATGATGCCACAGTTTTTCTCTTTGTTGCTGTCACCATTAATTTTGGAACATTTGGTTGATGATGATGCTACTGCCGGCGCCATTGTTATTATAGCAATTATATTTCTAAATTATTTATAGTAGTTATAGTAGTATATGCAAATATGCCATACAAGAGAAGAGCATTCTTTTTTTTTTTTTTTGGCTTATACTATACAAAAACATTCTACTCTAAATCAACTATGCGGCATCACACACACACACACACATATATATATATATATATATATATATATAAATTAACCATTCACTTTAAAATGTAAAATGAATATTATTAACCATTGATTAACAAATTAAAAGTCAACTTTGTGACCATATCATAACAAATTACAAGTTTGTCGAAATGACACCTCTTAATTTTCTAAAGTGAGTCAATCTCTTCTTAGACGTATTAAAGCCTTCCTAACACTATTTTGTGCCGGTTTGGTTTGGAGTTTTCAACCACAAACGCACGTCTACGGGATTTCCAAAGCAAAACTGCCGTGATTTCTATAAGCTAGCATTTGAAGCTTTTGCGTTAACGTGGTGAGTTGCCGTGATTTTAAGGAAAACATGGTTTGCAAAACACAGAAGCAAACAGGTACTTTGTTCTCCAACTCCTCCGGTTAAAGTGGTTGAGCTGGAAATTCAAATGGATCTACTACTACTTTTAACTGAGAATTACTAATACAATGAGATAACGTGATAAACATTAAATTTGAGTTTTGGAAACAAGGAACTACTTTCTGTTTAGACTTAACATATGCAATGAACGAATTGAAATTGTACGGTGAGCTACATAATGCATTTTCTAAATAATACTACAAATCCTTTATTCAGAACAATTACATTAAACACCGATAAAGAAATGGCTTGTTTGGGAGAGTTGCCATCAACCTCCAATTTGAAGAAGGCATGTCAATTCACCGTGATATAAAAAAGCTGCAATAAATAGCTTCCAACTCAACATGCGTTCACCATTCCCCCAACGCCAAAACAAACACATAAAATCAGCTGGTTACATACGGTTATGTTTGCATTATCACCAACAGAATTTGGCAAGTTCCGAGACACGGACCTGTTGCATTTCATGTCTCAGAATTTGCAATATTCTGTTGCGACCTGCAATGTAAGCATCCCCTATGTCTACAACTCATTCCTTGTATATGTTGTATTTGATTATTGGAAATTGCTTTCTCTTTTTTTAGATTTAACAAATGAAATGAAAGAAATAAACGTGCACACAAAGCTGAATTGTACACTTTCTAAAAATTCTGTCCTGTCAAATCAGGTGCTATGAATATCGTCAACCAACACATTCTCATTTACGAATAGTATGTCAAAAAATTTGCTGCATATTTTCCAATGGCTAGCCTAAGATCAAGAAGTCTAGTATTCCTGTGGTTGAAATTGCCTTTAACAGTAAGCAGAAGTATTCCTAGCTACCTACCTGTCATGTAAGATTCAAGCATCCTAGCATGTTACATCAAGGATGCATACGCTGATGCATGTATGCCATTCTCAATTTTCAAATCATTTAGAAATGTTTTGCCTTCCGAACACGCTTTAGATTAAAGGTACGAATTAATTCTCTAACATCCCTTCTAATGGAAAAGAATGCAGAGACTAGAGCAAAAACAATGGTTGGATAGATTCGGATACCCTTTGCATGACTGAAACCAGATTCTATCATGATGAGTTCTCTAATCAGACCCCACATAAGAAGAAGTATTCCAAAAAGTCCCATTCTTCCTGGTTTTATCAGACCCAAGATTGCTCCTCCTACAGCCAAATAGCTTCCTGCAAGAACCTGCAGGAAGAACCCAACTTGAAAAATGAGTGCCAAAGCTAAACCCTTCAGAAGGTTCATTTATCAATACAATTTGAGGCGGTGTTGTCAATCGCAGATTGCAAAAAAATATCAGTTTGTTAAAATTCTGCTATGCGACAGTGCTATAGAGCTGCTATTTGGCAAAATTTTGTATTAAATGGCATAATGCAGAAGAATATCAATTTGTTCGCTACACTATAATGCTATAGCACTGACGTAACCGTTATTTTAAACCGTTGTTTTTCTTTTCAGTTAGTAATCAACCTCTAGGCGTTGGAGTTCTGATACGGCAGAGATTGTCCTTGTATTGAAATTGCGCAACAAGTTTCTGTAACTTGGGATGGTTTTCAGCTTGAAAATAGCCTTTGCAAGTGATCCTGGGTAGATAAGAGCTTTCACTATGAAAAGTGGAAACACCTCACTTGCAATCAATTGAGAAGATGTCAATTCTAATGGTGTCTTGCAGATTCCCCTTCTGCATGGAACGCTGAAAGAAATGGAGCCTTTGTTAGTATTTTATTAGCACTACAATACAATTATACAAAGATCATTGTATTGATTCTTTTAAATTATAACTGAAATGGGAATTGAAATTGAAAGTATTAAATCAGAACTTCATTTCAAGCTTTTGCTGTTAGTTATTGCAAGCTTTTGGTGTTAGTTATTGCAAGAATTGAAAACACACTTTTTTTTTATACAAAGAGGGCCAAAACCCAAGAAAAGAAAACCACAAAACAACTAGACGTGGAGTAGAAACTCCAATAACATCAACAAAGATCAAATGACTAATCTGACTCGGACATAGCTCAAACACTTGTAAAGCATCCTCGCTGTCACAACTCATATTAGCTAGAGCGTCCGCACAACAATTTCCTTCTCGATATAAATGACAAATTTTGATCTCCCACTCCATCTCAAGCAAACAGTGAATCCCCACCTCACTACTAGACTTGCCACCCTTCATACTCTTCACGACTGCTACCGAATCAATACACTCCACCGCCCGAAAACCTCTCATTCAGGCCATATTCAATCCATCGAACACCCCCCACAATTCTGCAAGAGAGAGGCACTACACACTCCAAGATATTTAGCAAAACCACAAATCCAATTACCATCTGAGTCCCGCAACAAACCTCCACAACCGGACTTCAACCCACCTCTACTAGCACCATCCGTATTTAATTTTACCCACCCCATAGGACGTGGAGTCCAACTAATGAAAATTTGATGTTTAATGGCATCATGTAATAAGTGGTTCTGCTGCACTGTATCAGTATAGGAACTCACTCTCTGCTGCACTAATATCCACGGATTAGCAGGCCTAAGAAAGTGTAAAGACTGTAACTCTTTGTTTCTCCATGACCAAAGACTGCAACAGCTCAATAATTCTTCCAATCTATATTCAATTTTCCAACACGAGAACTAGATAAATTAAACTCAATCCAATGCACCAGGTCCACACTAAATAACCAATTTCTCACATCCAATGGGATGACATTAATCCATAACACCATAGCATTGGGACAGTCATGCAAGGCATGTAATATGGTTTCCACTTCCATTTCACAATTCACACACCAAGGTTTACCAATTTCAATTTTACTTCTCTGAAAGTTGGTCATCAATCTACTATGTAAAACTGAAAGTTGGTCATCAATCTACCATGTAAAAGCATCCAAAGGAAGAATTTCACTCTTCCTTGAACCTTAAGATGCCAAATTTTAGACCACGACTCATAATTTGTATCAGAGTATTGAATCAGCAGAGGCTATAATAAGCTGCAGACACTGAAAATTCGCCATGAATATCACCCGGCCAACATCTAACATCATCCCCTCCATCTCTACAAGGTGGAACAATATCTATGATTTTCTGCCGCATATGCATAGGCAGACAATCACTCATCATCCACAAATTCCACTCCCCATTGCATCAACTAGATCAACAACTCTAGCATTACGCAAATCCCTTGGAATGTCAACCTCCAAATCTGCTATACAAAGATTACGAGCTATCCAATTTGAAGTCCACGCATCAATTGTTTCACCATTACCAACTATCCAAAAATCCAAAACTAGACATACTAGGCCACAACTTGACCAACTTGAAAACACACATTCACCAACACATAACATTTGACCAAAAACATTTATCGCATGAGAAAACGTGCAATCTATTTAAATCGTCGGAACTACAGACGAATGTGCAATTATGAACCCAATTAATGTCATAATTTAATTTTCTACAATTCACTTTAATTGTATGATACAATGGAGTTTGAATCCTTGCCAGATTTTACTTACCTCTCAATCAAACTCTAGACTACCAGTAATATTTTAGTGGTCCAGTGTCCGTGTCACACACCTACACATGTGAATGTCTTCAATTAATTTATTTTTTTCAAAATATTATCGCTATCCACGCGTCGGCGTTTGGTGTTCGTGTCTACGTCCATGGTTCACAATTTGATTAACCCTAATTTGCGGAATATTAATATAAAGAACAAAAGAAACAGAACGTAAACCCTTCAAAAACAAAAAAACAGAACGTAAATGATTAACCCTAATTTGCAGAAGATATTAAATTGAAAATGTATCATCATGTAATAATAATACTAATAATCATATAAAAACAAAAGGAAGGAACAATAAAGGTACCTTTATTATTAAAGAAAAAAGGGTGAAAGAGAAATGATGATGATACCTGAAAATGGGGATTTGAAAAATGATGATAAAGAAATAAGCTGAAAAAGCAATGGTGGAAATGAGCTTAGCCAATCGTGTAGAAGAACCCATTGAAATTGAAGCTTCTTTTTGAATAATAATAAAAACAAAAAATGGAGCTAAGAGAAAATAAATGTAACAAGTTTTGACGAGTTCAATTTCAATTTTTCAGTAAATAAATGTAAAATCCCTTTCAAGATTTTTTACATTATTTATTTATGGTTTATTACTAAAATGGTGATTAAGAGACTAATCCGAGTGTGGTTTTTCCGCAACGGTAGTTTGGCGTTATTGGACCACACCAAACTCTACTCAAAATATTGGAGCCAATTTTCCCTCCTTTTTCTTGTTATAAAATATTTGATGGAAATTTTTTACACATTGTAGATCTCATAAGTAGTTTTTCTCCAACCTAAGATGAAAAAAAAGTTGTCTTTAAACGAAGTTGTAAATATCACTTGAATTTCATAAACACAACTGTGAGGTTTTAAATTTAAATTTAAATGAAGATGTATTGTCTAACAATATACATGTATGTAATTTTATTGAAGTACAAATAAAAACTAAATATAGCATCTTTTAGTTGACCCAACTCCACCGGTTATTTCGATAATTTTTAATAACAATAACAAAATATTTTTTAACACACATTAAAAAAAATCATATGAATGCTGCTAAATTTATGGGAAACTCGCATGATTTAGTCGACTCGGTTACATTTTAACTAATTAAAGTGAGTGTGATAAAAAATAAAAAAAGAATAACAAAAACTAAGACGTGGCTATAGAGAAACAAGCTTCCTTTAAAAATATGTTAAAGAGATTTTTTTGTTAACACTCAATTTTTTTTATACGAAAATGAAAAGAATAACAAAAACTAAGGCGTGGCTATAGAGGAACAGACTTCCTTTAAGTCCTCATAAATATGTAACCGTAAGAGCATCAACACAAGTGTTTGCTTCACAATGAATATGATTTATTCGAACAATCCAATCTGAATAGAAAATGGAAGTACGTCGGTTTTGGATCATATTATGACATGAGTGTGCTTTAGTGTTTTTTGGTAGAATGACAAAAAAAAAGAAAAAAACCCTACAAACAGGATTCAGTCTGGGGCATCAAGTCTCAACACTGTCTCCAACTTTGAAGGGGGAGTTTGCCAAAAGGTCACACCTAACCTTGAATAGCGTCCGAGATTGACCAAAAAATATGCACAACAGTTGCCCTCTATAAGCACATGCTGAAAAGAAATGTTAGCAATATGCTCCTTTAAACCAAAAAATTTCATCAACAAAGAAGCGTATACATGCATATATAAGTGTTCCCGATGTTGAAGAAGATGAAGGACTTCTAAAGAATCTGTCTCACAAATAACATGTTGAATAGAGTTGTTGATTACCAACATCAAACCGTGATAACCCCCAAATAACTCAGCAAAAAGTGCATCTCCCTATCCCACATGAGTGTACTTGAGTTTAATATAACATGAGTAATTTCTTTTATTTATGTAAGAGGAGCATTTCTTGATCCAAAATTACACATAAAATGTTTCACAAAGTTCCCGTTATGATTTATGGTAATGGTGGTGTAAGCTGCCTGACCATGAACATAAGACTCATTTGACTCGATAAATCTTTTTCATTATTTTTATTCTCTCGTAAAAGTTACAAATTAGGCTTTCTAGTTGGTCACATAAGTCTTTAGGAAGAAGAAAATGACTCACGACAAAAATAGGGATTCATTCTCGACTCACATTGATAAAGACCTAAATGAAATATAATAAGGAAAAACAAGTATAATGCAATTAATACAAAGTGTGGTAGGTTGCATAGTTGACAAATTTGCTATGTCTTAGTAGTATAAATAATGAGGTGAGTGAATTATGTTGGTTATGCAAGAATATTAGAGAAACCATTATGGTTAGGCAAAGAGTGGATTTTGTCTATCTTTGTGGAGCTTGACTGTGGGGTAGATTGAATCATTTCCCTACTAAAATTTATTTTTCATTTTACTATTGCTAGAGCTTTTGCTCGGTTTGTATTCTATAACACAAAATTCCATAGATCTAAATTTATGGGTTCCATTATTGGTCTGACTTACTAGAATAATCAAGGATAAGCATGCATTCTAGCTATTCAAAATTATTGAGGAAGAAGAAATGTTGGATGCAGAAATGGAGAAAGAATTGACGTGATAGAAACGAGAATGGACAAATTGGAGGAATTCGTCAAATCATTTATGTCAGAGTTTCGTCAATTGCTGGGGGCAGAGATGGTGAAGCATTTGGGGCATGTTCTCAATACAAATCTCAGTTTTGGTTGGGGCTTGTTGTCACTAACATATTTGATAAAGAATAAAGAAAACCTAAAGAGTCATGCACTTGTTGAACGTCAGTCTGACGAGACCTTCTCTCAGCAAGGGAAACGATCCAAGAAGATGCGGGGAACAGTTAAAAACAATGGTGTCAACTCTCAATATGGGAATTACAAGGAAGATGAAAGTGAAAACCTATAATTTTTGGATCTCAAATAGCATAGTAGATCAACTAAGACCATTGAAGGTCATACCACGTAAGGCGGTTAGAAGGATCTAAATGATGAAGAGTTTCGAGCGACATGTGGCTGTTTCGCCTAAGCCAGGTCTGTCAAAACCTGGTATATTTGTGGGAGATCTGTCCACGGTTCCATTGCCACTAGAACGAACGCACGTGGGTTCAAGGGGTACGAGTCCTCCACAATTGTTGGTGGCCAACCTTTCTCCAACAACTCGAGAGAAGATAATAATCAAATTATTTGTGATATTTTGGGAGTGGATCAAAATAATGATCTTGGAACTTACCTTGGTGTTTCGATCATCGATCAACACATTACCAAGAATAGTTATTCCTTTTTTGTAGATAAAATGAGAGAAAATATCTTGTCTGGAAAGTGAATTTCTTCTCTTTTGCAAGTCGAGTAACCCTAGCGCAATCTTCCTTGACAAGTATCCCTGGCTACATGATGCAAACTTGCAATATTCCGGCATTCGTTCATGAGGAGATTGAACATATCATAGAAAATGTCATCTAATAGCTTGGCACACAATTTGGTTTTAGGAATATGTGAATTCTTAACCAATCATATATGTGAATTCTAACCCTGAGAAGTTCTGGGTTCGAGTGATGAAAGCTAAATATCATTTTAGTGTGCTAGTTTTACCGCAGGTCCAATTGTTCACGTATTTGGTGTGCAATTTCTCGTGTTTGGCACCATGTCCAAAGCAATGTGTGTTGGGTGATTAGAAATGATGATGATGATACTAGATTTTGGAAAGATGTTTGGATTTTAAATATTAGCAGCTTGGGATATCTTTTTCCGGAGGCTATCCCCTAAGGTCAAAGCAATTTTTCAGTTTCCTTCTATTCTACCAATGGAACTTGGAAATGGGACTAATTACTTCATCAATTCCTGCCATATAATGCGTGTGACAAAATTCTCAAAATCAAACCACCAAAGAAGCAAGAGGATAACAATTTTGCTAATTGGTCTCTTTCTACGGATGGTCATTAGAATTGATTATGATATCACACTTTCGAAAGGCTAGACAAACCTAAAAATAAGCCTTTGACGGATTACATACTATGTCTTGATTGTTTTTTTATCAAAATGGGATTGAGCCTTGTAAAGCCTAGTTTAAACCATTTTATTTCATTCATGTGAATTTTAATCAATCAAATATATGTATTTTTTTTTTAAAGAATCTATCAAACATATGTATTAGAAAGTATGTGTGAAAAAATAAGTTACTGGCACTCCGCCTAACCGCAAAATCAGGACGCAAATTAGTATAACTAAGTATAACTAATACATTTTAGGGAAATTCTTGTTTACCCATCAATAAAAGGTGGGTAATACTACTCATGTTGAGTTGGCCAAATCAAAACAATGTATTTATATAACATTAAAAATAATAGAAAACAAACAAATAACTTTGATTGGTGCCAACTCAGCATGGGTTGTGTTACCCACCTTTTATTGATGGGTACCCAAGTTGTCACCTACATTTTATGATATTATTTGTACTTTATTCTATTTTGTAATATAAGATATATTTCCTTTTGCTGTTCGAAAAAAGTCTAACTAATAACTAATAGACATTTTTTTCTGATTAATTTTTATAGCACACAATTTTAACACGCAAAGATGTCTTTCTTGCATGGAATGCAATCTAAATCAGCTTCTCTTTGACTATCTAAATATTCGATGATAAGGTTTAACGAAAGTCATAACAATCATTTCATTGGTTAATTTTCTTTTTGACAAAAAGATTTAATTGATTAATAAGTGATTGGTTTTAAACGGTTAATGGAGTCTAATTAAGAATGAATACTAAAAAAAAAAAACTTGAATTTTATTCAGAATTTACATATTATCTCTCAGTCAATCATTGGTCATTATAAGAAGAATTTTTATAGTCAGACAAACTATGAGAGTCTTATCTCTAAGAACTGAAAATTTAGGACAAACAAATTGATTAATTTTTGCCTGCGTTGAATTGATTAATTAAGAATGTGTACATATTCAAGTGAAATTTTTACCAAATAATTATACTTAGGTGGTTAATGATTTTTCTTTAGACAAATCGTTTGAAAGAATTTGAGTTTAATTTTAAGGTCTTGAGTTGTTAATGAACTCCATTGTGATCAATCATCTGAACATTTGCTAAGTCTCTTTTACAAAAAAAACGGGTAGATTTTTTTTTTTTACAAAAGCAAAACGATATTCATTCTTTCAAATTGATAGAATACATCAGATACAATAACATGATCAAGATCACTAAAAATGTAAAGGATAAATCTGCGAACAAACTCACAACACTCAAGTTAATAGCATATAACGACAAAATGTCTACAAATAATATGATAAAATTTAAATCATCAAAATACCCCTGCTTCCGGATCTGCAACGTTGACACCCAAATCATTGATTGAATATGTGATTTGACTGAATCTGATCTTTCAATAGGAACCAAACGAACACCACAACAAGACGTGAAAATAAACAACGCTCCACAAGACGACGGACAAACGCCGCACTCGGGCGACAAAATCACAAAAGAAAAAACTTGATATATATAAAAATCACTTATTTAGATTGAAAAAAATGAAAAAAAAAAGTTGCAGAGGAGTGATTTTAGGTTAGAAATGACCTAAAATCATCCCTCCTCGATGAATGAAAAGAAAGATAACTAAGAGAGAATTTGGAATTTCAACAAAAAAAAAGGCTTAATTGCACTTTTGCCCCCTGTCGCGTCGAATTTCGGATGTCAAGCTATGGGGAAGCTTTGAATCACTAATTCTAAATTACGACTGAACTTTTAATTTTTCGGGGAAAAAAGGAAAAAAGTTCTAAATTACCTTGAGAAAAGATTTTAGGTTCGAAAGTCGATTATGCAAGGGGAAGGTATTAGCACCCCTCACATCCGTTGTACTCAACGGGAACCTCTTAGTCGACTTAGGCTTAAAATGGTTCGATGTTTTACTTACGTGTTTAAATGTGTATAAAAAGAGATATATAAAAAGACATAATGCGGGATAAGGAAAGAGATAAAAACAAACGAAAAGGGAAAAAACAGGTTTTTTATTAATGGGCTTGACAAGATGTCGATCTTGCTCCTACGTATCTCCCGGTAGTCGGAGAATTCAAAGCGTACGTAGTTCTTTGGTAGAAAAACGTTTGTATGTTGATTCGTTTTAGTTAAAAAAGATTGATCGCGTCCGAGCGAAAAAGTTTGGAAAAAAAGAAAAGTGTAATGAAAATAAATGTCAACTGCTCGGGTTGCTGCCGAACTGGCCATTGACGACAAGAAAGTAAAAGTCAGCTGCTCGGGTTGTTGCCGAGCTGGCCACTGACGACAATGCATGAAAGTAAATGATTTGATGAAAAAAAGTTTTACGCTCGGACGTGAGCAAAGGTTTTAAAAACGTACGAAGACGTACAAAGTTTTAAAAGGATGAAAGATGGACGCTAGGCGATAAGCTCGCGCGAGGCGTGAATGTTTTAAAAATAAAAGACAAACGCACTGAGACGAAAGATTCGCGCAAGGCGTAAAGAATAAAATATAAAACGCGCAAGGCGCGAAAGGTTCGGATTGACCACGAGGGCCAAGAAAAGGGTAAAAATGGCCACAAGGGGGGCCAATGGAAAGTTTAGCGTGCTAGACGCGTCAAGGGTGGAATGACGATTGTCCGAGCGACGAGACATACGTCACGCATTCGTGCAATCGAGGTTTGGGGAGACATACGTCAAGCCATTCCCGTTTCATTCAAGTTTGGTTTTGTTACTCTAAGGAATCTCAAAGGGAACCAAAGCTTTAAAAGGAAAGTTAAAGAAAAGAAAAACAACACGAACAAATTTGTTGTTCGGTTTTATTAAAAAATCATGAACGTTACTTGTTGCTTAAGTTATTGAAACTCAAGAACAAGTTTGGTTCAAGTTTGAATGGCAAACACAATCATAGAACATACAAAACATTGGAAAGTTCACAAGTTCGGCTCAATTTGAGCTTGGTTTTAAGAATGAGCAAACTCGGCTTAAGTTCGCGTTTGGATTGAAAATCATGAACAACGCGGTTGTTCAAGTTTGTTTTGAAATAGACGAACTTAGCTTGCTGCTCAAACTTGGTTTTTGAAAATGTTAAGAACATAACTTGTTTCACAAGTTATTCAAATTTTGTCGCACGAACTTGTGAAATCTTCAAAGTTTGTGCAAGACTATGAGTTGGTTTTGGACCAAAATGGTTTTAACCCTCTTTAGGTTCTGAATCAAGGGCTAGAATCCCAAAAATTTGACATTTGAATGCCTGATTCATATTCTGAATTTCACATACTTCGCAGAGCAACCAGAACTTGGCTCTGCGAAGTCAGGTTCTGGTGTGTTCGCAGTGCGAGCAAGGCTTGGCTCTGCGAAGTATGCGAATTTCCAACTCAGAAGCTGTTTCTGAACAGAAGTTCAGAAACTGCTTCTAAGCAAGATTCAGAACCTAAAGGAGGTTAAGAAACTTGACAAAAAGGAAGAAAAAAGGATGAAAAAACACAGTTTTAAAGCTTGGCCCCTTTGAGGTCCTTTTTGGGGTTCAAAGGAGGTTTTGGTTCACAAAACAAAATTGGACAAAGCAAGATATGTAAACAGTATATACAATAGAAAAGAAAGGTTATAGGAGACTTACAGAACTCCTAGCAATGCTTGATTAAGACTGGAAGTAGCTTGCTTACTTTGTGAAAGGTTATGAACAAGGTTCAAAGTGTTTGTGATGAACTGGTTTTGTGTTGCAATGCAAGGGATTTTTGGAGTGAATTTCGTGTGTGTTGGCTCTCTGGATTGGTATGTTTTTGACTGGTTTTCAATGTATTCAGTTGTGTATTCAATGGTGTGAAATCCTAGTGCCTTGCCCCTCCTTTTATAGGCATAAATGCAAATCTTTGCAATGATGAACAATGATGAACAAAATCCTAAAACACTAGCTGATCATGAGCTAAACTCAGGCTAGATCACTTTGCATTTAATGCTAATGGATAGAACTTGCTTTGCCTTGTGCCAAGGGGCAAGGTCTTGACTGATCTCAGCCACAAATGCCATTGATTCTAGAAGGTAATGATGGCAAAATCTGTAAAACAGGGCAGCTGCAAAAGGGATGATTCTTGGGATCAAACCTTGCAATCTTGGAAGGTCAAACAATCAAAACGTGTACTGCCATGTACAGGGAGATTGGGGGAATCAAAATCAGCATGTGGGCTTATGTGTGGGAGGAGAAATTCAGGTCAAAACAGGGCATGTCACACAGCTTTTTTTGCAACATAAACCACTTGTGATTGACTGGTTTTGGCAGGGAAAAAGGGGAGGAAATGGATCAAGCAGCTGGCTGGCATGTTTAGATTGGGTGAGGGGTCAATTTGGGGGGACAAAAACTGACCAAAGATAGCCAATTTGTTTGATCACATGAGAGGTTGGAAGAAAGTTCTTCTTTCCTTTAACCTTTAATGTCACACATTAAATCTTGCCTTGCTGCACCAAATCAGTCACAAAATAGCAAGAATACAAGTAATAATGCTACTAATGATAATTGTAGTTGAAAGCAAAAAAGATAAACAACTATATAAAAATCTGCAGAATTTTCGCAGAGGTCGCAGTGCGAAGGTGAGTTCGCACTGCGAACTCCACTTTTTTTGTTTTTTTATATTAAAAAATAAAAGGTAAAATGGGGAAAATAATAATAATAAACAATAATAATAATGATGATAAAAAATGCAAAAATGCAAATGATGATGATAAATGAGGAAAATAGTAGATAATACTAATAATGAAAAAGATGATGTTTAATAATAATAATAAAAAATGACAATAAAAAAGATAAAACTTATTAATTAAAATAAATAGTAGTAAAGGTAATAATAATAATATTATTAAAGAAAAACAAAATGACAATATTAATGATATTAAGGCTAATGGAAATGCTAGTAATGATATTAATAAAATGCAAACAAAAATACTACAACAAGAAGGAAATAATACAAAGTAATAATAAGTAATGAAAATAATAAAAGATGAAACACACACAAAAAATATAAGTCAAAAAATGGGGTATGACACCCCCTATCTTTTGCCAATTGTGCGATTTTGCATCCCATCATTTTTTTGAGCGATTTTGCACCCTATCATTTATCCTCTTTCTGATTTTGTAGCCCCCTCGTGTGTTTTTTTGTCTTTGTCTTGACTTCGCTCTGCGATAGGGTGCAAAAAAACACACGAGGGGCTACAAAATCAGAAAGGGGGTAAATGATAGAGTGCAAAATCGCTCAAAAAAAAGGATGGGGTGCAAAATCGCACAATTGGCAAAAGATAGGAGGCAAAAGTGCAAATTAAGCCAAAAAAAAAGTAGATCAACACATAAAATATACTCAATTTTATTATCGTTTTTTATTTTTATTTTTCCTTTTCTTCTTTTTATAAATCCTCGTTGCTTTCTTCGGATCGCTAACCATTCAATATACTTATCTTTTTGTTTGCATTAAACTTATAAATTAAGCAAATTATGACGAAAAAACGTATACTTTTTTGCTTAAGGTACTTGTGAATCTTTGAACATGAAAAAAATGAAAACCACAACCTCTTGATCCTTTGCAATAAAAGAATGGAGCATTTATCACCGTTCGAATGTAAGAAGGATAGAAGGAAGCATTATCTTTATGAGTGGTCCATGATTTGATGTTAAAAAGTTTTTGAAGTCTTTTTGTTCTTTAACTATTTTTTACATAGATCTTTTTTTAGGGAAGTAAAAAAGATTGTAGTTTAGTATTTAAATTTGTCAATAAACATAAATTTAATGCAAAATATTTAAACATTCAGAGATTAAATTTAAAATGTAGTATAAGTTTAAGATCTTTCAAACGTTGTAGATAATTTTTTTTTGAAAGACTCAAACGTTATAGATGATTGTTTCTTATGTTAGAGTCCATTTTCTATTCTATCTCTCTTCCCCATGTGTGTTAGTTGATTAATAAATAATCTAGTTTGTTACAAGTTCTGGGTTTCAGAGTCTGACGTTTCAGAGTCTGAAGTTTCAGAGTCTGAGGTTGTTAGAGTTTGTTACTTAGCTTATGCTTCAAACAATCTAGCATAACTTTTGTATATAAGCCAATTCACTTGTACATTCTAAAAAAAAAAGAAAAAAAAATCAATAACACAGTTGCCTTTCAATTTCTGTTACAACTTTTTCCCTCTCTCTCTCTCTGAGTGTAGTGTGTGTGAACCAAGTGAAAAACCCCATTGATATTCAAGCTCCAACAAATGGTATCCAGAGCATGGTTGCTGAAGCTTGACGATTGAAAATAATAGTGCAAGTGAAGTGAGTGAAACCTTCAACTGCGAAAAAACACAGTGAGTGAGCAACAATGGCGAATCTGAACGGACATTTTTCGGCGACGTTTCCGATTCTTGACGGAAGAAACTACGACCCATGGAGTATGAAGATGAAAGCGATTCTTGGCTCTCAAGATGTGTGGGATCTGGTGGTGAACGACCTTGATCCGCTGCCGAAGAATCCAACCGTTGCGCAACAAGCGACATATAAAGATGCGAAGAAGAAAGATTGCAAAGGCTTGTGTATTCTTCACTAGTGCGTGAATCAAGCAATTTTCGAGAAGATTGCAAGATCGGAGTCGAGCAAAGCGGCGTGGGACATTCTTGCGAATTCCTATGCCGGCGATCAGAAATTGAAGAAGGTGCGATTACAAACCTTAAGGAAACAGTATGAATTGATAGGAATGGAAGAAAACGAAAAGATTGCTGATTACTTCACCAGAATTCAAACAATGACGAACCAAATGTGTTCTTGTGGTGAAACCCTAACTGATGAATCAATTGTGGAGAAGATTTTGCGATCTGTAAATTCAAGATTCGATCATGTCACGGTAGCGATTGAACAATCAAAGGATCTGTCAGAAATCAAATTGGAAGAACTTCAAGGCACACTTGAAGCACATAAGCAACAAATGAATGAAAGGAAGGCTACAAAATCAAGTGTTGAACAAGCATTGTTTGCACAAATTGGTAACACCAAAGGTGATAATCAACGAGGGCGTGGAAAAGGCAGAAACAATTACAGAGGTGGAAGAGGTAGAGGTAACAATTCTAACTCAAACTATGGCAGAGGAAGTGTTAGTAACAACATCAGCAATGATAATCAGAAGAACAATAGCAATGAAAACTATAGAGGTAGAGGTGGTAGAGGTGTGAGAGGAAGAGGAGGTAGAAAATCTGATAAGAGCCATATTCAATGTTATAACTGCAACAAATATGGTCATTATGCTGATGAATGTTATAGTAACACCAATAATAATGATGCAAAATTGGCACAAGAGGAAGATGAGAAGGAAGAGGTTCTGCTGATGGTTGTAGAAGAGATAATAAGTGAAGAAACATTGAATATGGTAACTGTAACAAATGGAGGTGACCATGGTGATGAATTGTTTCTTGACACTGGGTGTTCAACACATATGTCAGGTAGAAAAGATTGGTTTATTGAGATGGATCACTCTATCAAAAGTAGGGTGAGATTTGCAGATGACAGGACAATGAAGGTGGAAGGTGTAGGAAAAGTGAAGATTAAGAAGAAAGATGGCTCTGTGTGCCTCATATCTGGTGTGTTATATGTGCCAGGAATGAAGAGTAATTTCTGAGTATTGGACAACTCTTGGAGAAGGGTTGCAAAATGGTACTAGAGGAGTTGGCAATGAAAGTTTATGATTGTGAGAACAGGCTATTGATCAAGGCAGTGTTGTCTAAAAACAGAACCTTCAAGGTTGAGTTGGAAGTTATGATTCAACAGTGCTTGACTACTACAATTAACAAGGATGAGTGGTTGTGGCACTTCAGATATGCTCATCTGAATTTTGGTGATTTGAATAAGCTACAAACCAAGGAGATGGTGAGAGGTCTCCCTCACATTCATGTGCCAAAGGATGTGTGTGCAGAGTGCATGGAAAGTAAGATGTCTAGAAACTCATTTAATCAAAATATGTCCATCAGGTCTAAGAGGAAGCTGCAAGTGATGTTTTCTGATGTATGTGGACTAATTCAGAATGAGACACCTAGAGGTAACATGTATTTTGTTACTTTCTTAGACGAATTTACTAGAAAACTTTGGATTACTTGATTAGGAGGAAGAGTGATGTGTTGAGTGTATTCAAGAAATTCAAAGTTCTAGTAGAAAAACAATGTGGAGAAAGTATTAAGGTGCTGAGAACAGATGGAGGTGGAGAATATGTTTCTAGTGAATTCAATGATTTTCTTGCAATTGAAGGAATTACTCATGAAGTCACACCTCCATACACACCTCAGCATAATGGTGTTGCTGAGAGAAAGAATAGGACCTTGTTAAATATGGTGAGGAGCATGTTGAAAAATAAAAACTTGCCTAAGTACTTGCGGGGAAAAGCAGTGAACACTGCTGCATGTGTTTTGAATAGAAGTCCAACTAAGAAAGTTGAGAACATGACTCTTGAGGAAGCTTGGACTGGTGTCAAGCCCTGTGTATCTCATTTGAGAGTGTTTGTGTCCATTTGTTACAGACATGTGCCTGATCAAGTGAGAACAAAACTTGATGACAAAGGTGAGAGGATGACTCTGCTGAGATATCACTCAACTGGTGGATATAAACTGCTAAATCCAGTGAACAACAAAATATTAATCAGTAGGGATGTGGTGGTTGGTGAGCACAATGAATGGAAGTGGAATGATGTTGCTGAAACAGAGAAACAGAATTTATTAGACATGTCTGCTGATGAATATGTTGATAATAATGCACAAGAAATTGTTGATACAATTGAACCTGTGCAACAAGAGGAAATAGCTGAGATGCCAAGAAGATCAGTGAGACAAAGACAGCCTCCGGCAAGATTAAATGATTGTGAAATAATGACAGACAATGCAGTGAATGATGAAGGTGACATAGTGCATTTTGCACTGCTTGCTGAGACTGAACCAGTGAGTTTTGAAGAAGCAATAAAGAACTCTAAATGGTTA
Source organism: Medicago ruthenica (assembly GCA_018208015.1). Lineage (NCBI taxonomy): Eukaryota > Viridiplantae > Streptophyta > Magnoliopsida > Fabales > Fabaceae > Medicago > Medicago ruthenica. The sequence continues at coordinate 3,851,053 of CM031374.1, read as the reverse complement.
GGTGCTATGAAAGAATAGATCAAATCAATAGAGAAGAACAATACTTGGGAGTTGTGCACACTACCTAAAGGGAAGAAAACAATAGGAGTGAAATGGGTGTATAAAGTGAAGGTGAATCCAAAAGGAGTGGTAGTGAAATACAAGGCAAGATTAGTGGTTAGGGGCTTCCTACAAAGGCAGGGCATTGATTATGAGTAGGTCTTTGCACATGTGGCAAGACTTGAAACTGTGAGATTGGTTGTTGCATATGCTAGTATGCAAGGATGGAACTTACATCAATTAGATGTTAAGTCGGCCTTTCTCAATGGAGAATTGGAAGAGGAAGTGTACATAGACCAGCCACAAGGTTTTGTAAAGAAGGGTAGTGAAGATAAGGTGTTGAGATTAAGAAAAGCCTTGTATGGTTTGAAACAAGCTCCACGTGCTTGGAATAAAAGGATAGATAAAGCCTTGATCAATATGAACTTTGTGAAATGCATCTCAGAACATGGAGTATATGTGAAGTCAGGGGATGGAGACATAGTGATTGTATGCTTGTATGTGGATGACTTGTTGGTAACAGGGAATAATGAAGTCAAAGTAGCTGAATTTAAGAAAAATATGATGAATGAGTTTGACATGACATGTCTTGGGAAGTTATCTTACTTCCTAGGCATTGAGTTCGGGAGAACAAGTGCAGGAATTGTTCTCAGTCAGCAGAAATACACTGCTGATGTGCTTACCAGATTCAATATGATGAATTGTAACAGTGCAAAAACACCTGCAGAAGCTAGACTAAGTCTTGTGAGAGATGGTGATGCAGAAGAGGTGGATTCAACTGAGTTTAGGCAGATTGTAGGGGCACTGAGATATCTCTGCAACACTAAACCAGATATTGCATTTTGTGTTGGGGTTATCAGCAGAGTTATGGACATGCCTAGAGTATCACATCTCATGGCAGCTAAGAGGATCATGAGGTACCTGAAGGGAACAATGAGCTATGGAATTTTGTTTCCAAGCAAGAGGAGTGAGAACTTGAATGAATTGTATGGATACACTGATGCAGATTGGTGTGGCGATAAGAATGATAGGAAAAACACTGCTGGTTTTGTTTTCTTTGCAGGAGTAGCACCTGTGTCTTGGTGTTCAAAGAAGGAAGCTGTTGTTGCATTATCATCATGTGAAGCAGAATATATTGCTGCTGCAATGGGTGCCTGTCAAGCAGTATGGCTTGACACTTTAATGCTTGAACTCAATATGAAGAAAGTGGATGCAGTAAAGCTGTGTGTTGACAACAAATCAACAATAAATCTAGCCAAGTTTCCAGTAGCACATGAAAGATGTAAGCATATTGAAACACACTATCATTTCCTCAGAGACCAAGTTACAAAGGGAAAACTAAAGTTGAGCTACTGCAAATCTGAGGATCAATGTGCTGACATTTTTACCAAGTCCCTAAAGAATGACAGCTTTAATAAGATGAGGAACAATTTGAACATAATTGATTGTAACAAACTAGATTAAGGTTGTGTGTTAGTTGATTAATAAATAATCTAGTTTGTTACAAGTTCTGGGTTTCAGAGTCTGAAGTTTCAGAGTCTTAGGTTGTTAGAGTTTGTTACTTAACTTGTGCTTCAAGCAATCTAGCATAACTTTTGTATATAAGCCAATTCACTTGTACATTCTAAAAAAAAAGAAAAAAAATCAATAACACAGTTGCCTTTCAATTTCTGTTACAACTTTTTCCCTCTCTCTCTCTGAATGTAGTGTGTGTGTGTGAACCAAGTGAAAAACCCCATTGATATTCAAGCTCCAACAATGTGACTCAACATAGGCCATGGATGGTGGATATTTTCCGAAATTATGAAAAATTCAATTTACTTAAACTTCAATTTTTCTATAAAAAATAGCCATAGTTATGTTTAAATGTTAGAGAAAAAATAATTTAGGTGAGTCAAAAATGGGAGAAACATAAGTTGTTTAGAAATTTCAAAAAGAGTTATGCTAACAAGGGTTCAAAAGAAAATCTTTCTAGAGGTACTAGTAATAAGTTTTCCTAGAGATACAAATTTTCCAAATCCATTTTTTGTTCTGAGAATATATTCCAAAAATTTGAAAACTATAAATTATTGCAATAAATTTAGATATTGATCTGAAAATCATAACAATAAAGAGAAAAATTAAAAACACAATAAAAATATAAAAGAAATAATTATTCCAAAATAATTATACAAATATGATTTTTCATGTTATTATCCCGACCTTTGGATGTATCCAAAATAAACAGGATCTCTTAGTTTGTTGTATTTAGATTTCAAGGCATATAAAAAAGCTTATATAAATCACACAAAATAAAAAGCTTCCAGCTTTGAGCATGTAGCAGTGTTAAAACTTTTAGGGAGAGCTTACCGTCCATTTACGTCCCATAATGCTCGAGAGATTAGTCTCTGCAGTTGCGTGCAGAGGATATCTGACTTACAACAAAAAAAAATTGAGAAGAGACAAGTACACATTATAAGACCATTTACAATGGTTTTCTACCTTCAACACCCTTCAACACACACTTTTTCAATTCCCAACACTCCACATCATTTTCTCTCTCTTCCACATAATAATTCAACACACCATTCAACACATACCCTCTCCAATGGTTTTTCATTCAACACTCTACCCCACCACTCACTCTACCCCACCACTTTTTATTTCATATTCTTATTTAATTTTATATTTTGTTTTTATAATTACATAAAATTACAAACTAATTTAATTATAATTAAATTAAAATAATAAAAACTTAACAATTTATTTTTTAGTGTTTTTGTAAAAACAAAATTTATTTAAATAATTAATATTTATTTTCTTAAATTAAAATGCAATACAATACATTAAACACGCGGCACACAAATAACTTAAAATGCAAGACAACAAATTAAGCACACGACACAAGTAACTTAATTAGTACGATACAAATCATCTTTAATCATGAAACATTCCAAACTTTTCCCATATGTGCTTCACTAGATCTGCTTGCAATTCGCGATGAACATTTGGATCACGCAATTCGGATCTAGCACGCACATGATTTGCAAAAGCGGGTAACACCTCGGTTGAGTATGGTTGCGGTGTACTAGATCCACTTGCCTCAGATTGCTCAAAATCGGTCCAACGTTGAGCATATGTATCTCGTTCATCCTCAACAATCATATTATGTAATATGATGCATGACCTCATGATGATACCCAAATCGTCTATGTCCCACAAGTGAGCTGGTTCACGGATGATTTTAAATCGAGCTTGAAGCACTCCAAATGCACGTTCGATGTCCTTCCGACATCCCTCCTGAACTTTTGCAAATAACTTATCGGGTTCACTTTGAGGAAGTCTGATCGATTTGACGAAAGTTGGATAAGAAGGGTAGATACCATCAGCTAGATAGTATGCCATGTTATAGGGACGTTGATTCACAAAAAAATTCACACTTGGAGCTTTTCCTTGTTCCACATCATCAAACACTGGTGACCGGTCTAGAACGTTTATATCGTTCAACGTTCCATGACATCCAAAAAAGGCATGCCAAATCCATAGATCATGAGATGCAACTGCTTCAAGAATAACTGTGGTGGTTCCCTTATCCCCCCTAGCAAATTGACCTTCCCATGCTTTAGGACAATTTTTCCACTCCCAGTGCATGCAATCAATACTCCCGATCATCCCTGGGAACCCCCGCATTTCACTTACATGTAGTATTCTTTGCAGATCATCTTGGGTTGGTGCTCTCAGGTACTCTTGCTCATAAAATCGTATGATTCCTTTACAGAATCTACGTAAGCACTCCAATGCTGTAGTACCTTCTATTTTGATGTATTCATCGACCGCATCTGCTGCCACACCATATGCTAGCATTCGCATTGGTTTGGTACATTTTGCTAACGGTGATATACCTTCTTTATTGGCTGCATCAACTCGTTGGGTGAAGTAGTTATCACTACTTGAAAGGTCCCCAACGATTCGAAGGAAAACATGGTTAGCCTCCTGTTGCACCGACGCTATCTTGTCCAATTGTTCAAGCTCTTTCTCCTTGAATTGTTTGAATTCAGCCCACTCTTTATCCACCACCTCCAAGGCAGCTTCCTTACTTTTGTTTTTACCTTTTTTCTTAGCTGCCTCCCTACCCATTGGACGAGCAGTAGATCCTACAGAGTTTGAGCCACATGCATCACTGTCGTGAGATCTCTTGGATCCACTACTGCCTGAGCCAATATTTCCTACTTGACTACCATAACGTGGTTGATCACGGAAAGCGTGCCATTCTGCCATTAAAGTAAAGTGAATATTCTTCCCACTCGCGTATAATTCCTGCGCTTTTGCCAAAATATCATTCTCCGACCAACCGCTTCGTTGCATACGCTCAGCGCTTTCATAAGCGCCAATCCATTTATTCAGTATTTTGTTTATATAATTAAAACGGTTTCGGCATGCAACACCATCCCGCGGATGATCGAATGAGCAATGCTCATTACAATACTCAGCAATTTTACCCCAATATGTTTCACCTTTCTGATTTCTCCCAACAACACTGCTTGTTCCATATTTAATCCACCCACTAATTAGCACCAAATTTTGTTCAGTGCTCCATGCTGGTTGCTGGGCTTTCTTGCTCTTAGGAGTTGAATCCTCTGAATTTGGAGTGACTTCGTTACCACTTGTCATGCCACCAAGAGTTATTTGCACTACACCATTTGTTGTCTTTGGCAACACTTTTTTAGGCAACATGTAAAAATTGTTGCCTAAAAATCTCTAAGGCAACGTTTTTTGACTGTTGCCAGAAATATTTTCGCAACGCCTGGAAAACGTCCCCTAAAATACCTCTGGGGACGTTTTTGGAGTGTTACTCTGTTAACTCTTTGGCATCGATTGTTAAATGTCCCCTAAAATACTTTTGGGGACGTTTTTGCAGTGTTACTCTATTATCTCTTTGGCAACAATTGTTAATTGTACCCTTAGCTACTTCTAATCCATTTCGGCTCTTTTGGGCTGACTTTTTCTTTCTCAAATTACCCTCAACTTTAAATACAAATAGTACATATAACAAATAGAGAAGAGTAAATTCAATATTAAAAAAATGTAACAAATTCAATCTTAATTGTCCACGATATATCAATTTTTTTTCTAATCCTTTATTCTTTAAAAAAGATAATTGATAGGAGTGAATTCAAAATTAAAAAAATGTAACAAACACAAGATTAATATATGTCCAGATTTTTTTTTTCTTTTATGCTTTAAAAAGTGTAACAAACTAGATCGAGTATATATATATATATATATATATATATATAAGATTTTAGGCTGACGTTTTCATTATCCCAATAATACTCTAAAACAATTTTTTCTATAATAATGATTAGTGTTGGTGTCATTAAAAAAAAAAATTATACTATGGAAATTACAATATTGCCCTTTAGTTATTATGAAAACTACACAGATGCCATGCCATCCATTTTCATTCATTTTCTCCTCTTCTCTTCCTTTTCACGTGCTGGTGCTTCCCTTCCTTCCCTCTTTCAGTTTTCACATTCCTCCCCTGACTAGACCACCACCGTCCACCACCACACCACCGACCGCGACGGCTCCTCCTCCATCCATCACCCACCGCGTGACCGCCGGCGCCACACACTAATACAAAAAATACTTTTTAGAATCGTGCTTAAGTCGGTTCTCTCTGCCACCCGACTTAACAAGTGACGCGGTGGCAGTTTCGCAATTTTTTCAAACTTTCTTAAGTTGGTTACAAGGTTGATAAAATAATAAAAAGAAAAAATTTAAAATAAATTTCGTAAGTTGCTAGGTTGACCAATTGACTTAAGAAGTCATTTTCTTAAGTCGGTCCGTTGACCAACCGACTTAAGTCGCTATTATTACTATTATTATTATTATTATTATTATTATTATTATTATTATTAAAAGGAAAGAACAAAAGCCACTCCTTATTTTCTTCTTCCTCTTGTACGACTCTTTCTTCTTCTTTCTCCTTTTTCTCATCACCACCACCACCAACTTCCGGTCACCATGCTTCCGTCCGGCCTCCTTTGAAAACCCCAGCACCACCATTGAATTCCTCTCTTCTTCCTCTACAAAAGCCCTCAATTTATTTTTAGATCGGAGAAGTTTAATTTTTTAGACCTCCCCCTTCTCTTTTGTTTTCCGGCCACCGTGAGCTGCCATTGAGAAAACCAAACCCACCATCTTCTTTCTCATGATGTCAACAACAAAACCCCTTAATTTATTTCTTTATCGGAGCATATTCACCGGAGACCATCACGCCGGAGCTCACCTCCACTGTACCGAAAAACATGTCCCACTAACATTTTAATTAATTTTTCTTCTTCTTGGTGAGTTCTATCTTCTTTCTTTTCTCTAAATTATATTCTAGAAGTTTTATATTTATTTTCGGATTTTTTATTAAATGCACTAATTGAACATGTTATTTTTGTTGAATTGATGATTTTAAGCTTCCAAATAAGGCCTAAGGGGATATATTAGACTTGGTTGTTGTTTGGGTTTTGTTTGGTACTATTGTATCATTGAAAATCATAATTTAGAGTAACATAGATGTAAACAATTTTCTTTGGAATTTGAGAACTTGTAGACTTTGATGTTGACTAAACTTTAATCCTTGAAGTGATGCTTTTGTTGGGATAACTTGTTGGAAATTAGTAATGGATAGTATGGTTGATGTTAAATTTTTGTGAAGACCTTAAATAGTTAGCAGTAGGATAAGTAGAAATAAGAGTAGAATTTAGGTTTACTAGAAAGTCTAAGATTATAAGTTGTTTTGATAGAATTTTGAATACCTTATGATTAAATAGAGAAACTCGTGTATACAGTTTTAGTTATGAGGTCAATTGAGCGTTTGATGAAATCATGGGTTGCGTTAGAAATTGAGAAAAAGGGAAAAGTTAACCATTAAATTCGTAAAGACCTACTGTCAGAAAAACTGTCGTAAATACTTGTGCAGGCATCGTTTTTGAGTGGGAATTGAACCATTGGAAAATAGACAAAATTTAACACGAAATGGGCTCTGGAAGAACTTAATTTCGTTATGCTATGACTGAGAAAATTGAGTTAGAAGTTTCAGTACTGAATTGAAAATCTGCACTATTGTTGCTGGTACGTTTCTGTTATATCTCTCTGTACATACATCATTTTGGAATGGGACTTAGACCATTTGAAAGTAGATAAGATTTAACACGAAATAGACTTTGGAATGGCTTAATTAACTTATGTTATGATGGAGAAAACTGCGTTACAAGTTTCAGTTGTTGAATAAAAAAATCTGCACTAATGTGGTTGTAATGTTCATGTTATAATATTCGGTACAGTGATCGGATTGGACGGACAAGTACTAGATTTCATTAGGAACAAATACAAGAAGCAATTGAAGAAGGGATCAGAAGTTAAGCTTGAGTATATGTACTTGGAGCAAAGTTGGTTAAAGTATCCATAGAAAACATGTGAGTTCCTAACTTTGTTCATGGGTTCCTATCTTAGGATTTTCTTCTCTGAATTAAAGCTCCATCTTTAAGTCTTATCTCGTTTCCTTTGGGTAATTTCTATTATGGTTGTTGGTATTATTAATTTCAATTATGATTGTTCATATTGTTCATATTATTAATTAATATTATGATTTAACTTTCGAGATTCACTCGCTTTGAATTGATTTCTTCTCATTTTGGATTTTTTGTTTTTATTACTATAAGCTTATTATCTTTCATGAGTTTTCTCTTTTGTACAAGTTGAATTGTTAGATATCTCTGTTCAAATAAATATGTTACCAATGATAAGAAACCAAACCCAAGACATTTTATCTTAGGGGCACCTACAAAATACAGAACACATTCTAATAATGTCTTATACAAGGTAGATGCCATTTGTAAGTTATTTATACAAGGTAGATGCCATTTGTAAGCTATGTTGCAAAACCTTATTAAAACTTTCATTGAATTAAATCATAGGAAAACTAGTTCTAAATGCTTTGAGTCATCTATTTACCTGGTTTTTGAGCTGATACTAGGCTGAACTGAACCAGATTTTAAAATGATTTTCAAGCAGGTACATTTGGCTAGATTTTTCAATTTTGTTTTACTATATGTGTTTAAAATGTTGTTAGCCACCAAAAAACCTTCAAAGTAATCCAGAATATTAAGCAATATGGCTTCAAATTGAAACTTAACATAATTGTTGTATTTCATGTATGTGTGAGTATTTGAGTCGTAATCTCAAGAGTTTGCTGCTGTAAATAGAAGCGGCTTGTATTGTGCCTCATGGGATTAGTTAGTTCTAGTTAATAATGTGAGAGAATTCCACTTTAGCTTTATCCAAGTATCAATATATATATTTATCTAGATAAAAACATCTGATAAGTTGTTGTTTCTATTTAGCAATGCTACATTGCAGCAAATAAGCAAGACTACCGACAACACCATGACTTATTTTTATCAATTGCATTAACAAGTAAGTTCATTCTAGGAATACTAAAAGTGTCCTATCACTGTGATAAGCTTCCTGAGGCTGCCATTAACTTCATTTTTCCAAGGTGAGTGTTCTCCTTTCATAACTCTTTTAATTTAAGCTTTGAAAACTTAAAATATCAAATTTTTTAAAACCCTAATATTCTTTTCCCTCAAATCCGAATTTGGCTCATGTTTGGTAAAATTTTGGTTACTAGGATTTTGATTTGATTCTTGTTCTTACTTTATTAAGCTCTAATTTTTCTTCTTTCACTTAATTCTGAAATTTGATTTTTACAAGGTATTTCTTTAGACTAAATGATTTCTATTTTGTGTTTAAGTTGGGTACTTTGGAATTGTTGATGGTTGAGAAAAAGTTTGAGAGTATTAACAAAGTTATTAGAGGTTTTAGTTGATATCGAGTTATTTGACAACTTGTAAATTTTCTTGTAGTAAATATTGGTGGCTACTCCATGGTTTCAAGTTGTAAAAGTTACTAGTGTTGATGAGTTTGACTCAAGTATCAATAAAATTTGAATCCCAAACTAGTGTTAGAGATTTTATTATGTGAGGATAAGAATAGTTTGAGTATTTGATGAATTAGTTGTTGAGTAATGTTGCTATACTTGACATCAAATAGGATTGGGATAAATATTTTGTTTAGGCATGTTGTCTTTGGCATTGTTTGTAGTTACTAAAAGGTTGTAGAATATTAGCAAACTTATTAGAGAATTTATTTAGTGTAGGGTTGATTCATTTGAGAGATTGTGGAATTATTCTAGTGTTGTTATGCTCACTATTTTATGACTTTGATGTTGTAGGAAATTACTCTTGTTAAAGAGGTTTTCTTGTTTATGGTAATACTTTGGGTGTGTTTTACCAACTGTCTTAGTTTTTATTTGTGTTATGTATACCTCTTGATGACTTTCCAATTGTCCATTGAATCGACACTATCTATGGTTGATGTAATTTTGTTTTACTCTTTTTTGCATCAAGGTATCAATGAAGATGATGAAAAAGACAACGTAGATGATGAATTTCAAGATGATGATATAAATGATGAATTTCAAGATGACGACATAGATGTGGGTGAATTTCAAGACAAAGTTGAATGAATTGGTTGATTTTTTATTTAGACTTGCACTTAAAAGCATTAAAATTGACTGAACCATGTATTTTGTTAGGTATCAAATAATGTTAAACATTTTCTTTATTATTATGTGTTAACTCATGTATCAAGAATGAATATTTTAACTCATGTTTATTGTAACACAACCTTTGTGAATGTGGTTAAATTCAATTTTATACGACTTATAATTGAATATATTTATACTATTATTGTAAAATCTTTTCTGAGTACTTTAAAAAAAAATGTCTCCTATAAGCTGTAGCTGCAATTTCACTTTTTTTACTATTTCACTCTAAGGCAACAATTAATAACCGTAGTAGTCTATGGCAACAGTTAAAAACGTTGTCCAAAATGACATAAAAAGCGTCCCCTTTTCCAGTATTTTAGGCAACGTTTTCAAAGCGTCCCCTTTTCTAGTATTTTAGGCAATGTTTTCAAAGCGTCCCCTTTTCCAGTATTTTAGGCAACGTTTTCAAAAAGTGTGCCCAAAGAGCATGAAAAAACGTCCCCATAGACAATAGGCAACGCTCGAACAGGAGACGCCTGGAAAACGTCCCCTATACTTTTAGGCAACGTTTTTCATAGTTCTGGCAACATTTTTTAATTGTGGCTAGAGAGGATAAATGGTGTAGTGTTGTGTTGAAAATTCAGGAAATTCAGGTGCACCAACACTCGGAAAGTTTTCATTTCCCATTGGCATATAACCACTAAACGGGGGTGTTTGAGATGGATATCCCATCATAGATCCATAATATGGATTAAAGTTTGGAACAGAGGATGGGTGGTTGAAATTTGGTGCAAATCCAAAATTATGCATGTTTTGAGGAAGTTGGTTTGGAAATTGATTTGGATGTTGATAATTGTTGGGATTTTGGTAGCTAAATGGGTAACTAGAAGAATTCTGGGTGTTGAAATTATTATTATTTGGATCCATTTCACTAAAAACAAGTTTAAAACTTCAAAAGGATAGGTAATAGAAGGATAGTAATAAGATTAGGATACTGAAAAACTTGGTATTTTTTTCTGTGTCCAAATCAAATGAACCAAGTCTCTATTTATAGAGGAAAAAAAATCATGAATTTTGGTATTTTTTTTTTAAATTAATTTACATTGAAATAATTGAGTTGAAATTATTAAGATAATAAAAATCCAGCAAACCAATCAGAAGCTGCCACGCGTCCGCCTTTATCCAAACAGATTCCTTCTCTCTCTTCCTTCTGCGTGCTGACGCGCCCTGTCCGCGCGTGTGCTACACGCGCCTGATTTCAGCCAGTGGCAAGCTGCCACGTGTCCTCGGCGACAGCATTAAACTCAGTTGAATGCTTTCAACTCCTCTATCCTCCAACTCATCATTCAACACCATTAAACACTACCATTGGAAAGGCTTATGTGTTGAATCTCTCATTCAACACTACCATTGCACTTGGTCTAACTTGGTGAGTGACGTGACAAAGCTCCGCATCACATGTGGATGAGTGGATCACACATTTCAATGCAATAATTAGCCTCTAAATCTAATAATTGTACGAGGTCCACCGGGTTCCGGTAAAAAAAAATGCCTTGTTTATTTGATGATTTTTTTTTTTTTATAAACTGTAGTATTTTGTTTTTGTTCAATTTTATACCAAAGTTGATATCAGATTTGAGTGTATATTTTTTCTTCTATTCTTTCATGTAATTTATTTTATATACCCTTTAATTTATTAGCATTTTGTGATATTAAGAACAACACAAGTAACATATTCAAAAAAATGTTACAATGATACATGGAAGAGTAAATTTTCTGATACTAAAATCTCGTCCGATTTTTTAATATTAAAATTTTATATTGACAAATATTTACAACCGAGGAATAATAATCTACTTGTAGATGAAGTACATATTCTTATATCATCATCACCACCTTTTTATTTGCTAGTGTGAAATCTTCACAATTTCTATTCTATGTGGAGCAACCTACCCTTTGATGTTCTATCATCCATCTTCTCATTTCTCTCCCCAGATTCCTTAGCAAGAGCAAGATCAACTTGCAAGAATTGGCACACATGTGGAACTTCCATAACCAAATACAAGCCTCATGAGACTACACCATGGTTCTTAGCACTACCAATTCGCAATTACCAAAAATCATGTTGTTATGCTCACAATCTCATCACAAAAAAGTGGCACGAAATTTCCTTAGATTTCTTTCCATTCCAAACATCACTTAAACCAATTAGTAGCCTCATCCTTTTGAAGGTCACAAATTCAACAACACTTCGATTGGTTCTTTGTAACCCTTTTACAAGACAATTCAATTACCTTCCTAAGTTGAATGTTTCAAGGACTAATCCAGCTTGTGGAATTGTTACAATTTTGGAACCAAATAATGTTTGGTGTTTTCCTTGTTTTAGAATCTACGTGGCCGGTGGCATGTCCGAGGCCAAACATGGCGGCGCCACGTATGAACCGACCGTGGAATATGAATCTTGTGTTGACACGTGGAAAATCGTTGGATCGGCGCCGGTTGAATTTTCAGTTAGGCTGACGATTTGGACACCAAATGAAAATGTGTGTGTAGAGGGAACAAGAACAACAACGTTGTATTGGATAACCTCGGCAAGGGCTTGTAGTGTGATGGGCTTTGATGTTGGGAATAATTGTTGGAGGGAATTTAGTGTGCCTCTTGCGGATAGGCTTGAATTTGCAACACTTGTGAGATGGAATGGAGGGTTGGGATTGATTGGTTGCACGTGTGGTGGAAATGTTTGTGTTAGGGAAATGAGTGAAGGGGATAAATGGTGTTTGGTTGATGAGATGCCAAGTGAATTAGGGGTAGGATTGCTGTGTGGGAAGAGAAATTGGGAGGGTGTTAAGTGTGTGAGTGATGATGATGCTATTTGTTTGTATAGGGAACTTGGATATGGAATGGTGATTTGTAGAAAAGTTGGGGATATGGGTAGATGGGAATGGGTTTGGGTTGATGGGTGTGGTTACATCTTTATCTTTATCTTTATAATACTAAATGTTAGGTAGTTTTGACCTACCTAACCCTAATTTTTGGTTTTGAAAAAAATTCCTGCCGAGAGTTGAACCACAGACCAAGCTCTAACAGAGCACAAATGTTACCACTAGATCACTAAAGTTTTATATGACTTATAATTTTTATTTTATATATCTATCACAGATGCGACTAATTTACAACATAAATAATTTTGTACGATGCCTTAAAAATATATTTAATTGAATAAATAATAAATTAATAAAATTGTGTACGAAAAATTACAAAAAATATGCTTCTCCCCATTTCTTTGATTTCTCTCCCATTCTCCTCTGATTCTAATTTTAAAAAATATGTTTCTCCCCATTTCTTTGATTTCTCTCCCATTCTCCTCTGTTTCTAATTTTAAAACAATATGAATCGAAAAAGAGAGACCAACAAAACAAACATGTACACACTATTAGTTGTATAATTCAAACTATATGTCCAAAGGGCCAACCCCAGAAGATGCACCTAAGAGGAACTCCAGAGGATTACCATAGATGATGTGTTGTTCCACTAGTCAAGTATATAGTTATTATATGATGTATATACCATATATTAACACAAGTTTGTTAGAGATTTGTTAGTTGACAGCTACTAGCTTATGCCGAAAGAGTAAAAAAGGGTACAGAAAGAATATTAGGAAAATTCTATTGAAAAAAGAATATTAGGAAAATTCTATTGAAAAAAGAATATTAGGAAAATTCTATTGAAAAAAAGAATATTAGGAAAATGTATCTTATTTAACATCATTAAAAATAATAATGATATGTCCCCGTGAACATAGTTCAGTTGGCAGGAACAATGCATTGTCATATGTAGTGATCAGGGTTTGAATTCCAGACACCCCACTTATTCACCTTAAAAAGTGAATTCTAATCACTAGGCTTGACAAATAAAGATATGTCCACGTGAGTATAACTCAATTGGGAGGAACGTTGCAATATACATGAGTTAGAGTTCAAACTCTAGATTTTCCACTTATTCATTTTTAAGGGGTGAATTTCTAGACACTAAATTAAACGAGAAGTCTTGACGTAACGGTAACGGATTCAAGTTCGGCAAAACATAGGAACAAAATTAAAAGAAAAATAACAAGTTAAAACGTTTTGAGAATTGGGCGCGAGGCCCAAATGCATCCACTTAAATCTTTTATCACCCCACCGTTTCTATTAAAACCGTATCGTAGGGTAATTTTTAGTTTTATCATTAGTGTGGGGTAGTTGTTGATGATATACGAATTTTTCTGGAAATTTTAACTATGTTATGCTCTATATTGTTTAAGGGTTTTCTGAATTTGGATAACTGGGGTACTATAGACGAAAGGAAATCACCTTGTTAGCCTTTAATCATCGGACTAAATCAAATACTTATTTCAGCATGGATATAGAACTTTGGTAGAATGATATTCTTGCAACAGTTGTTTAGAAGGGTACTCTATTAAAGAACATGTATGAACTATGCGTAGAAAAGCAAAGGAAATCACCTTGTCCGCTTCTCTAATTTATGGTTTGTTTGATTTTATTTTTATCAATCCACCTAATGTTTTCATAGATTTGATGATATAGTTTTTTTTTTTTGTTAACATGTTATACGATTATAGTCTCACAAGTAAGAAGTTTCCACCGCAGGATAATGGTAACTAATCTCAATTAGATAATTAGTTGGACACATAAGATAAATTCTTCCCTTTTAATCTAATTTTCGTCATACATAAGAGTTAGTGATCAAACTCTTAACTACTTATTTAAGTGTCTAAATCCCTTGCCACTTATACCAATACATTATCGGTGGATTTGATGATATGGTTTTTTTTTTGTTAAGTAGTATATTGACTAGAAATTCACATTTTTAAGGTCATAAATGAGGTGTTTGGGGTTCGAACTCTAAACCATACATATATTATACAATGTCTCTACCAACTGAGTCAAGTTCAGATGATATATTTGATAAATTTTTTTGTTTTTTTTACAAATGGACATATTTACTCCCTCCGTCCCTTTTTATAGGAGTAGTTTACAAAAATCTCGTGTATTAAGAAAAGTTGTTGGAGTAATAAAGTTGTCTCAAATGTGTGTGACTATTACTAGATTACCCTTAATTAAATATATATTTAATGTTAATTTTTCATATACCAAGACAAATTGATAGTATTAATAAGAAGTATATTTGGAAAAAGAGTAATCAATGCTTTTAGGAATTTGTATATGATCTTATATTTAGGGACAAAACTTTTTTGTAAACTACTCCTATAAATAAGGACGGAGGGAGTAATATAGTCAATCAAACAATTAACACCATCTGTATATAAATAACGCCTAGTACCCTCACATAAAAAAAAAAATAACGCCTAGTAATTACTGCTTTAATGTATATTATTTTACCCATAATGTCATAATTTTAGTAAATAAAACACACACTTAAGCCTCTCAAGGGGTTGGTAACCAGCTTATATGTTCCTAATTGAATTTTGAGATATGAAATTTTATAATTAAAGTAGCTTCACCTGTCTAACCATACACAACTACAACATTTCTGCACCACAAAATTAAACGTTTTATCACAAATTTACAACAATAAAGAAAAAAATTAAATTAAAGGGTCAGCTAGTTGGCTATAAGTTTGATCACCAACTTAATTTATAATTATTCAAATAAGTTTATATATATATATATATAATGGCACTAAAAGGACATAGCTAGACTACAACAATTAGTTAATCACAAAGAATGGAAACAAAATTGAGGCCACTTTGCTTAATTGCATTTATTGTATTGGTAACATTGGTCTCAAAAGGAAATGCTCAAGATAGCTCTTGCTTAAACAAGCTAGCACCATGCTTAAACTACCTCAGTGGGACTAAAAACCCACCTGATAGCTGTTGTGATCCACTGAAATCTGTGATTGAATCAGATGCAGCATGCTTATGTAGCTTGGTAAGTAATAGAGGCACAAAACAAGCTGACAAAGCTGGCATTAATATTAGTGAGGCTCAGAGTTTGCCAGGGAGATGTGGCCAGCATGTTAATCCATTGTCATGCCTCTCAAGTATGCTTTCCTTCTTTTAGTCCAATTTTTGTTAACTTACCACCTTGTCTACCCCTAAATAATTTTTTTTTTAAAGTTTCAACTTTATTAATAAACTTTTTAATAAAATTTCTCTAATAATTTCACATTTTAGTAGAAAATATTATGAATGATGAATTTAAAAAATAATGAGGTCTGATCATCTCCTTATCTACTCCATGTCTAATATAATAAAGTGAAATTACCATAAGATATAATTAGATGCATGTGTGATTTATTTTATATTGTCGGTCTATTATCATTAAAATTAAAATAATAGTTGACATAATAGTTTTTTTTTACAATACATGGACTTTTTTCTTGTCCACGTGAACATAGTTCAGTTGATAAATACATTGTAATATATCATAGGGATCGAGGTTCTAATTTGGAATTTCTCACTTATTCATTTTAAGGGTCAAACTCCGGCTATTATACAATTTGAAAAAGAAAATAATTACCTTAGTGAATCTCTCTACTTAAAATGAGTGGCATCCTTGACTTTGTAATTTTTTTTAAGGAAATTAAATTAATTTAAAATAATTAAGTATGTGTTATTTCAGATTCCCCCAGCTCCAAGAACTCAGATAACAACTCAGCAACAAAGTTGATGAACATGTCCTGGCTAGTCATGATGATTTCAGTTGTGTCAACTATTATACACATGTTATCAGGGTCAACCTAAGGACTTATAATTGTATGTTGAGGGGCAGATTGAATATTTTAACTTTCTTAAAGTTAATATTTTTTCTTTATATTGTGGCTTATAAGATTTTTTTTTTTTTGAAAGAATGTGGCTTATAAGATGTTGAAACTTCCTTTCAAAAGAAAAAAAAAAAGATGTTGAAACTTGAAAACTTGAAATTACATGTTAATTGATTGGCATTGTTTTGTTTTCCTAGTTGTGATTTGTGGCCTGTGGGAAAAAAATATCAGCTAGATCCTTTTGAGTGGTAGTAGAAGTAACTCCAAATTGGGGGTTGAAGAAAAACAAAGTGGTGGTTATTTCATTTATATATAATACTCTATTTGTAATTAATTTATTGACCAACGAATTATATTATTTTCTTCGTCCTCTAAAGTAAATTAATTACTATAGTCAAGAAAAGTTGAATTCCTTAAAATACATATAGGTCTTGGGGGCCATTTTTGAATGTTCCATACATACTATGTCAACTTTAACGGCCTACGGAAACCAATTAATAGTTTTATTATGCTGATGATGTGATAATAATGATCACGACAATGACAACATTTTATTATTGGTTCATTAAGTTTTCTACATGTTTCTATGGAATTCAATTGGGTCATGTAATTAATACTAGTTAAAAAATCAAATAATAATAATATTATATATTACATTAGAAGTTGTGCAGTAAATTTATAAAAAAATTAAAAAATATCATTTTCAACTTAATTTTTTTTATTTTTTTGTCTTCCTTAACACCGGTTAGCATTTTTCAATTCAATTTTCTATCTTGAATGATTAAAGTTGGTTCACAATTTGTACGTACCAAAAAAAACAAAGTTGGTTTACCATTTACTCTTTCATTTCTCATCATATTGTTTTTTACCAAATTTAGAAAACACGATCAATTACACATGCCATTTTCTTATGTGTTTGTGGACCAAACAAAGTGTGCTTAGATATTAACAATTGATGCCTTGTTTGTTTCAAATTTAGTTAGTATGTTGTGTCATTTGACTTTTCTAAGTAGTAGTATAAAATAAATTTACGTTTAAATAACAACGCAAATCGTTTAAAGTCTGACATTTGTTATATCAATAAATAATACTATCAATACTATACTATTAATATACGTACATGATAAACTAGAATACCACTTTGAATGCTCTGATAAACGATTGAGAAGGACTTGTGGCTATATATATATATATATATATATATATATATATATATATATTACATGAATGATGAACAAAACTAGGTCACCATGTTGGTCAAACAAGATTAAGAATTTAATAAAAATGTTAATATAAAATACATCTATTCAATATTTTTTTGGTAACAAATCGATTTAACTGATTTTCCCAGTAAAAAAAAAATCGATTTAACTGATTTTAAAAAATTTAGAAAAAGAATAATGTTTATTTGAGTTAAATATTTTTTTGTCATTGTTCTGGACCGAACAAACACATAAGATCCATTTTCATGGGCTCAATCCTAAAAATAACCCATATCCTGCACTTGGGTCACTTACTTGCAATGCAACACACGCTCTCTCTGCGCGGGGGGGGGGGGGGGGTGCTCGTAGCGTGTCAGAAGACCCATTCAAACCTGAATGGTAACGTGTCTTTTCCACGAATCCATAACTGCCGAGTCCCACATGTGTCTTACAACGGCTCCTGCACTTCCTCACTATAAAAGGAGACTCTCAGCAATCTCTAAGGTTAGACTCTCTCTCTCATCTTAACCCCCATTCTTAAAGTCAACACTGACTTAAGCGTCGGAGTGCCTACAGGTACACACCCCCGCTGTTCCAGCCAACGCAAATCACTCAAAGCAATCACAAAACATTGCATCGACAGTCACCTTCTGATCAGATATGATCAATCATTATAAGTAAATAGAGCAAAGTACACCAATGCTTTTATGTGAGGCAACCAGTAGAACAATAAAATTAAAAATAGATCAATATTATTGTAAGTTAAGAGGACATCACATTCGACTCTTCAAAAGAAGCTCAAATCAAATAAAAAGAGGAATACGTGATAAATTCAGCCAACAAACACTTTTTAGCATGGGTAGCATTAAATCAAGATTTAACCTGGAATTGATCTATAGATGGACATTACAAAGTAAAGGAAATGAAAGTTGGTGAGCACATTCCAAACAAGCGTGAAAAAGGAAGTTATGAATAACAAATAGAAGGTGTAAATGTTATCCAAAATTATTTTTTCACAAATGATTCATATGTATTGCGCTAAGTGTGACTTAAAATCTCATCACACATAAAAGAGATAGTTGAAAAATTTGGATTTTTTAGTAAGCCTATGCGCCACCCGCGAGGCACATGGAGCAGGTGCGAGGCGAGTGGCAATTTGTTGTTTTCTGGCTGTTTCGTTTCTACCTCAACTGCAAGGCAGATAGGCCCATACTCGAGACGGGTGTCCAACTGTCAGATTTATGCGCGAGACAGGTGAGCCATCCACGAGGCGGGTGCCTTGTGTCATGTACCTATATAGTGGTAAGTCTAAAACATAAATAGTGATAAGTTCAATCCTAAAATTGTAAAAAAATAATAAAAAAAACACCATAAAAAAACGCTTATCCTCCATGATATTATCGGTATATTAAAAACAAGCCATATGCGACCAAAAGAAAAGTCTAGAAATGGAAAACATTATAAAATATAAATCCCAATAGATGATTTATATTGACTGCATCGCCTTGGTATGTATACATGACCATTTCCTATTAGACATTAACCACTCCTCTTCGTTTCCTTAACCCGCCAACTAACTTTCTCTTCTATTTTCCTACTAATACCATGCATCATTTTCAATTTTTCACATCTATACTTATACAATACTCCCTCCGTTTTTTATCTTTTGATGTTTTAACTCTTGACACAAGTTTTAAGAAGTAATTAGAGTATATAAATATTTGTATGTTTTGGACTAAAATGTCCTTATTATAATTAAATTCACATGTGATAAGCCAAATATCACAACTTCTTTAATAGTTTTATGATGTATTTTTCAACAAGGACAAACTTCGAAAAAAATAATATTAAATATACCAAAACATCAAATATTTTAAAATATATTTAAAGTCCTAAAACATCATTAGAAAAAAACGGAGGGAGTATGATAGTTAAACACTATTTTTTCATACACTTCACGATATTTGATTAATCATATTTAAAAACAAAATTAATTCAATTGCATAGATGATTATTCAATTAACGGTCAAAATTGTGATTAAATCAACTACATAGTTAATTAACTATAATTCAAAAATTTCCATCGTGATCTATATTAATCATATCTTGACCAACATAGTGTGACACGATAGATATATATAAGTCTCTTAACCATCTGATTTTGTTGGGTATGATCATTGACGAAAAAAGTTAATCTTTTTTTTTTTTTTTGGCAATGGAACACCGAAATACATTAGTTTACCAGAAAAAAATGTAAATTAACTATCCTTAATTGAATTAACCACGTGTCGCATATTTAATGAAAATGAATAGTATATGTTATTGTTCAGTGTTCACACATAGAGTTATACATCTATATAAATGTTAATTTATTGGGAAATTCTTGGTTATTCATCGATAAAAGGTGGGTAATACTACTGATGCTTAGTTGGTCCAATCAAAATAATGTATTTATATAACATTAAAAATAATAAAAAACAAATAAAAATTTTTGATTGGTGTCAACTCAGCATGAGTTGTGTTACCCATCTATTATTGATAAGTAGCGAAGTTGTCACCACATTTATTTATCTATATCTATATATACGCTAGACATATAGAAGCTAAACTCTCTATATTCGCTAGAACTGTTGTTTATTCAGAGTTATATCTATCTATTTATCTGCATATTCGATACAATAAACACTCATTAATTCACGTCAAACATAACAAACTCAGATTAACCCTAGAAACATCTACATAGCTCTCTATATATATTTATATATATAGAGAGAGGGAGAGAGAAAGCAAGTTAGAGAGAGAACCTCATGGCTGGTCTACCAAGATCTGAAGTATCATTCAGAAGATCAGGTTCTTCTGGTCTTGTTTGGGATGACAGATTCTTATCAGGAGAATTAAACAAAGTCAAGCAAGAAGAAGAAGATCACAACAATAATAATAATAATTCCAAAGAGCTTCATGTGAAAACCACCGTACAAAGAAGCCGCTCCACCGGTGCTGGACGAGGATACCGTACCGGAAAAGTCTCACCGGCGATCGAACCACCGTCTCCAAAACTCTCTGCCTGTGGATTCTGTAGCGCTTTTGGGAAAAAGGGTCAACGATCAAAGCCCGGTAAACGTCGGTCGAGGTAGGTATGGTAGCTTGTTGTTGAATTGAATCATTGTGAGTCTTTTCTGGTGGCCGGAAAAGGGATATTCCGGTGGGTAGGATGAGGTTTTTTGGTGATTTGAATGAGTTCCTAAGAAGAAGAATAAAAAACAGAGCTGTGAATTTTAGCGCTCTGTTTTTAGTTTTGTCTCTTTTGTGTCTCAGTTTATAGCTTTTATATATATATATATATATATATATATATATAGTGTTTGTGATTAATAGTTGGGTTGTAATTATTATGTGCATAATAATATTTGTGTTTAAGCAACAATAGTAACAGAAAATTAAAGAAACGAAAATAAAATACAATAAACTCTATCGATTTTTGTTAATATAGTTCGGTTAATGGTGCATACATATATCTGCGACTACAGAACAACTATAGTCCGTTTTTATTTTTGTGGTGAATTAAGGTTTTTGGTTTGACAATTAATATATATAGTATTTCGGTTCAGTTTACTGTAATTCCTCTGAATCAATATATATCTATACATAGTTCCGTTTTATTCATGTGACGAACTAGAGTTCATAGTTTTATCTATCAACGCTCCGCTGGTCCGGCTCTCCTTCTCCGCCTCTGCCCATCTTTGTATATACGAGTCATGCTGAACAATTTGTCTGATGGGTTTATGAGAATTTTGATCTTTGTACAACTTAAAGGCTTAAAGCAAATCTTTATGAGTTCTTTCACATGTGCAAGCTTAGAATTGGTGAAATAAATAAAATTCACTCATGAACGTGATTTTAAACAAAGTTTTTGTTTTGGCAAAAGTATGAAGAGATTTAACTATCAAAGCTAGTGTTTTAATTTAATGAGTTTTATTTAAAAGATGAATTGTTCAAGAGAATTTGAGTTTAAGTTTCGACAGAATTATTTTTTATCAATTTTACTTACTGTTTGATTAAACTTTGGATTCTGAACCATTTCTCTTGAAAATGGAATGTTTAAGACCAAAACAAATTTTGTAGAAAAAATAATGACAATATTTTGATTTAGGGCTTTATTAACTAATGGCTTAAAGTTTAACCAAGCCATTTGTCTCAAGTGAGCTCCATAAAAAATGAGAGATTCGAGTTTAATTTTTTCATGAAACAATTTAAGACTTCTTTCTCCTAGGAACTAGAAAATTGCCAAAAAAAATGATTTAAAGTTTAGTGGAAGAATATAGTTTCATATTTGATAATTAATTATACACTTTTTTTTAAAAACAATTTTACCCATAAGTTTTTTTTTTTTGACAAATACACTTAAATAAGTTTTAAATATTGTTTTCATCGTTATATTGGTCCGTCGAGGAAAAAGGTCATCATTGTATTGTATATAGCATAGTATTTTCTTTAAAAACACTATATTATCTATTTTATTTTATCAAGCTACAATTATCTATTCTATATATATATATATATATATATATATATATATATAAAGAGAACTTAAGAATTTATACTATATTTGTTATATATATTGTTGGTATCATTGAAAAATACAAGTATAGTTTGTTACAACTTACAATATGAAAGTTTAAAATATTTATTATCTCTACTTAGGATTTTAATCAAAATTAAAATAATTTCAATCAAAATTTCATAAAAACTATTGTTCGTAATTTATACGCATTATTGCAATAAGAAGAGTAGATAGACGGGCACGAATTGTCTCTTTGAACACTAGTATGAAGAAATTACTTGATTTGGGGTGGTTTTTTCCTTTTTCAAATTTACCCTTCATTTAAAGTATTTTATTTACTATTTTATTTGTTTATAATGTTATTTAAATTATTAATGAAAAAATAGTTAAATCTCATTAAAATAAGAACAACCTCACTACAATAAGAACAATATTATCTATATTGTTTAAAAAAAGAACAATATTATCTATAACAATGTATAAAGAAAACATATATTTTTGGGTTAGATTATTTATTATTCCAATTATATACTCTTAAACAAATTTTTCTATAATAATATAATATTGTAGATGTCATTGAAAAAGATAAAATTTTATATTACATTTGTTATTTTATTGTGTAATTTAAAAAGATAAGCAAGTTGTTACAATTTGAAATCACAAATATCTACACATATAATTTTAATCAAAATCTAGCTAATTTCAAAAAATAAAAAAATCATTCATAATTTACACGTGTTAGCGCAATAAAAAGAACAAACAGACGTGCACGGAATGCCCGTCTAGACACTAGTTATATATAAAGGGAATACATGATTTTGGACTGACTTTTTAACTTCCAATTATACCCTTAAACACATTTGCCTATAATAATATTATGTTGTTAGTGTCATTCAAAAATATAAGAATTTATATTTTATTTGTTATATTGTTTGTGTCATTGAAAAATATAAGTATAGTTTGTTACAATATAAAAGTGCAAAATATCTATACCTATATTTTATTCAAACTAAAAATAACTTTAATCAAAATCAGAATTTCACAAAAACTAATGTTTGTAATTTATACACATTATCACAATAAAAAAACGGACTAGTTTATATCTAAAATAAATACCAAATTGTTCAAATAAAAATATGGAAATACCAAATTTTTGTGTAAATTTTTATTTAAATTTTGTAATTCATTTAAACTTATTTTTTACGGTTTAAACTCGTTTTTGGGGCAAGAGTATTTGTCATAGCAACAAATTTCCCCGCCATGTTCCTTTCAAAATAAAAAATAAAAAAAATTCCCCACATGTCCCAAGCTTTTTAATAGTAATATTCACATCAATATTTATATCTTATATATAAAAGTTCTTAAGTGTCTTAGATAAACTTTTTGGAGCCAAAAAGCTTGTTGCAAATTCTCTTCCTAATTTTTTTGCTCTTTCTTTGTTTTTTTTAAATGATCGCATAACTTATCTTATATATAAAAGTTCTTAAGTGTCTTAGACAACTTTTTGAAGCCAAAAAGGTTGTTGCAAATTTCCTTCCTAATTTTGTTTGCTCTTTCTTTGTTTTTTATAAATGATCACATAACATATCTTATATATAAAAGTTCTTAAGTGTCTTAGATAACTTTTTGGAGCCAAAAAATTTGTTGCAAATTTTCTTCCTAATTTTTTGCTCTTTCTTTGTTATTTTAAATGATAGCGTAACTTATCTTATATATAAGGTTCGTAAGTGTCTTAGACATCTTTTTGGAGGCAAAAAGGTTGATTTCCTTCATAATTTTTTGCTCTTTCTTTGATTTTTTTTAAATGATCACATAACATATCTTATATATAAAAGTTCTTAAATGACTTAGATAACTTTTTGGAGCCAAAAAGTTTGTTGCAAATTTCCTTCCTAATTTTTTGCTCTTTCTTTGTTTTTTTTAAAATGATCGCATAACATATCTTATATATAAAAGTTCTTAAGTGTCTTAGATGACTTTTTGGAACCAAAAATGTTGTTAGACCAGCGATGTTTTATGGAACAGAGTGTTGGGCGGTTAAGAACCAACACGAGAATAAAATAAGTGTAGCGAAGATGAGGATGTTGCGTTGGATGTGTGGTAAGACTGGATGAGATAAGATTAGAAATGACAACATTATAGAGATAGTTGGGGTAGCACCTATAGTATAAAATATTGTGCAAAAACAGGCTTAGGTGGGTTACAGGGTTAGACATGTAGAGAGAAGACCTTTAGATTCTGTAGTAAGAAGAGTAGATCAAATAGATGATAAAAAGATTACAAGAGGTATATGAAGACCTAGAAAAACTATAAAAGAAACTATTAGGAAAGATTTATAGATTAATGAGTTAGATCTAAATATGGTTTATGATAGAACAATATGACGTATTTCGATCCATGTAGTCGACCCACTTAGTGGAATAATGTTTGGTTGTTGTTGTTGTTTTTGTGTTGTTGTCTTTTGGAAGCAATAACTCATGCAAAACAACAATTATCATAACATTTCATGTTCAACTACCACATTTATTAGTCAATGATATAATCAACTTCTCGTGCATCGCACATGTCCAAGTACTAGTTTTGAAAATTTCGAGCAAACCATCATAGACCAAACATAAGGAAATGACATATTTAGCCCATACATAATCTTTAAACTCTTTTGTTTTTGACTATTACTTTTTCCACCATATGAAATTTCCGTGCGCCCTATTTTTTCTTCCAAAAATGCCCTTCGGATTATATAATCCTAACTGAGTTTTCCTTTGTTATGGGGTGAAAAAAATGAGTTTTTCACAAATTCGGATTTTATATCCGAAACCCTTAAAAAATAGGGCGCGTTCCTTACTTTTTTTGATTTTATAATCCGAAAACTCCATAAACACCATTTTTCAGGGGAAAAACATCTCAGATTATATAATCTGAACTGTATCAGCACAAATTTTGAGTCTGTTTATAACATGGATAACCAGTTTAAGAACAATATTAATCTTCCTAACTCTCATCATTCTGGTTTAGGTCATTGTTAGCTGTTCTTAGTCAAAAATCCGGTTTTTGGGCTAGTTGATCATATTGCTCTGATACTTCCCCAGAAAATCAGAAGAAAAAAAAATCAAGGATCAAGACTCCCTTAGAAGGGACTTTTTATGGGACTCCGCCCCTCAAAATCCAAAATTCCATTGTTTAGACCCATTTTTAATTTTTTAAAATTTTTCATATTCTTAGAAAAATCCGAAAAAATTTCATTAGTTTTATTTGATTATTAGAATTTTTTGGTGGTATTTTTATATTTTTATGATTTTATTTGATAGGTTTTTATCATTTTTTTACTTTGTTTTTTTGGTTGTTTTTAAAAGCAAAATTCAAAACTACTGAAATGAGAGATATTCTGATTGCATATTTCGGATTATAAAATCTGAACTTTGTTTGGATGTGTTCGGATTTTAAAATCAGAGGGGTATTTTAGAGAAAAATAGGGCGTGTCAGAAACGCATAAGATGATAAAAGTAAATAGCCTTTGTTTTTTTTACAAATTCATGAATTAAAGATTGCATTGATATGGCCAAGAAAGACAATATAACATGCCAAAAATAAAGTCTTTCAAAAAAAAAATGCCAAAAATAAATAAATTTCCTAATTAATAGGATCAGCCAACAAGATAACGTATACGGGGGTTAGCCCATATTCCGTGTACAATCAATTAGGTTTAGCTAATGATTAGATTATATTTTGAGCTAATCTTCCACCCAAAATTGTCTTGACTTGGCAGATGCCAACCCAACTTGACAGTATCAATTTTTATAAGGCTCCTAACTCAATTGACAATTTTCAATTAATTCTGATTTTTATCAACAATATGGTGGTGAATTTATTGATCTCTTAGTAATCTACTGGTTTTTCATTCAAATTGAATTTCAAGTAATGATATTCTTGTGGGTCTTGTGAAAGTAACATGAAATAGAAGTTTGTTCCTTGATTTTTTTTAATTATGATGTATTAATAATATACAAATTGAATTTTAATTGACAAAATTTACCTTTTGACTTTTACCCATGACACTTGGTGGCCTTTTGTTTTTCTTTTAAAGATCGATGACACTTGGTAGCTTGTAGCGTTTGTTTAACTTATTTTAGCCTAATCTACTATCAATATAAGAAAACTGATTACCACATAATTTCCTTAATTACCCTTCTCTAATCCCATGAAATCACTAATATGATGGATTAGTTTGTCATTTTCTCAAGTTAATTATCCATGTTATTAATTTAGTTGATTGGTTGTTCGGTGTTTTACACTACCCCAAGTTTGACTATTTACTTTCCATTCAGTTTCCAAAATGAAAAAAAATTAATGACAAATATATGGATTAGTATGACACTTGCACAAGTGAGTTTCTAAGACTAATATATGGTTTTTTTTTTACGCAAGATACTAACATATTGTAAAAAAAAAAATTATGTAATGGAGGCATTTGCAGGAAACTAATATGTTTTGCCAACTTCATTAATAATAACCTCTCATTTTTTTTTTGTTAATAATAAGAAAATGTTTTTTTCTCAAGGAATAATAAGAAATTGTTGGAGAATATGATAAGGAAAAACACACATTTTTATTACGGTTTGTGATATTCAATCATTAATAGTAATTGTACGATAATGTTGATATAAAAATATTGAATAGAAATATTACGTTAATGTTGATATCTTAAAAATAATTATGATTTTTTAAAATTTTATCATATTGACTTTATCATATCAATAAATTAAAATTTGCTTCCGTGGATATAAGTAAATAAAATCTGCAACGAGTGCGATGAAAATATTTAACGTTTTTTGCATAAAAAATAAAAAATATTTAATAGAAACACACATTAATGTTGATATTTTAAAAATAATGCTGATTTTTCAAAATTTTATCATATCAACTTTGTCATATCAGTACATAAAAGTTTGTTTCTGCAGATAATTAAATAAACTCTGCAATGAGTGTAGTGCAAATATTTAACAGTGTTTTGCGTATAAAAAAAATATTTAATAGAAACACACATTAATGTTAATATTTTGAAAATAGTCACCAGTTTTCAAAATTTTATCATATCGACTTTCTCATATCAGTACATAAAAATTTGCTTCCACTTATATAAGCGAATAAAATTTGCAACGAGTGTGGTACAAATATTTAACGATGTTTTGCATATAAAAAAATATATTAATGGAAACACTACATTAGTGTTGATATTTTGAAAATATTCACGAGTTTTCGAAATTATCTCATATAGACTTTTTAATATCAATACATAAAAATTTGTTTATGCGGATATAAGGAATAAAATACGCAACGAGTGTGGTCCAGATATTTAATAGTGTTTTGCATAAAAAATAAAAAAAATTAAATAGAAACACACATTTATGCTTATATTATGAAAATAGTCATCGACTTTTTAAAATTTTAACATATCAACTTTTTCATATCAGTGCATAAAAAGTTGCATCCACATATATAAAAAAATATATACTTAATGGAAACATTAATGTGATATTTTCAAAATTTAAGCATGTTAACTTTTGGATATCGGTATACATGAAATTTGATTTTCTAGATATAAGCACAAAAAACTTGCAACGAGTGCGGTGTAAATATTCAACGGTATTTTGGAGAAACACTATATTAATGTTGATATTTTGAAAATAGTCACGAGTTTTCAGAATTTTATCGTATCGACTATCGCATTTTGTTACATAAAAAATTCTTCTGCATATACAAGCATATAAAATCCTCAACGACTGCGGTGCAAATATTTAGCGGTGTTTTAAATATAAAATAAAACTTATTTAATAGAAGCATTACATTTATATTGATATTTGAAAATAGTCTTGAGTTTCCAAAATTTCATCATATCAATCTCATATGTGTACATAAAACTTTGTTTTTGTAGATATAAGCACATCAATCTCATATGTGTACAAAAAGTTATTCAATAGAATTATATTTTGACAATATTCATGAGTTTTCACAATTTTTATCGTATCGACTTTCTCATATATTTACATAAAATTTTGTTTCTGCAAATATTAGCACAAAAAATTTGCAACGAGTGGTGTGGTGCAAACATTAATAGTATTTTACATATAAAATAAAAATTTATTTAATAGAAACACTATATTAATTTTGATATTTTAAAAATAATCTTGAGTTGTCAAAAAATTTTCTTATCGACTTTCATATATATAAAAAATATCTAATAAAACATTACATTAATACTGATAATTTTTATTTAATTACTTTTTATATAATTATCGTAATTTTTTTTAAAGATAATTATCGTAATGTTATGCGACCCGTGCGAAAGCACGGGTCTACTACTAGTTAAAATTATATTGTTGACACTGATATGTGTTGATTCAAATAAAAGACAAGCTTTTAAAATAGCTTAGAATTCAATCCTACGTGTATAAAAAAAAATTAAGTTCCCCTATTTTTGTGGTTTTCCTAGAATTTTTTTTTATGTCAAAACTTGCCTAAAAATTGATGGTAACTAACAATGATTGATCTTGTCAAAAACTTTTTTTTACATATCTTTTTTTTTTTTTACAAATAAAAACTTTTACTAATCCTAGTCATTGAACAAATAAAAAATTGATGACACGACTCAACTTATATAAAGATAAACCTATTAAAACCAAATTTGAATATTTAGCGGTTCAATGTCAGTAGTGCAAGATCTCATCTATATATAATTGATTTGAAAGTTGAACAACGAATTTGTCCAAAGCAAGATGTTTTTCTTTTCAAGAATGTTTCTATTTGGACATTTTAGAACAAAGTCTAATGTTCCATCCACGAGAAAGTGAAAGTTATCACTCGTGATGTGCTTGTTGTCACTAATCACTTATTTGTGTTTTGAAAAAATCATAGTCGAGCATTAACATTTCCCACTAACTTCTCCTTATCAATTTTCTTTTGGGATATTATGCTGTCTTCCAATGATAACACTTTGGAGATTTTTTTTTCTTCCATTTTTATTTTATTTTTAATATAGCATTTGATGAAGAGATGCACACTCAATACCTTTCTTTTCCTATTTATTTATTTATTTATTTTTTTTACAATTTTCCTAAAATCGACTTATATCCCTTCAAAAGAAAGTTATCGACTTATACCACTCTTCATAACATTTAAAATTACTTTATAAAATTAAAAAAATAATAATTTGATCAATATAATAATTTGTACAATGTTTTTTTATTAGCCAGTGTAATATAAACTATAATAATATTGATGTAGAATGCTCGTCAATACAACATAGAAATATAGTAAATATATTAACTTGAGAATGATACTCACAATATTACTACTTTGTTTAGGGGCAAACCAGGAGTTAAGGAAGTTGAAGCTCATCACTTCTTCTTAGCGTTACCATGGCCAAGTAATCAATTAGTGAGTAATGTTATAATTGAAATTGAGCGTAGTGCAATAGTGGAAGGCAAAAAGGCACATAACATAACACAAAATTTCGAGATATTATTAAGAGTTATCGAGACATTTTGAGTCGCTATAGTAACTTTGGGGTAAGTCGTAATAGGAGACAAGTAAATAGAGTGATTCATGCTTAGTCGCCAAGTTTTTTATTATATTTAACCTTGTATTGAGAATTTCATTTTAATGAAAATGCAATAAATTTGTACCCATATAAAAAGGCTTAGTTAAAAAAAAAACATGAGTGATACTCCAAATATTTATTTTAAGGACAAAATGGAAGCAAAGCAAAATTAACACATGTTTTTTCTTGACAGTACCTCGTACTTTGATTATTATTCATTTATCATGCATAAATATTTTTAAAAGCTACATTTAAAATGCACGAGAATTCAAAATTTGAATCTCCAACCACGTATTATAAAAGCCCAAATCCCTTTCATTCAACCTAACACATATCATGTTTGGATTTCAGAGTGGAATATGATTACTTATACACTGGAATGCATTGACAGTTAGTATTTTATTATTAGACAATAGACATTATAATAACATCGATGAGCTAATAAAAGAAAATGAATATTTGGGCTACCCATTTTGCCTACATGCTGCCATATTGGACTGTCAACACTAATATAAGTGTAACATATTGTAATGTGTGTTTTGCCTCCACAGCATAAAATAAGTTCAATTTGTCTTCTTGAATGTTGTTAATCAAATGATAGATGTTAGGTACAATAATTGCACCAAAAGATCATCTAGTGCAGCATGATCTTGGATAATAATAGTAGATAAAGAATCAATGGAAAAAGACAGGAATGGTGGGCAAGATCTTGCAAGATCAACTCCACAAATGTATGATAACCTTGAAATCTTATTAACTTCAATGTTTAGTTATAAGTTAATGCGTCAAATCTAATAATAATTGACAGATATTAATGTGATTCGCGACATCCATACACAAATCAAGTATGAAATATTTTCGAGAGTGGAGAAGTGTCTCATATTGTCTACGATAGATTAGTGCTTGAAAATCCTTCAGAACTCTAACAACCATCGAAGCCGCTCCCAATACATTGGTTGTCTTTTCCTTCTTTTAGAGAGTTGCATGGTGTTGCAGTTATTTTCTAGATTCAGTAACTGTAACTGATGCTATAAACAGTGCGAAAAATTATATTTGCAAAATAGAACAGCTGATTGCATGATTCACATTCATTATTATCAGTAGAATCACAGCATACACCTTCAGTAAGGACAATAGTCCTTGATTGCATCTTTTCACAATTCCATTAACAGTGTCCAGCTAGCACTTTGCCTTTGACATAAAAACATCAGGTTTTGTGATAGTTTCATTGATGCTTAACATATGTTGCAAGAATATAACGTAGTTTACCATAACTAAATGCAAACTTCAACTGTTAATGGGGAGAGTAAGGCCTTATTTGAACAAACAACTTAATTAAGCGATTATAGCATAAGTGCTTATGTATAAGATATTTTTATAACAAAAGATAAAATGAAGGTAGACTGTTTTTATTTAAGCTATTCTCGAGAGTTTATGGAAATAAGCTGAAAACAACTTATAGACACGCTATAAGTTGTTTCCATAAGCTCTCTCAAATAGTCTATAAGTGCATATGTAGGTAGATAAGCTCAAATCAGTCAATTCAAACAAGCTTTATATCTTTCATCGGCGTTCAAGGAACTTCAGCTACCAAGGAAACAATAAAATTTGCTTGTGTGATGCCCTATCCATGTGAAGAATTATATATGAAAACATATGTCCATATATACCTTGATAGTTCATAATTCTGTGAGAATCAAATATTGTGGACACATAATAGTGATTTTAGTATGGATCACAATATGGTCCGTGATGAATCATAAAATTAACTACTACTAATTAGCAAATATTTGTACAGGATAGCTATGGATTGTTCAGTTACAATTTAACTACGAAATTTTGTGAGGCCCTTTTTTGCTGACAGAAATTTTGCTATGTAATTCATTGACAATTAGTTATGCATTATAATTTATAGTTAATTTTTTGATCCACCATGAATCAATGAAAAGCGATTCATGCTGGAATCCATCAATAATAATCTACATTAACTCGTATGAGCTTCTTTCATTTTTTTTTCTTTTCAAAACTCGGTATCCGGCCCAAGAGCTTCTTTCATTCTTTATTGAGACGATTCTCATATAATCTACTTTTTCTTGTCAAATTCTAATGATGTGTTTTAAGTCTCTATAAAAGAAAATTCACAATAGAAATAGGTAATAATAGATGACTTCTACTAAAAAAAAAGGTAATAATAGATGACTTGGGGGGTGTTTGTTTCATGGATTACAAATTTATTCCCAGGAAATAAGTCCTTGCAGACCTAAGAAAATTTTTCTAGTATAATATTTAACAGTGAAACTTACATGAAACGACTTATCATGAAAAATGGCATTATAATGCAATGACAAAATTCGGCATAGAAAATTGAGGGAGATTTCATCAGTCAAAATTTGACACTATTTCTAAAATATTGAATCTGGTCTCAATTTCAGGATCTACAAATGCAAAATTCTCACCAACATGCACAAGAAACCTGTGTTGACGGCCTTATCAGAGGCAGCAGCAAAGTCCCGAAACCTGTGTTACCGAGGGCCAAGTTTCGGGCACCCCTGAGCAAGAGGCAGGTCCAAGTTTTCTATGGTTCTGAAAGTTCTAGGTACCATCTTATCAACATATAGAGTTCCATCCAAGTGATCACATTCATGTTGTAAAATCCGGGCCTGCCAACCAGAAGCAGTTATTTTGATTGGTTCACCATTGCGATCCAAACCTGTAACTTCAACGTCAAGGTAACGTTCCACCACGGCTCTAAATCCATCAACACTGCAAAATGTTATATAACAATTGAACATGTTAATGGTGCCCTGGATTGAAGGACCGCGTACACGTTTTTTCACGCGAAATTTTAAGTAAATCACAAAAACCATCTAAGCATATCCAGATTAATTTCCGGAAATTATCAAAATTACTATGAATTTTAGAAGTACAGGGATGCCAACCGAGAGCCATCGGTGAGTTGAGATAACTAGTATGTGAAAGAAAGTGATGGTACTCTTTAGCCATTAAGCAACAAATAATAATCACTTAGCAATCAGCTTTGAAACAATTGTTTAAATGGAGGCATTGTATGCATTATCCATGCATTAGGAATACATGAATTTTGATGGACAGGATAAGAATAAATTGTTCGGAAATGTCAAATTGGTTGCTTCAATGACTCTGTCTTCGGATTAGTCTTACTCCGTATTTCAAATTAACCGAGAAAAAATGGGATACGATATTGGTTTCGTACTGAATTTTAGAGTTTAGCGATTAGTTGTGAAATGGTCAATAGCCTATTGGGAGTCGGGAGGTAAATGTCAGTGTTGTCAATCCTGTATGGCGGAACAATAACAATTTGTTAAAATTCTGCTACACTATTAAAATGCTGCTAGATCCGCTATTTGAAAACACTAGTAAATTACAAATCAATACATGCACAAATTTCTTTGTTTAAAAGAGGGACATAATTGTTTACACTTCACATCTCAGCTGCTTGCACGCTCGAACAAGTGAATGAATGAATAGTTAGGCTAACAAGTGTGGTAAGAAACAAAGATGGAAAACAGAAAAGGACAAATCTTGCCATACCTCAAACACCCTTCAAAAAATAGGGCAGTCCTTTTGCTCGTACTCTTCAGCTTGGGATTCAGGATCACCTGCAACAAAAGAACCAATGAATTATATGTATTAAAGTATCGAACCTTTGCGACAAAAAGTAAATATTTACTGTCAAGATTCTCTTTTTCTCAGCATAAGAACATACCAAAAGATCAAAAGGACGTCTATCTTGAGCTTTGATCTCTTCCTTTGGGGCATAACTAATAAATTCTTTGGTATCTTCCAAAACAATTATCTGCAAAGTGCATACATGAAAAGTCCAAATTCAACTTACTTTCAAATTATAGGAATAAAAAAACTTTTCAAGCTAGAGTGAAAGTGAGTTCCACAAATTCACTTTCAATTTTCCAACATTGTTGTTGTTATAAGCAAGCAATCATGAAGTACTTTCATTCTAACTTCTCAGCGTTAACAAATTAAGTACATCCTTAATCTATTTGAACTTCAATTCAAATGGAGCTCATTCACCCCTTTTGCTTCTTTTCCTTCTTATTCCTTTATTTGAAATGTGATAACACTTTTAAATAACTTACTTATATGATTAATCAACTAACTTAGCTCCTTCAAAATATTGAGTAAATTGCCAATTTAGTCCTAAAACTGTAGAGCATTGTCAAGTGTCAACTTAATACCTGAAATTAACTAAATTTCAAAATGATTTCTCAATTTCAATAATCTCAATCACATTAGTTCATACAAGATAATTTCAGAGACGACTATATTGACCTATCCAAAAAGACTAGTACAGCAACAACAACCAAGCCTTATTCCATTAAGTGCGGTCGGCTACATGAATCAAACGACCCCATAGTGTTCTATCAAAAACCATATTTTAATCCAAATCATTAATCTCTATATTCTTCTTGATAGTTTCTCTTATGGTTTTTCTAAGTCTTCCTCTACCTCTAGTGATTTAACTCCCCTCCATCTGATCTACTCTCCTAACTACAAAATCCAAAAGTCTTCTCTCTACATTCTCAAACCACATAAGTCTAGTTTCTACCATGTTTTCAACTATAGGTGCTACCTCAACTCTCTCTCTAGTGTTGACATTTCTAATCTTATCCCTTCCAGTCTTACCACACATCCAATGCAACATCCTAATCTTTGTCACGCTTAATTTATTTTCGTGTTGGTTCTTTACCACCCAACATTTTGTCATGTACAACATCGCCGGTCTTACAGCTGTCTGATAAAAATTTCTCATCATCTTGATCGGTACTTTTGTATCAAAAAGACTAGTATGATCCAAAAAAAATTCAATTTCATGAACTATTTTTAAATATTAATAATTTCAAATACTAAATTAACAGAGCCCTACAATTTCAAAACCAAATAGATGACCGACTCACAATATTTATTCAAACTGCAATACCATGATAATGATGATAATAATAAAATGGTGATAACTAATGAATAAATAATACCAGTAGTGCACAAAAACACACACACACAGTTAGTAGCACTACGGATTCAGATTGAAGGCATGTCCGACATAACACTGATACATATGGTAAAATTGTGTCTAGTGTCTATGTCAGTGCTCGATAGACAAACATAATGTTGTGTATGGCTCATTGGTATTGACAAGTGGGCCAAGACAACAAGCGGAGCAAGACTACAACTAGGAAGGGGTAATATTGTAATCTGAACCGTAGTATTTAAATACGAGTTGTAACACTCTAAACCCTACTTCTTTCACTATCACTAAAACGGAACTACAACTACTTTGTAGTTTGAGACGCAGGCACAATTGGGCAAGAATGAGTGAAATAATGTAAACTCACAAAATAAAAAAAAATAAAAAAAGTTAAATAAAAAAACATAAAAATCCTCACGAATGCAACTAACCCTAGAAGGAATTCCAATCTGAGGAGCAGCTAAACCAACACCAGGAGCTTTCCTCATAACCCTAATCATATCATCAATAATTTTCTGCACTTTATCAGACATTATCTCACTAGGATCAACTTCTTGAGCAGGTTCATGAAGAACAGGGTCACCAGCTTTAACAGTATCAGGCAAATTCATTTTCTTCTTATTATCATCTTTTGTAAGACCCAAAAACCAACCTGCTCTTGTTCTTACAGTAGCAGTTTGAGAAGATGATGATGATAAGGTTAAAGTTAATGGTGGTGGTTTTGAAAATGGTGATAGAGATAATGGGGTTGTTGTTTGAAGTGTAAAGAGAGAGTTTTTGGTGATGGATAGTGGAAGTATACACCGTAAGTGTAAAGCCTCCATGGCCTTCATTTTCTTCCTCTCTCTGTGAGAAAATCTTCACCACGAAAAGGGTTGGTTTATGGGTTGCGTTTATTCTTCTATGATTTGGTTCGGTTTTAAGAACATTAAAAAAAAACATTCAATTTTTTTTTTTGCTCTTTTTAGTTTTTTTATTGGTTTGCGGTTTTATTTTGAATCGGTTTAGCTTTGAACACCCTTAATTCTTACAATTTTGACTAAATTATATGTTTGGTCCCTTACTTAATTTCTGAGATTTGTTTTGATCTCCTACTTGATAAAAGTTTCGTTTTGATCTTTAATTTCATCTCTGTATGCCAATTTGATCCCATTATGTTAATTTTTAACTCAAAATGTCTAAGGTTGACCAATATTATAGATGGTCCATCGTAAACCTTATTAATTTATTTAATTTTAACATCATGATCGTTTTAAAACAAAACAGACTCTTATATCCTTCAAAACCAACAAATCTAATAGTGAATCACCGATATATAATTTGTTTTTCTTTTTCTTCATCTTCTTCCTTCTATTTCTTATCTTTCTTATCGAGCTTCATATGAAATTCATATCATATTCACAACCCTTAAAGAAAAAAATCCAAAAAAGTAAAAGAACATTGGCCCCCTTGGAGATGTGGCATGTGGTTATAAAGCATTGGTCCCTGTTTTTTCTCTCAAGACCTTTGGACTCCCCAACAAGTGATATCAGAGTCATGGTTCTGCTCAGTGGGGAAGTGGGAGTGGACCCTATGTTGGATCTTGTTATCAGAGGTGGGAACTTATACTTGTTGGGAAGATTGTTCGGTTTTAAGCGCGAAAGGTTAAGTCATATGTCACCTATAAGTGGATAAAATATTGGATATATATATATATATGAGATGTGACTCTTAAGATTTTGGGTGGAAATATGGTGTCTCTCTTGTGGTTATGAAACATTGATCCCGTTGTTTCTCACGTGAGCTATGGACCTCTGAACATGTTTAGCCATGTCTAAATGTTATTTTTATTTCTGTATATTTAGAATTTGTGATCCAAATTTTTTTTTATTTTTAAAAAATTGTGGGGATTAAATAAGTTGTCAAATTATTTTGTATTTCCTCTATCCTAAATATAAGAATTCATCTGACAAAATTTGTTTCAGAATATAAGTCAATTTTTAAATTACTAAATACATTTATTGTTTTTTGAATAATCTCTTAATTAATAGGACTAAAACATCTCCAGTGGTTATTTTTAATGAACTCATTTTGGATTTCATAGACTACTAATATGTTGTTCAAGAATGTCACGTCATTCTTATGCAAATCACACATATTTTAATCCAATAGTAAAAATTATGCAACTCTTAAGCAGCTGCATTCTTATATTATTTTTTAAATTTCTATTCAATGTTGTCTCAAATTAGAATATTAATTAATTAAGTTCTATAATATTCTATTTTACTTAAGATACTTTAACAATTTCTAAGATATTAAGGTGATGTTGGTTTGGGATCTTGGAGTATGTTCGTCATAGAGGTCTTAGGTTCGATTCTCTCTAGTGCCAATTTGGATGGACTAGTTTAGCTTCTTAAAAAAAAAATTTCTACAATCTTTACTTTGCCGCATCCAGACCCATTCCTAACATTTTATGGGCCTTAGGTCAAGTTTGAGAAAAGCACCCCCTTACATAATACATTATAATTTATTTTGATAAACAATGATTGCGACACGAATTAATTATGACAGTTGACATTCGAGCATCTGAGCTATGTCGGTACCCCAAGTCGCCATAATACGATATTTTGAAGTCTCGGTTATGCTAACACCACAAAACATCATGTGTCGAATGCACCCCATCCTATATAATATTAAGGTTTAAGTATGTGTTTAGTTAGTCCCTGTAAATAGGGCTCACTTGAGTTTTCGTCCATGTACTTACTAATTCTTCCAAAATTGTCCTGCAATTACTAATCATTTGAGTTTTGGTCCTAATCCCATTTGATTACTTATGTGGCATGTGATTAGTGACGTAGAACACGCTGATTGGGTAAGGTTGTTGATGACTCGGCAAAAGCATCCTAAAATGATCATTTTGCCCTTAATGACTTCAGACACGTGAGAAAAGGACTGTTGTGCCCCTAACTTCATCTTCTCAAATAATCTTCTTTCTTCTCCATCGATCTCCTCCATTCATCTAAATTCATTCATCTTCAACACCCATGACCCAACTTCTTCTTCTTCAAAAATCATATATATTAAATCTCATCTACTTCCAATTTCAAACCATTCCTATCATGAACACTCTTCACAGTCCAAAAAGAAGCTAACATACATACATATACACACACTTCGGCTTCGATCGTTTGTTGAACCAATACCACGTCTCGTTGCCGATCTCATATCAATACTCATGGTGGTGATGTTGTGGTGAGAAGTTCTCAACCTTGATAAGTGTTAGAAAGTGAGTAATTTCATGTCATATTATAAGGCACTTTAGTTACTTGTTGTACAAGTTACCCAAGGAAAAGCTTAGAATTTATGAATAAATGCCAATTATGCTGTGTATGCCTTACTTTACCCCATTTGTGTAGGAAAATGCAAGCCAGGACTTGAAATTAGCAAAGAAACAAGAAGAAAAGAATAAGTCTGCTCGCCAGGGCGAGCACAAGGCGAGATCGTGGCGAGCTTAGGCAGAGCATTCCAAGATATCACAAGTCTAACTCGCCATGGCGAGTGGATGGCGAGTCATCAGCGAGTTTAGGCAGAGAATTCCAGAAGGAGATGAAGCATGGATCTTGCCCAGCGAGATTCACCCTCGCTCAGCTAGCTAAGGCGGTTTAAGGAGATTTGATGACGTGGCCAAAACCCACTGGCAACGAAAGCTGAACTCGCCTGGCGAGAGGAATCTCGCTGAGCGAGATGTCACTTTCTTCACTTTGAAATTTATGGCTGGAACAATCAGGACAATAAAACAGGGCACGGTTTGCAAAAACAGAGCAGAATAAAAAGCACAACACAGGCAGCAAAATAAAGTGCAGGAAAGTAAAAGGCACAGAAGTTTGTTAACCCAGTTCGGTGTAAACACCATCTACTCTGGGGGATACCAATCCAGGAAGGAAATCCACTATAGGATTTAATCCTTATGACTCAAGACACATAACTCCCTGTTCCCAGCCTAAGCAATTAAACTCCTCCTAGTCTGATTTCTACCCAACTCTTTGAGTATTAGACAACTGCTAACTTCCTACCCAAGTAACAGCCCAGTTACTAAACTACTTCTGAAAACCCCAGTTTTGAAGAAACACTTCAATAACAAAGACAACACTCGTACGTACAGGCTTAGAGTGAATTACAACTCAATTACTCCTAAACCAACTCAGTTGAGTGGTGCACAAACAAAGCTTAAAGCTTACACAACTAAGACTCTATTTCTCTGAATTTTTCTATGTTCTTCGTCACATTATAACAGCAGCAACAAACTCCTTTTATAATCTTCAGCAGCTAACATAAAAATGATTCCAATCTTCTGCATTTGATATAATTCTGAATTATGAATGACTATAAAAGGAAACAAATAAACCAGCAATGTATCTGGAAAAGATTGCTTCAGAAAAATAAGAACTTCATAAAACACGAGTCAAATCTTCATAAGATCTTCATTAATTGAATCAGCATTATAGAAGCATTAATCCATAATAAAACCTTGATAAATCTCGCAAAGATTCGCACTGAATTAACACTTGAAAGCGCAGCTTCTGAAGAAGTCAACAAAAGTCAACTGTGTAATAGTGCGTCTGATGCACTGTTCCTGAGTCTGAAGGAATTTCTGCGTCTGAAGAGCTACAGTGCGTCTGAAGGAATTTTTCAGCTTCTGAAGGCTTTTTCAGCATCTGAAACACTTCAAAACTGATTTCTTGCAACTGAAGACTTGCTATACACATGGAGACGCTTCCCTTGAACACATTGCATTTGCCAAAACATGCAGCCAACTTCAAAATACTCAACAATCTCCCCCTTTGGCAAATTTTTGGCTAAAATCAATGTTTCACAAAACCAAGTTCTTCAATTCAACATAAAACTAACTCAGCAATGAAGAACTCCACAATATTAATCTTAACATAGAGATAAGCAGCGGATTCAGCTATCATTAACCATGAAAAACACATATCAGCTTCAACTTCTGATATTCTTAGCTTCTGAAGTACACATAAAGCAGCAACTGATCAACTCCTGATAGTTTCTGATCATCACAAACACTCCTGAAGCTTCAAAAACACACCAGTTTCACAAAATAACTCTCCCCCCTGCAACTCAGCATTCAACATTACTCCTCCTTAATTCTAAAACAGAAGTAACTTCTGAGACAAACAACTTCTGAAAACATACACAACTCAGGATTTTATCACTCATGTTCTCCACCTGAGACACATACTCCCCCTCAAACAAATCATCACAACACTTGATGTAATGCATCTGAATTCTGAAAAATTCTGTCAGCTTCTGATCAAACCAAGTCAGCTTCTGAAACATAGTACCTTCTGAGGAAAAACACTCTGAACAACTCCAGTCTGAACTTAAACATAGGTTTTTCTCCCCCTTTTTAGCCACAAAATTATGACAAACCATCATCTTGAAATGAGGAACAAAAATCATACAGGAACAAAAATCATCATAATCAGTCCCAGCATCAGACTCAGACTCAGGTACAAACTCAGCATAGGCACAACTGGCAGGTACTCTATCTTCCTCACATCCAGTTTGCATTAATTGCTATAATTCTTCATACAGACACACACCCAACTTGCTTCTCAGATTCTCAAACTGTTTAGCATCCAAAGCCTTTGTGAAAATATCAGCAATTTGGTTCTTAGTATCTACATGTTCTAGCTGAACAATCTTTTCTTCCACCAGATTTCTGATAAAATGGTGTCTGATATCTATGTGTTTAGTTCTGCTATGCTGTATGGGGTTCTTAGAAATGTCAATTGCACATAGATTATCACAATATAGTGTCATAGTTCCTTGTTCAATGTTATACTCTTCCAGCATCTGCTTCATCCATACCAACTGTGAACAACTACTCCCAGCAGCTATGTATTCAGCTTCAGTTGTAGACAGTGACACATAATTTTGTTTCTTGCTGAACCATGAAATTAAATTATTTCCTAGAAAGAAACAACCTCCTGAAGTGCTCTTCCTGTCATCTGCACTTCAACCCAGTCAGCATCACAAAATCCCATCAGTTCAGAACTTGAACTATGTGAGTACATGATTCCAAAATCACTTGTGCTGTTCACATACTTCAGGATCCTCTTCACTTGAGTCAGATGACTCATTTTAGGATCAGCTTGATACCTTGCACACACTCCAACAGCAAATGTAATGTCAGGTCTGCTTGCAGTTAAGTACAATAAGCTCCTTATCATACTTCTGTATTGGCTTTGATCAACTGAAATCCCATGTTCATCTTTAGTTAATTTCAGATGAGTAGCAGCAGGTGTCCTCTTATGACTAGCAGTTTCCATTCCAAATTTCTTCACAATATTCTTGGCATATTTACTCTGAGAAATAAAAATTGTGTCTTCCATTTGCTTGACTTGCAGTCCAAGAAAGTATGTCAGTTCACCTACTAAGCTCATTTCAAACTCTGACTGCATCTGCTGAACAAACAATTTAACCATCTTCTGTGACATCCCACCAAACACTATGTCATCAACATAGATTTGAGCAATCATCAGACTTCCATCTTCATTTTTCACAAACAAGGTCTTATCAGAACCACCTTTTCTGTATCCTTGAGTCTCAAGAAACTGAGTAAGCCTTTCATACCATGCTCTTGGTGCTTGCTTCAATCCATACAAAGCCTTCTTTAACTTGTAAACATGATCAGGAAACTTAGGATCCACAAAACCTTTAGGCTGTTCAACATAAACTTCTTCTTGCAGATAGCCATTCAGAAATGCACTCTTCACATCCATCTGGAACAGTTTGAACTTCAGTATGCAGGACACTCCCAACAGTAATCTTATGGACTCTAGTCTGGCCACAGGTGCAAAGGTCTCATCAAAATCCAGTCCCTCTACTTGAGTGTAACCTTGAGCAACTAACCTTGCCTTGTTTCTGACCACAGTACCATTCTCATATGTTTTGTTCTTGTAAATACATTTAGTGCCAATGACATTTAACCCTTCAGGTCTTGGAACTAGATCCCACACTTCACTTCTTTTGAATTGATTCAACTCATCTTGCATGACTTCAATCCAAAATTCATCAGTTAGGGCTTCTTTCACATTTTTAGGTTCAAACTTTGACACAAAACATGAATCAGTAGCAA
Organism: Medicago ruthenica; assembly: GCA_018208015.1. NCBI lineage: Eukaryota > Viridiplantae > Streptophyta > Magnoliopsida > Fabales > Fabaceae > Medicago > Medicago ruthenica. The sequence continues at coordinate 3,809,127 of CM031374.1, read as the reverse complement.
CAGCATCTGAACTTCTGGTTCTGACTCCTTGATCCAAGCTTCCAATGATTAAGTCTCTAGGATGGTCCTTTTGAACTCTAATTGATGGCCCTTTACTAGCAGGAACATGATCTGGTTGAAATTCTGCTTCTTCAGACTCTGCTTGATTTTCTGCTTCTGAAGATTGTTCTTCTGATGCTTCAGACTCTGGAACAACTTCAGACTCATCTCTATCTTTCTCAGCAGACAGATCATCAATTACCACATTAATGGACTCCATCACAACCTTTGTTCTGGAATTAAACACCCTATAAGCTATGTTGTTCACTGAATAACCCAGAAATATTCCCTCATCAGACTTAGGATCAAATTTTCTTCTAATTTCCCTGTCAGCCAAAATGTAGCATCTGCTCCCAAACACATGAAAGTATTTCACTGTAGGCTTCCTTCCTTTCCATAGTTCATATAAAGTGGATGTTGTTGCCTTTTTCAAAGTAACTCTATTATGAATATAGCAAGCAGTGTTCATAGCTTCAGCCCAAAACATATATGGAAGCTTCTTAGCATGCATCATAACTCTAGCACATTCAGCTAATGTCCTATTCTTCCTCTCAACTACACCATTTTGCTGAGGTGTAATAGGTGCAGAAAATTCATGTTTTATTCCTTCAGAAGAACAAAATTCTGAAACTCTCTTGTTTTCAAATTCCTTGCCATGATCACTTCTGATTCTGACAATTCCACAGTCCTTCTCTCTTTGTAACTGAATGCATAAGTCTCTAAAAACTTCAAATGAATCTGAATTCTCTCTAACAAAACTAACCCATGTGTATCTTGAGTAGTCATCAACCATTACAAATGCATACATTTTCCCTCCAATACTCTCAACTTGCATAGGCCCCATTAAATCCATATGTAAAAGTTCTAGCACTTTAGTAGTTACCTGGTGTACTAATCTGGGATGAGACTTTCTTGTTTGTTTTCCAATTTGACAATCACCACAAACATTGTCCTCATTGATCTTCAGATTTGGTATACCTCTGATAGCTTCAGTACTTAGGATTTTCTTCATGCCTTTCAGATGCAAATGTCCCAATTTCTGGTGCTAGAGTCTGACCTCTTCTTCTGAACTCATGAGACAAGAAGTCAGGCTTCTTTCTTCTTCAGACACCCATAAATAACAATTATCCTTAGACCTGCAGCCTCTCATCAGAACCTTACTTTCTTGATTAGTTACCACACATTCTTCTTTGTTGAAATTCACCTTTAAGTCTTGATCACAAAGCTGGCTAATACTGATCAGATTAGATGTTAATCCTTTTACCAACATCACATCATTGAGTCTAGGCAAACCTTCACTAATTAAATCACCAATACCCAGAATCTCACCTTTTGCTCCATCTCCAAATGTCACATAGCTTCTGGAATAAGGTCTTATATTACTCAGCAGCTTCTTAACACCAGTCATGTGTCTTGAACACCCACTATCAAAATACCAGTCTTCTTTTGAGGTGGCTCTCATTGATGCATGAGCTATGAGGCCTACATTCTGAACTTTGGGTTTTCACACCTTCTGAACATTGTGTCTGATAACAGCTGGTTCCACTCTTCTATACTGAAAATGTTCAAGATAGCCATAAAGTTTGAAGCAGAATGGTTTGATATGCCCTTTCTTTCCACAATGATGACAGATCCAGGGTTGCTTTCTCCTCTTGTTTCTGACAAACTTCTGAGGTTGCTTCTGAGGTAGCATCTGAGCATGCTTTTGAGCTTGCTTTTGAGGTCTCGTTTGAGCTTGCTTCTGAGGTCTCATCTGAGCTTGCTTCTGAGGTCTCAACTTAGATGTCCCAATCATAGAATCAAAAGTCTTAGTGGCAGGAACAAACTTTTTAACCATATTCATCTGATTGGGGTTCTGAGTCTGATCAACAAAGCCTAAACCAGTTTTTCCTTGTTTCTGATTCTCTAAAATTTCATCCAACACATCAGTAGCAGTATTCATCATCCTCACCTGCTTTTTCATGTTCTCAAGTTGGGAATTTAGCTGGCTTACTTCTTCTTTCAGTTCTGAATTTTGCACCAAAAGTTTACCTTTCTCAGCCTCCAGTTGACATACAGTCTCCTTCTGATCCAGAACTTGTTTGCAAACTTCTGCACTTCTGGTATATAGCTTCCTATAGTTATCAGCCAGTTCATCATAAGAGGTTTTAGCAACTTCAGACACAGATGAAGCTTCAGACTCTGAGTCAGACTCTGAAAAAGTCTTAGACTCTAGAACTTCAGACGCAGTTTTAGAGTTAGCTACTGACTTCTGAGATAATAGCTTTACCATCATACTTGTATCACACTTATCAGATTCACTTGCAGCATCTTCTTCAGAATCATCTTCAGACCATGAAACAGCTAGGCTCTTCTTCTGCTTCTTAAGAAAAGTAGGACATTCAGACTTGATATGTCCATAACCCTCCCATTCAAAACACTGCACACCTTTAGCTTGATTACTTTTCTCCTCAGACTTTGTCTTCTTCTCATCAGTCTGTTGCTTCTTGTTGTTGAATCTGAAATTCTGACCTTTGGTTTTGGATTTTCTGTCAACCTTCTTCAGAATTTTGTTGAATTATTTTCCCAGCAACACTAGAGCTTCTGATAAATCACTATCATCCTCATCAGATTCTTGTTGATCATCAGCATGAGAATTGACTGCAAAAGCTACTCTTTTCCCTTTCTTCTCAGGCTGTTTACAAAAAGCAGTCTCAAAGTTCAGCAATGACCCAATCAGCTCCTCAACCTTCATGGTAGTGATGTCATGAGCTTCTTCTATAGCTGTAACCTTCATATCAAACCTTCTGGGAAGTGACCTGAGAATTTTTCTCACAATCTTCTCATCTGACATCTTCTCCCCAAGTGACTCAAAGGAATTTGTCATGTCCAGCACATTCATGTAGAAATCCTGTATGCTTTCATCTTCCATCATCTTCAGGTTCTCAAACTTAGTGGTTAGCAACTGGAGTCTGGACATCTTGACCTTAGAGGTTCCTTCATGAGTGGTTTTCAGAATTTCCCAAGCATCCTTTGCAACAGTACACTGCTTGATGAGTCTGAACATGTTCTTATCAACACCATTGAATATTGCATTCAAGGCCTTGGAGTTTCCCAGAGACAAATCATCTTCAGCTTTAGTCCACTCTTCTTCTGGTTTTAGAATCTCAGCTTTGTTCCCATCTTTGTCTAAAACCACTGGATGATCCCAACCTTTGAGCACAACCTTCCAAGTCCTGCTGTCTATTGATTTCAGAAAAGCACACATCCTAGATTTTCAGTACTCATAATTCGTGCCATCCTGCAATGGTGGTCTGTTGACATAACCTCCTTCTCTGTCCATGCTTGCCAGAAAACTCTTCCCTGGAGCTCACCCAATCACAGGCAGGGTGCCTGCTCTGATGCCAATTGAAATTTATGGCTGGAACAATCAGGACAATAAAACAGCGCATGGTTTGTAAAAACAGAGCAGAATAAAAAAGCACAACACAGGCAGCAAAATAAAGTGCAGGAAAGTAAAAGGCACAGAAGTTTGTTAACCCAGTTCGGTGTAAACACCACCTACTCTGGGGGATACCAATCCAGGAAGGAAATCCACTATAGGATTTAATCCTTATGACTCAAGACACAGAACTCCCTGTTCCCAGCCTAAGCAATTAAACTCCTCCTAGTCTGATTTCTACCCAACTCTTTGAGTATTAGACAACTGCTAACTTCCTACCCAAGTAACAGCCCAGTTACTAAACTACTTCTGAAAAACCCAGTTTTGAAGAAACACTTCAATAACAAAGACAACACTCGTACCTACAGGCTTAGAGTGAATTACAACTCAATTACTCCTAAACCAACTCAGTTGAGTGGTGCACAAACAAAGCTTAAAGCTTACACAACTAAGACTATATTTCTCTGAATTTTTCTATGTTCTTCGTCACATTATAACAGCAGCAACAAACTCCTTTTATAATCTTCAGCAGCTAACATAAAAATGATTCCAATCTTCTGCATTTGATATAATTCTGAATTATGAATGACTGTAAAAGGAAACAAATAAACCAGCAATGTATCTGGAAAAGATTGCTTCAGAAAAATAAGAACTTCATAAAACACGAGTCAAATCTTCATAAGATCTTCATTAATTCAATCAGCATTATAGAAGCATTAATCCATAATAAAACCTTGATAAATCTCGCAAAGATTCGCACTGAATTAACACTTGAAAGCGCAGCTTCTGAAGAAGTCAACAAAAGTCAACAGTGCAATAGTGCGTCTGATGCACTGTTCCTGAGTCTGAAGGAATTTCTGCGTCTGAAGAGCTACAGTGTGTCTGAAGGAAATTTTCAGCTTCTGAAGGCTTTTTCAGCATCTGAAACACTTCAAAACCGATTTCTTGCAACTGAAGACTTGATATACACATGGAGACACTTCCCTTGAACACATTGCATTTGCCAAAACATGCAGCCAACTTCAAAATACTCAACACACTTACTATTTAATCTTTGTCTCATACTTTTAAAAAAAAGAATGTGGCATTTTTAGACAGAGAATAGGGCTAAAAGGGTTGTTCTTCATAGAGCAAAAGTGATTAAGTGTAGATTAACTAAGAATCATTGAGAAATCAAGTCTTAGCAATGGATCTTCATCTTTCTTTCCACTTTTGTATTATTGTCATGACAATGATCAACTAAATCTCCGGTGTTGAACGGTTTATGGTATCACACTAGTCCCTGAGGAAACGGTATAAAAACATACTTGTTTTTGACTAACACCAAACCTTCAAACCCTTAAATCCAAAAAAAAAACCGAAAAATCCCTAAAACCCAGAAATCTCAATTTATTGAATCTTTCTTTTGTATTTCAATCGAAACCCAATTTTATCATTATCCATATATGATGTCTTTCAATGGAAACCTAGTCTTGGATCTTGATTTTTAGCTTTGTGACACAAAAGTTTATTTGGGGTTGTTGGTATCTAATTGGTAACCGACATTGAATTGCAAAAATGAGTTTCCATCATGAGTTTGGTTGAATGCTCTTGAAGATGTTTAAATTGACATTCTTCAGTGTTCATGCTTGTTTAGTTATTGTATTAGGTTGGGTGATTAACATAGTGAGGCAATTAAAAGAAGAAGAAATGGGTATAATGGACTTTTTTCATGGGACTGAAGTCATTAAGGACAAAACGGTCATTTAAAATGGCTTTTGCTCAGTAATCAAGGTCCTTAATCCCAAGTCTCGTGAAAACCTTTTATCATTTGTCAATAGAATATGATATGTTACTTATAGAATATCACACAAGTCCAAATTTGATGTCCTAAACATGAAACTTTCATGACGAAAATTATATTATATTATGAGAGCTAATCACAAACGCACGTTAGTTTCAATCTGAAACACCAAAAAACATCCTCAAATGCTGGATTCTAGGAAGGATTAGAGATTCTGTGTTTTACTTTGCCTTATGCGTTCTATGTTTTACTTCTCAATTTTGCGTTTTTGGCTAATGAAATGATGGGGGGGTGTGAAACACAGAATCTGGAGATGTACAAATGAAATGCTGCTAAATTGTAAAAAGAAGGCTGAAGGGCTCCTGGGCTGAAGTTATTTATAAATAGTTGGGTCATCTTTGTGCTTTTTTACTATATATATTCTCCCTTTAAAACAATTTGTGCGATATAACCCCCGCCAGTAAACAAAAAAAAAGGCCCCTTACAGGAATGGTCCCCAGGTTGTCGCACCCCCGACCTATGCCTAGGGCTGGCCCCGCATCAAGTTCCTTGAATGAGATAGCTACGAGTTCATCAACTTATGGAACCCTCTCTATGACACTACCATAGCCCATTTGAGATGCTCTAAGTGTCTTAGAATGCAAAAAGTCGAGATTAACTATATGCATATGCAGAGGGTATTTTAAGTATATTGATGCATAAAATAGACACATTAATTATACAATCAATTTTTCTTAATAAGAATGAAACTTGCAATAAATGCTTATATTTAGAGACAAATATATTATAAACCAAAGCAAAGATAAAAGTTTGTTCCAAAGACCTTGAGAGGAGCACGCTCGAAAATCTCAAGCCAACACCATCAAACTAACCCAAGTGAGTTTAAAATCGTCCCTTTTTACTGAACACATTACCCTTTTTTTTAAAAATCGCACAACATCACTCCTTTTAAGCTACACCACCTCAAAATATCACCCTCAAATTGTTGACAAAGGAGGCCTCTTCATGAGCCTCGTGTATGTTGGCCATATAGACAAGGGCAACATATTCATTTGGGGGGTGATTGCTCTATAGCACTTCAAATTGCCCAACCCTCTAATATAAGTTAATCGAGAGTTACATTCCAATTCAAAAGACAACAATCGGATTGTAGCCCGGATAAGTTTTGTGTGATTGAGAGTTACAATCCAATAAATCTTAAGGATTTTTTTAGCAATGTGAGAGACCTATAAAGCAACTTTTCCATTTTGGTGACTCGTCATTCTAATAAGATCGGTTCACTTAAGATGGTTGTTCAATAAGTCCTTCAAAATTGCTCACATTTAAACCAAAATGATCGGAAGTTATGACCTAATCTAGGTTTACAAAAAGAAATCGATCGAAGGTTATGATCCGATTGATTGAACCATTTAAGAGGCTTATTGAACAATCATCTCCACTTAATTGTAGACATCAATCAGTCCACTTAATGGCCATATCGTTGAAAACTTTGTAACAAAGCTGGAAGCAGTTGTAAACTTTTATTGTAATTGCATCGTGTTGGCAGTAATATCCTTGTGTTGTAGCTAGAGGATGTGCACATGAAACTCCCACTATTTTATTTACTTTTTGAAGTACTGAATTTTCCTTTATAAAAGTCTTCTTGAATTTAAGATATATTCCCTACCATATCTAGGACCTTGGTCTTTGGTTGAATATAATTATCCATTTACAAAGGATTATTGGATATGGATGATCATAACTCGTGCCTATCAAGCATATGATCAAATCCAAGTCATTTTCAGAAGTCCAAGCCCATCCTAAACAAGTCATCGCATATTTTTTCTCAAAATATTCAGCAATCTAAATACACGGTATATATATATATATATATACTATTCCGTCCTAAAATATAAGCAAAAATAAGTCAACATAAGTTGGTACAAATTTTGAACCAAATACATTAACTTTTGTTGACCAATTTTTGCTTATATTTTGGGACAGAGGGAGTATATATATAGCTAATAATTACGTCAAGATTCCTCAAAAAAAAAAAAAAAAAGAAGAAGAATGACTCTTGTGGTTGATGGCATTGCAGGTAATCCCAAATATAGGTCGGATTTTGGTGTTATTTCATGTGCTTGTAAAACTTTTTTTTCTCTCTTTTCCAAACTTTAGGTTAAAGTTTTATTTAATGGCAAGCAAATATATACACTGCTCCAAACCCATGCTTCTACTGCAACATGTAACATGGTTTTTCATCGTGAAATTGATAAATGCACTGCTGAAGCAAACATACACTACATTCATTTTATTTTTCTCTCTTTGGTTAAAATCACTGTAGACTTTTGTCCTATATTAATCAAAGTTTAGGCAGGTAGGTAGAGATTGAGTCAAGAAATCATGCACGCAAGAGATTTTCTACAATTAAAGTTGCATCATTTTAACTTGACGTTCACCAAACAAACAAGATTTGAATAGTTTCTACATTCCGGCAATGATAATGATCTTAAGCCGCACTGGATTTTGAATCGTATAATCAACATCAAAATCCATGTGGAATAATTGTAGGCTAAAACTTGAAAGTTGAGACTTCAAAGTTCAGCTTTACCTTGGCTATGTTTGGTAAAAATAAGCTATAAGCTAGCTGATAGCTGATAAGCTAGCTGATGGCTGAAAAGCTAGCTGATAGCTGATGACTGATAGCTGATAGTTTATAGCAAGCTCGTGTTTGGTAAAATTAGCTGTTCAAGTGACTGATAAATATAAAATGACATAAAAGGACATGTTTGTTTAATATATTTTTCATAAATTATATACATAATTTTTTTTACTTATTTGTTTTTTTAAAATATTTAAATTTATTTCAAATTACTTTCATCTCCAAAATGATAAATGTGTTTTATGAATTCAATTAAAAAATATTTATTTAACTAAAATGGCTTCAATATTTACTATATATTTTATTTAAAATTATATATTATATTATATTATATGAAATAAGAGCAACGTAAAAAAAAAGTGAACAAAGAAAATATAAAAAGAACTACAACTTGAGTGATATATATGGATAGTCACGTGAGTTGGTTGCACCAATATATAAAAAGTGGGTAGTTTTTTTTAAAAAAATATATAAAAAGTGGGTAGTTATATATGAATATGGGTAGTTTTTTTTATTAAAAAAATAGTAAAATTAAAATAATAAGGTTAAAATTGGAAGAGAATATAAGAAACTATAAGCTATAAGCTCAAAAGCTACTTGAAATAGCATCTCAGAAAAAGCTATAAGCTCACGAGAAAAGCTTGTTACCAAACACGTCATGTTTTGATCCAACAAGCTTATAAGTTAATTCAATAAGCTATAAGCTAGCTTTTCGTCCTTACCAAACACAGCTATGTACTCATTGAAAATACATGAATAATAATAATAATAAATATATATATATCTTTTGTCAAATATATATATATATATATATATATATATATATATATCCTTCCCTCAGAAAGAAATCTATATCCTTAATTTCCTACAAAAATTTATGAAAAAGCAATTTAATTTTTTACTTTAAGATTTTAAAAACTCAAAAATTTCAGAATGTACTGACTTAAATTATCAATATTTCTATAGCTAATTTGTCAGTGGACTCCCAGAACGTTGTGGTTTTGTGGATAAATTTAATCATACTTGAGAAGACCCTAAACTTAGTGTCATTATCAATAATAGAAAAAACTTTCAAGTGATTTTTAAATATTCAAAAAAAAAATTGTTTCTCCATATTGTATTTATGCTATTATTGATTCAGAAATGAAATAACTAACTCCAAGAGTACATGTCTTAAATTTAGAGGTTTCGGTTCGAGCCCCACTAGTATATTTAGTGAGATTTAAATATAAATCGTTTTGTAGATGTTTTTAAGTCCTAAGATATTGTTTACTTTGGACTATGCAACATCCTCTCACTCTGAATTTTTTTTAGAATAAAAAATAAAATGATATAGCTTTATTTGCAGTAAAAAAAACTCAATTGTAATTGTAAATAAATACTGAGATCCTTTTATTTTATCAAAATAAAAAGGGTTCCATTTGGAGAGACCGAAATTTTGAAAAATATACATATTTAAAGATGGTGTGAGACCTACTTAGAGACTGAATCCATATCTATTTTTTATTTTTATCATTTTCTAAATGAAACCTTTTTTTTGGAAAAGATCTCAACTTATAAGAGATTACATGGTTTTATTAAGAGAAATGCTAGAAACATTATCTTTCTTGCACTAAGAAGCAAAAAAAAATCTATCCTAGTAAATAATATTGCATTTAAAGATACTTAAAAAAAATGTTTTATAACCTTGCAGTAACTCAAATTAATCTATTTTTATGCTATAATATTAGCGTGCTTGTATACGCATCATATTTTATTCCTTGCGTAAGCCATCTTTGACTTTGGTACGTTAGGGTCAAAAAGTTGATCCAAATGATGTTGTGTGCTGTGGAAAGTAAAAAAACAGCAACATTAGAACTAGTCAACTGGAAACCACATAACCCCTTTTGCGTGGTACATTCCAATATAATAATCCTTAATCATAAGCAAGTATGTGAGCCTATAAAAGCAAGCATGTCCATTCAATTTTAACACAACACAGAGTCAAAACAATTCATATTTTACATCAAAGAAAATAGAAGCATAGCAACCATGAGAAAGAGCTATTTGCAACCATCAAGCCACAATGAGCAAGGAAAGGAAGAGATAAACAAATTGAGAGAGAAGAAAAATCATTCATCGTCGGCGTCGTCATCGCATGAGGCAGAGAAGAAAGTGACTCATCAAACAAGAAAGCTAGAGAGATTGCCAAGTGAAGAAGATATCAATGCTAGTGCTGATGCCTTCATTAAGAACTTTAGGCAGCAGCTCATGCTTCAGAGGCTTCAATCCATTGAGAATTATGAGAAAATGCTTGCTAGGGGACGGTAGCTTATGATATTGATATATATTTCAAATATTTAAAGTTAATTTAATTATGTAGGAAAGTTATGAATTTATCCCTCTGTATCTTGTTGGATATAGTAAAGTTTAAACTATTCCTATGTATACTTTCTATTTTTATTCATTGCCATGTGCATACTCTTTTTATTTTAGTAAAACGGTTGATTGGATTAGCCTTTATATATACCTGTTGAGGATTATTAATTTTAATGCAGATGCAATTCTTGTCACTCCACATTTCATAATGAATTGGACAACCAGTGGATTATACAAAGGAATTGTGTCACTTTTCATTCTCTACGAAAAAATTGAAGGCTTGAATATGTAAATCGTCTCTATAATTTAGCGTGTTTTTAATTTAGCATGTTTTTTGTTTTCGTCTTTGTTGTTAGAAAAATTAGACATAGAATTATTATTAAGAATAAATCAACAATCAACAATAAACATTAACATAAATAAATTGACTCTGAAAACTTATCGATTATTGACTGAGGCGTGCAAATGCACCGAGCTTAAGAGTATTTTGCCGCCACGGAAAAGTTATCCGGTGAAGTTGACCGCATAGCTAGTACTCTCCAGGATACAACAGTCACTTTTTGCTAACACCGCACGTGAATTAACAAAGTCTCAATAACAACTTTTTAGAGACTCAAGGGAACTTATAATTGGTTTGTGTTGTGTGACTTTTTTATTAGAAAAACCAAGAAACAAAACTATGTTGCTGAGTTCTATTTTCCTGTCGTGTGCCCTCAACCAATTTACCACCCATATTACATATAACCCATTAGCAAAACTGTAGTTGCAACTCTCATGGAGGGATTGGTGCTGGTGGTCTTATTCGGGACGATAAAGACAATTGGCTTGTTGGGTTCTCCTCCAATGATGGGCAAGGTGATGTGTTATTCGCTGAGCTTTTTGTAATTTATCATGGTATCACTCTTCTGCTTCAGCATGGGCATTCAAGAGCAATCATAGAATCAGATAGCCTAGATGCTATTCAGTTGTTGACTCGAAGAAATGAGTTACAGTTTCATGAATACAGTTCATTACTGCTAAGGATTACTAGTTTGATTGACCATGCCCCTAATTTGGTCTTGCATCATATATTTCGAGAAGCTAATCTCAGCGCTGATTGGTTAGCAAAATACAGAAATTCTTCCGCTATGGGTGTCACTACATGGTCCTCTCTTTTTGGTCTCTTAGATCAGTTGTTTAGGGATACCATGGGCACTTAGTGTGTCTTTTCTGTTCTTTTCTTTTGATTTTGTTAATTCACCAAAAAAACAAAAATAGCAACGTGACATGACATTTGACGCAATAACAAACATAAGGTACCAAGAAAATAGCATGTTAATTGACCGGGCAATTAAGCAACTAAAGAATAATGTGCTGTCAAATAATTAAAACTAAAAATATTAATTCATTCAAATATATAAAATAATATAATAACTTTAAAATAAAATTCCAAGAGTATTTTTTTTCTTTCTAAAACAACCCCTGTAAGTTAATAACTTTTTGTTTTTCGTCCCTCCCGTCAAACTCTGCTAAAAAAACGCCTTGCTGGCTAACGGTGTGTGACTTGGCGGATGATGACTTGGCTAAATACGCTTATGTGGACTGACAGATGATCCATAACTATATTACATGGACCAAAATCAAAAACAAAAAGGTACAAAGGGACGAAATTAAAAACACCTAAATAACAAAATTTGAAATTAAGGTGGCCTTCCAGATGGTCCCTGACTATATTACAGGGACCAAAACAGTTACAGAGAGACAAAATTAAAAATCACGAAAGTTACAAAATTTGAAATTAAAAACCCTTGGTGTTTCCATCTTCTTCCTCTCTCTCTCTGCTATATTCTTCTTCTTCTGCGCCCCTGAAATCACATGCCTTGCTAACAATGTCTTCATCATCCATTAAGTCTTTTTCTCCAATAGAATTCCATAACAGCTTCATCATATGGAATGAAATTAAAATCACGAAGTTAAAAATCCTTGTCATCTTCTTCATCTTCTCTTTGTTGTATGAGTCTCATTCCAACTTGTATTGATTTTGTTACGATAATATGGAACAAGGATGGATGTACCAATTCATATACCCAATTCCTTCCTTGGCAGGGACGGATCCAGGATTAGTGTTTAGGTGTGGCTAAAATAATACTGTAAAAAAAATATCCATTGAAATTTAAGACTTTGTACTATTTCACTTAAAATATTGCAATCGTCGGGTTGTGAATTAATCACTACATTGCACAAATCTTATTAAAGTGATTTGTACACATCAAATTTAAGAACATTCACCATTTTTTTTGGGTACAAAACATTCACCAATTTTTAATCCATTACAAAAACAAGATTGTTAATATTCCTATCTTCCTTTAAGGAGGCTCCACAATTGACTATACAATAACAACAATTACCTTAAGGTGATAAAGCCCATATCATGGGGACATCAATGTCATTTCATCTTGATATTGAAGTAGGGTTAGCTATGTGGTTTGGCTTTCTCATAAAATAAAAGGAATACTATCAGACTCGGCAACGCCGCTGCCATAACTCTTTCTTCTATGGTTCTTCATTTTGTTGTAATTTCTTAATAAAATTGTGATTTCTCCTATTGTCTATGTTACTTATTTGCATCTGCGATCTATATCCTCTCTCTGTCTCATTCACGATTTTATTTTCTTCCTAATAGCTTCACCAAGTTTTATTGTCTTCATATGTATATAATAAAAGGGCTTAAATATGTCATTAGTCCCTGCATTTTCACCAATTTTTGGTATTGGTCTCTGCCTTTTTTTGTTTGAATTTGGTCCTTGCACATTGTAAAAAAATTGATATTGGTCCAATTATTTTACGTCACGTGGCACACTACAAGACACAATTTTAACATTAAAAGAATGTGACAACTTGGGTACCCATCATTAAAAGGTGGGTAACACAACCCATGTTGAGTTGGCACCAATCAAAGTTATTTATTTGTTTTTTATTATTTTTAACGTTATATAAATACATTGTTTTGATCGGAAACTCAGCATGGGTAGTATTACCCACCTTTTATTGATGGGTAAACAAGAATTTGCCTTAAAAGAATTATAATATAATAATTGTTTTTTAATTATTATTATTGTTTATTCAATTAGAAATAAAAAAAATCAGAAACGATAAATAATAATAAAAGAGTAACCAAAAGAAATAATAATAAAAGAAAGGGGAAAACGTGATTGAATATTTGGAAAGGGGAAGAATGGATTTAAAGGTTTCAAACTGAACCCCAAATCCAAAAATGTGATTGAACATTGACATCGTAATCGATTTCGACCTTCATCATCATGTTTCAGTTTCCGTTTGCATTTCCGTTCGCGCTTCTGCTGTTGTTTCCGTTTGTTTTGAAGAAGCACATTTGGAGAACATAATTGTTGTATCATTGAACTGCTTTCTTGTAAAATAGCTTTTGGTGAAGCACGTTTTAGGGAATCACTGTTAAAGGTTTGTTATATTCTTTTGTTGTTATTCTTTGGATCCATTTCTGTATTGGCATGTGTGAGAAAGAACCAGCAAAAACAGTCCCTTGAGAATAAATTATTAAGTGCAAGAATTGAAAAACATTCACTTAAAAAGAAGAAAATGAAAATGGAGTTGGGTGTTGATGAATTATGAATTAAAAGTGAAGAAGAAGGTGAAATTGGAGATGGGTGTTGATGGAGATGGGCTAAAGAAGAAGTAAACATGGTGTCAACGGTGGTGGTGATGAATTTTAAAGGAAGAAGTAGAAATTAGAATTGGAGTTGGCCTCACGATTAATCCAAGGTTTTTTTTTTCTTTTTATCAAATAAAACTAGAATAAATAATAATAATTAAAAAACAATTATTATATTATTGTACTTTTAATGTTAAATTTTGTCTTGTAGTGTGCCACATGGCGTAAAATAATTGGGCCACGTGGCACTCCGTTAGTTTTGGATATTTTTTTTAACAGTGAACAAACAGAAGGACCAATACCAACTTTTTTACTAAGTGCATGGACCAAACCCAAACAAAAAAAAAGTGCAGGGACCAATACCAAAAATTGGTGAAAGTGCAGGGACTAATGACCTATTTAAGCCTAATAAAAATAAAAAAAGGGAAAAAAAAAAACTAGATGTGTGGTTATAACCACACATGGCCCAGAGGTGGATCCGTCCATGTTCCTTGGTCACCTTACAATTCTAATCTCAGCTTTCTTACTTGTCATGTGCTTCAAACTTTGTCATAATTCCATTAACAAGCAAGCTCACACAACGACAACAAAGAATGAGAATTTGTTTTGCATATGGAATTATGATGGAAAAATAGCATATGTTGACATTATTAAAGGAACAACACTTTGAGATTAGATATTACATCGGGACAATAGCATATGGAAGTGTATACAAGACTCAATTACCATGTGGCAAAATTGTCGCCTTAAAGAAACTTCACAGCTATGAAGCAGAGGTGTCATCTTTTGATGCGACTTTCAAAAATGAAGTGAGAATATTATTAGAAATAAAGCACATAAATATTGTTAAGCTTTATGGATTCTGCTTGCACAAAAGAATCATGTTTTTTATCTATCAATACATGGAGAAAGGAAGTTAGTTCTCGGTTTTGTATGATGATGTAGAAGCTGTGGAATTTAATTGGAGAAAAAGACTTTATGGATGATGAAGACATTGTTAGCAGCGCATGTGATTTCAAGGGCACAAAAGAAGAAGAATATGGCGGAGGGAGAGAGGAAGAAGATGGAAACAACAAGGGTTTTTAATTTCAAATTTTGTAACTTTGTGATTTTTAATTTCGTCCCTCTGTAACTTTTCGTTTTTGGTTTTGCACCCTGTAATATAGTCAGGGACCATCTGGAAGGCCACCAAAATTTTAAATTTTGTTATTTAAGTGTTTTTAATTTCGTCCCTCTGTACCTTTTCGTTTTTGGTTTTGGTCCCTGTAATATTGTGAGGGATCATCTGTCAGTCCACATAAGCGTGTTTAGCCAAGTCAGCACCCGCCACATCACACGCCGTTAGCTAGCAAGGCGTTTTTGTAACAGAGTTTGACGGGAGGGACGAAAAGCAAAAAGTTATTAACTTACAGGGGTTGTTTTAGAAAGAAAAAAAAAAGATACATGGACGAAAACAAAAAAAACACGCCAAATAATAGGGACGATTTACATATTTAAGCCTTAATTGCAAGATGATCATCAATATGTTTCAAGTATGGCAAAGAACCTTTCCAACCTAGGTTTCGTTTAATATGGACCTATGAAAATTTGGGTTCATCTTTGACCGATCTCATCTCAACCACAAATATAACGTTCTTTAATTTGAGTGGTTATAATTATGTATTGGCTACCTTTTCTTTAGGTTTATTGTCCAACTATTTCCTATTTCTGGTATTAGCCCTGCAAGTTTATTGAATCTAATATTAAACCATCAACACTTAATTTATTTTACTTTGCTTCATCATCTTGTTCTTCATCTTCATACATATATATATAAACTTCATCATTTTCACACAAAAAAATCTCAGAAATTTTTTCTAATGACACATATCATCTCCCGCTTCATCATCTTCACCAAATTAACTTCATCATCTCACAGTTTTAGCTTCCTTTTTGATTAAAAAAACTCAGAAAATTATCAAAGAACAAAGTTTCCTTTAATATCAAACCCAATTAAACAACTTGAAGAAATTAAAATGACTGGATTAATGACCAATTTCTCAAAATTTAACCATTGTTAGAGCTTTCAATCGGAAAATATGTAATTTAGTCTTCAAGGTGGACCAATGTGCGTTTTTAAGGTTTTTTTTTTATTTAATTCATAAGAAGGGTAAGAAAGGTATTTTACCTACATATGCATATTTATGATTTTATTAACCATTGTGAGGCGTATTATGATTTACCATATATATGGTGGGAATTATATAATTAAGCATGTTACTGGATCAACCCACTATAGCAGGTATTTATCATGGGTTCAGTCTGAACCAAAAGAATGATGGGTTCAGCCAAAGAAAATTGTTTTTTTCATATTTGTTTTTTCTTAAACACACATTGAAATTATGCAAATTCCCCCAATGGTAGTTAACTACCATTGAGAATAAAACCGGCGGTAGTTAACTACCGTTCGATTCTCAGCGGTAGTTAACGACTGTTGCGACCTGAAACTTAAACCAGCACATCAGCTTCAGTTTCAACTTCCAAACGGTCAAAGTCTCTACCAAAATCACCCAAGCACATTTTGCACGAAAATCATCCATATTTCTTGAAGAAAATCACAAGTAAGCTTAATCCTATTAACATGCAATGTAGTTTGTATAGGGTGTTATTTTTTATAAATTTAGCAAAATATTATTAGTGTTTAGGTTTAGTTTGAAAATCAATTTTTTTTGTTAGATTATGATGTTATAATGGAATGTTATTGCTGTCATTGTTGTTTAGAGTATGTTTAGGTACAATGTGATTGTTTTAAAGTTCAATTAGCACAAATTGTGATAATTATTTGAAATGCACTCAAGGTGTTTGATGAAATGTCTAAGTGAATAATTCATGTTTTTTTGCTTTTGTTTTTGCACAGATATGTCCAAGGACGACCGTAGAAGCCGACTAGGCAAACCGACTATGACGGGTAGTCTTAGAAAGGAGCAACAGGAGGCAAACCGCATATTCCTAAGAGGGGAAGACGTAGGAACCCGGGAGGTGGAGAAAGCTCACAGGCGGCCTAGTCGCAGGTGGTTGATCCTACACTTGTGTCTGTGTATTACGAGGGATATGATCCGACTGACCATCACTATATTGATGGGTCAGAGGATCCCTACTTTCAACCTCCAGAGGTAGAGGATGATGAGGTTGAGGCTGAGTGTGAGCTTGAGGGTGAGGATGAGGATCAGGGAGCCACACATGTCGTCCATGTTGTAGGGCCTCCCTTTCCTGGTGGTCCTGAGGACATATCACTCTTGTCCAAATACGCAAAGCATGTTGCAGTGCCGCTCTAGTATAACACTGATAATGTAAGTGTTATTATTCTTTAAACTTTTTTATTTAATATTATTGATTTAGTAAATTTTTAATGTTAAGTGTTTATGGGATTAAGTGATTAAGTGATTAATTGTTTTATTGTTAAGTGATTAAATGTTAAGTGTTTATGTGTTTAAGTGATTAAGTGATACATTTTTTATTGTTAAGTGATTAAATGTTAAGTGTTTATGTGTTTAAGTGATTAACTGATTAAGTGATTAAATTATTAAGTGGTTAATTGATTTATTCTTAATTTATTTGTTTTTCGGATGTGGTTTGAGCGCAAATTTAGATGCATAAATTCTGGGCCTAAGGTGAAAGATCTTAGCCTCCCTGAACTTGGAATGAATTGGTTTTGGAATCCTACGAGGGTGTCTGGATTATATGATTTGTTATACACTGGGTATAAGACTGTGACGCATGCCATGATATGTGCTTTGTGCGAGAGGTGGCACTCGGAGACTAGCAGTTTCCATCTACCCGTGGGAGAGATGACCATCACCTTAGACGATGTGGCTAATCTTCTCCACGTTCCCATTGAAGGGCGTCTGCTAGACTATGAGAAGAAGGTGTCTCAGAAGCATGGTGTGAACTTGATGAGGAGGTGGTTAGGTGTTGGGGAGGCTGATGTAGTGAATGTGTGCAAGAAGGAGTTTGGCGCATATATTACTTTTACCATGTTAAAGGAGCTTTATGAGGAGCATCTGACTGTAGCTAGACAGTTGGAGGTGCCAGAGTCGAGGGAGGAGTTGCAGGAGAGAGAGGAGGAGTTAGTGTTGTGTTAGGAATTTTCTTATATCTTGTCGGGTGTACGTTCGCCAATAAGACGAACAAAAACATCGAGTTGATATTTCTTGAGTGTATGGTGGACCTGACTCAGGTGAATAGGTGGTCGTGGGAAGGGATGACATTGGCTCACCTGTATCATTATCTGAATGAGGCCACCCAATCGGATACGAGGACGATGGCTGGCAGTGCGACCCTCCTGATGGTAATAAATTTATTTTTTTCGTATATTAAATTTATGTTTTTATTAGATTATAATTTTGTTTGTTCGTAAATTAAATTTATGATTTTATTAGGTTATAATTTTGTTTGTTTGTATATTAAATGTGTGATCTTATTAGATTATAATTTTGTTTGTTCGTAAATTAAAGTTATAATTTTATTAGATTATAATTTTGTTTGTTCGTATATTAAATTTATGATTTTATTAGATTATAATTTTGTTTGTTCGTATATTAAATTTATGATCTTATTAGATTATAATTTTGTTTGTTCGTATATTAAATTTATGATTTTATTATATTATAATTTTGTTTGTTCGTATATTAAATCTATGATTATATCAAATTAAATTTGTATTGTGCTTGCTTTTGCGCAGGGATGGATTTTGGAGCATTTACCCCGTCCTTACCCAAGGAAGAGGGGTAAGAATTGAGCCCCACATGTGTCATGTGTCGGGAGATGGCTTCCTACCAGGGGGCATTCTGATGTGCAGCATTACCACTTCACGTTGGATTGTTTGGAGGTTGATGACGTCAGGTGGTGTACGTACGACGACCGGAGGGAGGCCCTTTCATTTGAGGAGATCTATACTTATTCCGGCTGTGTGCTCTGCGGAAAGCGGAGGGTGTACTGTCACCTTCCTGAGCGGGTGAAGAGGCAGTTCGGGTTTATGCAGGACATCTCCAGACATCCGTCATCTATGCAGCCTATTCATGCAAATCAGGTCCCACATGCTTTCACTGACTTCTGTGTGTATTGCATTCCTCTGGATCAGTGGGGTCCCAGGGTAAATGGTGAGTGGCAACATGTCCCTGACTATATGGTTTGGTATGCCAAGGTGTCTCACCCGAAGATTTTGCCACCTGATGATGGATCTCCTCCCAGGCCGACGAACCGGGAGCAGCTTATAGTGGAGGAGGATGCTAGAGAGATGCCTAACACATTGGAGCTTATCAGGGACTGCGTTCAGATTGTTGATTAAGCGTTGGCTAGGAGGGACGAGCTGGGCAGGGAGGATCTACTGGAGGCCTTGACCCAGATTAGCAGTACTAGTCGGCCAGCCCTGGCATATTCTATCGCCAGGCAAAGGAGCCGGATGCCGGGGCGAAGGCATCGTTGATTTGTAATTAGATTTATGTACATTTTGCATTCCTTGTAACCTTATGACATATTTCCACTTATGAATTTTGAATTTTATGACATTTTGGTATTTATCTAATTTATCGTGTTAAATTTATTTTTTGGTTTTATAGTTTAATTGAATGAATGTATGTCTAATTTATCGTGTTAATTAATCTTTACAAAATTTTCTAACTCCCAAAATTAATTAAACTTTATTAATGTGTGTTGAAGAAAAAACAAATGTGAAAAAAGCAATTTTCAAATGTTGAAAATGTTGCAGCCACTGCAGTGCCTTGTCTTCAGGCGCATCTGCAGTTAACTACCGTTGAGGCCAGCAGTAGTTAACTCTAGTTGATTTTTTTCAACGATAGTTAACTACCATTGGGAACATTTGCGTTATTTCAATGTGTTTTTAAGAAAATTTGTATGTTAGAAAAGCAATTTTCTCGGCCTAAACGACAGCTCCAACCTATCATGAAGAAAATAGAGAATTCCCAACAGTGACACAAGTGCATTTATCAATAACAAGAATGGATCCATGAATTTTAATTAGTGGAGAGAAAGATTGTATACTAAAACTTTTTTATAAAAATTCATCTATGCAAAAGTGATAAAATAATGACATTAAAAAAAAGCGAAATATTGGAGATGGAAAAAGTTTACAAGAATATGCCTAAAAATTAAATTGTTGCCTATTAGGGATGATAATTGGAATCATATTCCTTGAATTCCTGAAGAAGAAAAAAATCATGGATAAGGTAAAAATTCACCCATGTGTACGGATAAAAAGTGGATGGGTACCCATAATATGGTACTCATCAGACTCGGATTGTCTGCTGTAATTGATCCACGTAGATTTACGAGTACGCAATCTTGGTCATAGAAATACGATCTAACGTTTCATATTTTTATACAGTCAATTTCATACATGTTTGATCTTGACCGTTAATTTTTGATCGAACGATCTGTATCCATTACTGCGTTACCGCAATTACAATATGGAATCAAGTTCCCGTACTCACCCCACCTTGCACCTGCATAATATGCAACTAAAGTATAAAAAAATATTCTAGATATATTGTGTCACTTTTTTTATACGGTAGTTTTTTTGTTTAAGGATTATACGGTAGCTATATTGTGTTACTATTAACCACAAAAATTTCAATAGTATAACTATGCTTCATTCATACCAAAGTTAATTTCTAGCTCTAATAAAATACTAAGAAGGAATGTGTTGAATTTCTGGTTCTAATAAAATAGGAAGAAGGAATCTGTTGAAATATATTATTTTAAAAAAAAAAAAATAAATAGTGCACTTAAGACATTGGTTAAGGTAATACAAATATAAATATTACATTGGAAAGTGATGACAAATGGTAAATTGAACTTTTTAAAAATTTAAAAATTATAGTTTTCATTGCAAAACCACTACTTTTAATTTCTTTAAACAAGTGCCCTTATTCCTTAAAAAAAATTGCACTTGTTTGCTTGACCCTTGATTATATATATTAGACACATGTTATATTTATGCATCAAGATTGAAAGCAATTGTCTTAACATAACTATTTTTTAGGCTTTGTTTGGGAGTTTGAAGGGGAGGGAAAATGAGGGTTTTGGGGGCTGAGAAATATTGAGGAAAATGGAGAAAGGATTAAAGGTATGGGTACTTCGGTACCCATTGAGTACGAGTATGAATATTAAAATTGTTATCCATACAGGTATGAATTTGTGTACATATGTATTTTTAAAATTGTGGGTATATGAGAATGAATATTATAATAACCTTCCTACCCTATTATTTGTCGTCCATATTCTTTATGTGGCTTCACATAGAATTGTTGTATGCTTAATTTATTTTCTACAAAGACTACAACATTATAAATTTATATCGCTATATTATAATTTAACAACTCATCTCCTACACAATTGAACATTTATATCGCTATATTGTAGAGAAACCATTTTCAACCATTTTAGTTGTCACGGACATGTTTGTCCTAGGAGGAGGACATGAGCTAAATTATAGGCGATAGGAATGTGATGCAGAATTATGTATTGTCTTACGACACGTAGTTTATGTTGTGTGGTAAGTGTGAGTTAGAAGTCTTACGTTGGATGATGAAAAAGTAAATGTTGAACAATATATAAGTGAAAGAAATCATGAACATAATGTCTTAAAGTTTTAAGTTAAGACATAGTGTGCAACTCACTTGTATTGTTTCTCTTGACTTGATGTGACGATTCACCGGATTTCACTTTTGACTGAACAATGTTATTAAAGTTGAAGGTTACTAAAGGGAACAACTCCTTGTGTCAAAAGTCTTTTTACAATGTGGTTAAATGTAATGTCACGTTGATGCAACGACAACGACGACACTAGTATATGTGGATGAAAAACTTTCTGCTTGAGAGAGAGCATACCTAGATGAATGTATGAACTCACACATCAAGGGGAGATTGTTGTGTAGAAAGTGTGAGTTAGAGGTTTCATACTAGATTAAATGATAAATGTTGATAAATATATAAGTGAGATGACTCATAAGTCTAATATCTTAAGGTTTTGAATAACAATATGGTGTTTGTCTCATTTTGGTGATTGGTCTTGACTCAATATTAATGATCAATTGAGATCCCCTCATAACCCAACAATTGAGGTGGTAAAACTAAACTGAAGTCTTAATGATGACATGTGGTGGAAGGCAGTGTTCAAAATTATAGTGGGATTAGGATTGTAACATTTTCTAAAGATAGGGTTTTAATCGTCTGAAGTACGAGTAACTCAAAGTCATTTGGCCACATCAAAGGCACAAAACCTTGATAATAAAGAACTTATTCCCATAAAATACATGCTAGCTTCGCCACTACAAAAACTATTCATTTATGTACAGTAGACACTCTCTTTTGGTGGTTGCTATAAGCTTAATGTTGATGGAGCAGGTCCAATAGATAGAGATAATTATGGGGTATTTGTGATGTTGTGAGAGACATTGAAGGTGTTGTCGTTTTTCTAGTTGTTGACATGTCATTTCATTACTAGATTCAGAGGCAGCAGAAGCATTGGCTATGCAAAAGGATTGAATTTACAAAGGACATGTCTTTTTTGAATCTTATAACGGAATCATATGCTTCTGATGTTGTACTAACGTTGAACGCTCATCAACGATATGTGACCTATGTCAGATCTATTATTGACGATTGTATTAATTTTAATGTGTTTTTCGTAGTTTAAAATTCTTGCATGTTAAACACGAGTTTGACGTTGCTCCATTTATTTTTCATTTATGAGAGAAATATAAACAAGTGAAAGTTTAGTGAGATCTACTAAATAAAATGAGTCATACCAGTGTCTATATCTCTCATAAATAACCAAGTAAATGGGGATCAGAGCTAGACTTGCTAGGCATGAGGCAAAACAAAATGTCCATTATTTAACTAAATATGCTCTTAATAATTTAGATTACATATGGATTGAAGAAATTTCACCTTATATTTATACAATCTTGTTGTTTGATTTATTATCAGACTTTCGTTGACGAAATCATCTTTAATGTAAAAAAATAAAAATAACTTATGTTATTGAAATATTCTAAATCTAATCAATTATATTATTTTTTTTATATTGAAATAATGCACGTTAGAAATTCATTTTAAACATTTAACAAACCTAGCAACATTGAAAAGAACAAAATAATAATTCCGTACAAGATAGGAGTACCTGCTCTTTAATACCTAATTCAAAATGCATAATTTATTTAGAAATTATTAAGCAAAAAAAAAATGCAACTTTTAGAGGAGAAAGTGTCTCGTATAATAAACTAGAAGGTTATGATATTATCCATTTTCACGATAAGGATGATGGTTCAATTTGTGTTGGGTTATACGAAAAATCAACTAAGAAATCAAATAGTATCATTTTCTGTTGTTTTTTTTTTTGGCTAAATTATTTTTTTGGTCTCTTAATTATTTTTTTGGTATCGCTTTGGTCCCATAAGTAATAAAAAGTTTGTTTGAGTCCTTTAATTTTATCTCTGTTAGTCATTGTAGTCCCTTCCGTTGGTTTTAATCAATAAACGTTAGGGTTTAGCCACATGTCTTTCTGGCATTGGCTCAAACTTAATTTATTTTCTTCATCTTCTTCGGATCCATTTCTGGAAAATAAGAACAACACAACAACAAGAACAAACAATAACAACAACAACAACCCAATGAGCAGTAACAACAACAAAGAAAAAAAAACAAATCTCCAAACAAAATCAAATCATCTTCATTTTCTTCTTTCTAAATCCTTCATTAAACTGGGAAAAAAATATGTAGATTTTTTTAAAAAAGACATACCCAGAATTGAAGAAAGTTTCTGCAAAGCTTGAGAAGAAGGAGAGGGTATTCCAGACATACCTAGATTTTCGTGTTGTATTAATCTTGAACCTTAGAGTTTTGGTGCCTCATACTAAAGCATCTTTGAAATAAGGTAAGAGAAATTAGAAAGCAATACTCAAAAAAAAAATTCCTCTCACTCTCTCTACGTATCTTTTTTTTTCACCACCACCACCACCAAGTTCCGCTCACCATAACTCCTCCGTCCTGCCCCCTTTGGCAACCCCACCTCCCACTTTCTTATCTCTTCCATATTCATCAATCTCAACAATAAAAAACCCAAACTTAAAAATTGAAAAGTCCAAGAATAAAAACCCATAAATAATAATAAATAATAAAAAACATAACTCCCTCTTGATCAATCTCTATACTCCTAACTAAAATTAAAACCCAGAAATAAACAAAACTACACATTCTAGTTTTCTCATGAGATAGAGATTTCAAGAAATAATAAGCTTAAGATTCGGATTGAAGGTTAGAGAGAGAATACATGATGGGAATAGTGGGGAATCAATAATTTGGGAGTGCTTTTTTTTTTTTGTTGCAGAATCCATTGCAGAAGAGGGAGCAAGAGAGAAGAAAACAGATCTGGTTTGGTTAGAGAGAGAGGGTGTGATGGAGAAATGTTTTATCAAATTGGCTAAATTGCTGTTGAATTTGGGGGTGTTTTCTTTGGATTTATTTTTATCTTTATTTCTTGGTATGTCCTGCTGAATTTTTGTTTGATGAAGGTGAGGAGAAAAGAAGATGAAGAAAGGGAAAAAAAATATGAGGTGGTGATAGTGCACTATTACTTACAACAGACTTTCAAAATCCAATGGTTTGCATTTTGACAAATATATCAAATGGTTAAGATTAAAAAACTAATGAGGTTTATGGTGGACCACATGTAATGTTGATCCGTATAAGACATTTGACGTTAACCCTTTAACAAAAGGGACCAAAATGAGTAACAAATATGAACTTAAATGACCAAAACAAACTTTTTATTAGTTATGAGACCAAAACGATACCAAAAAAATAATTAAGGGACCAAAAGAACAATTTAATCTTTTTTTTATCAAATCAACCTTGATCCGATCAGTGTCTGTAAGGATGGGAGAAAGCCAAGCTTTTAATTAAATATGGTGACGCCATTCATTATTAAGATTTTGAAAAGTGTTTAAACTTCAATATACTTAGCTTCCATCATTTGAGCCAGCAAGTATTGTGTGAACATATTTTTGACATCAACATTGTATGTTATCGACATTGGGGAATATTCATGTAGAAAGAGAAGAAATGAGAAAGAGAAAGAGAAAGAGAAAGTGGCTATGATTTCATTAGGAATAACAAAAGTAGAGAAATATATAAATATTATTCTAAGAATAAATGGTAAAATATAGACTATACTAACCTAATTATAATAATGATCATGTTAACTAGTGCATCTGAGATAATAGTTAAGGATAAAAAAAAGTAGATTTTGTATTAAAAAGTTTTTTTTTACACTTTTTAAAGTTTGAATACAAATTACAAAATATTTTTACTACGATTATTTTACAAAATATGGTTAGCATTTTTCTTATAATAAACATTCATCACACACATATATGGGCTAAAATCAATAAATAATGTGTATTTTTCAAATAATTAAATTGTATACATTTCTGTGTGTGATCAAATCTTAAGTCTTAACTCTTATAACCACTTAAATATTACCCTTTATATAGTACTATCTCAACCCTTAAATAATGACTCTTTTGAGGAAGAAAATTGTCCCTTTTTTATAGAACTCTTTTAGTATTTTAATTTCCATTAATTATTATTTTTATCAAAATATCCTATTTTTCTTTAATGGCCCAATATACTTTATTTATTTTATATCTTTTTCTTCAATCAATAATTAAAAAAATAAATTAACTTTCTTAAAAGATAAAATTGCAAAAACAATAGTGTTTTTTAAGGGAGCAATAATGTTTTTTATTAATGGTAAATATTTATATGTTATTTGTTATGTTAGTATTTATCTTCTGGTAGGACTTGTTATGTTAGTATTTTTATCGTGTCAGGACTAAACATTAAATCTTTAAGTCATCAACAAATTTAATCCAATAGTTCAAGTCAATTGAATTGCCCAGCCTTTTTAAAAATAATAGTAATTAAAAAAAACTAAATATATAAAAAAAGAAGTTAATAGAACAATATTTATACAATCATTTTATGATATATTTTAAAAAATTTCATCTTTTTTTTGGTCTAGTAGTATAGTAGCTAGAGTTCACACATTTTAAATGTGAAAAAGTGGGTCACTAGACAAACTATAAAATTATAGAGACGACAACAACATATTTGTATGGGGCTAAAATTTTCTGTAAAAACTTTTAGTTTCTATAAAATTCTATCTAAGTCTAGAAACTAAAAGTTAACACATTTGCACTAAGTCTAAACTATACAAACTTTTAGTTTCTATAAAATTTTACAGAGACAACAGCATATTTAACGCTGTAAAATTATACTTGTACCAAGTCTAAGTTTTTTTTTAAGGAAATATTTGTACTTTGCTACATTCACAACCGGACCATTTGCAAAGTGGGTCACTAGACAAACTAAAAGTTAAATAAAGAAGAGCCCAGCACAGCAAATTAACACGAATAATAGCAGTCCAAACAAGTCACTCTGTTTTGAGTAGGAACAATTTGCCAATTATTTATTACTTTGTTAATAATTAACATATAAGGAACAACATCATAAATTGACAACTAGAAAGCAACAACAAAATAAGAAAGTACAATTTTATGACTCATCATACATTCAATTCAACCTTCCCCACACAAAGATGCTTGGTCACATCACAATTATCACTTAACAATCTTATGTATCTGATTCTGCTGATTCTGATTCTGGATCAAGTGAAGATTCAAACGTGAGCATGATCTTGCTACCTCACCAACTAATGGAATCACAGGAAGGCTATCACAATTGCATATCTCAATCATGAAACCATCTGGGTCATGGAAAAATAGCTGATCCACTTCAATCCCACCTTCTTCTACTCTTGCTCGAACATAATTAATTTCCATTTCTTTTAGCTTTTTCTCCACTGCCCCCATGCTCTCACACTACACATCAACCAATTCAATGTTCAAACACAAAATTACACATTAAATGGTTATCGAGATCTAGTAAATAACGAATTGTGAGAAAGAACACAAAATTTCTGTTGGATCGGATATTAGTCAAACTATACTTACCTCACAATCAAACTCCGAATTACCAGAGCTCTTTTTCCTGAGAATCGAATGGTTAACAACAAAAAAAAAGCTAAAACTTGTATAATCCTTTACTATTGCACGATACAGTTTTGTTTTGTTGCAGTATCATTGAATTAAGAAATTTGCATAGTAATTTTTCTTTCTTAATTCAATGACTGTGCAATAGACTACACCGTACAATGCAATAAATTACATGATTTGGCTCTATTGCAATTTGAAGCAACCTTAGAGGATAAGATCCTTAAAAGCTATTGCATATCCTTAAAAAGGATAACATAAACGTGTCTATGATGACTAGGTGAGTGTTTTAGTTTTAAATTTGGTTTGTCTATGCGTCACTTTAGGTTCCATGTATTTTTTATCAAGTTCCTTCATTTATTGAAGTACGTCTTTTATTTTGTTTCTTCTAAGTCACATTATGTTTTCCAAATTTTGAAACGTAATCAATAATGTTAAGTTTAGTGAAAATCTGACCTGGAAAGATATGTGATTATCCTTTGGATTTATGTCTTTCTTCCTTGGTAACGTCTCTGGGTTCTCTGCTTCTAGCAAATGAATACCAATACCATAGCCAAATAGCCTGCAAATTAGGTCACCACATACAAAAATCAATTTTCATTAAGAAAACCAACCAAAAGTTTATTAATTCTCTAAGAAAAATTATTAAATTTTGAGGGATAAAAAGGTTCATTTTAATTTCCCCTTCTAAGTTGTTTTCTATTGAAAAATATGAGTTAAAGAGCAGAGTGATAAAATGTCAAGAGTTCGAACATCGATCCCACCATAATACTAACAATGGCCCTTTTAACAAAAAAAAATGGAAAAATCTAATACAATTCTTATACTATATTATATATTATACAAAAAGTTTATATATTGATGTATTATGTGAAATTACCATGCCCCATCAAAATCAAAAGAACCAGGCCTTCTGATTGGGAAGAAACCAAGAACATTCTGGTAGAAATCCATTGACTCTTCAACTGATCTGCATATGAGTGAGATATGGTTCACTGATTTTAGGTGCAAAGGGTTTCCCACACTTTCCTTCATTTTCTCAAGAAAATTAAATTCAAATCCAACCCAATTGAACTATGAAAGAAAAAACGGTGATCCAAATGACAAAGATGTTAAATTTTAGAGAAAAGGGTATCAAAATATGATGAAAAATTTATCGAAAATTAAAGTGATCACAAATTATTGTTAAGGAAGAGAAGAGGCTTAAAAATGAAATGAAAGCAGATTTGTCACGGAAGTAGCAAAAATGGTTACTTGCATTATATAGAGATCAAGAAGCTACCATTGTTTGCCACGTGTCCGTATATGTCATACGTGTCAGATACGTGTTTTATCTGTCACATCATAACACACATATGTCTGACTAGGATTGTACTATGTACGTGGGGCCCTTGACACGTGAGCTTACATGTTTAGATATACACCGTTGAAATGAGTTGTAATTGTGACTATTTTGTTTTTCCCAAGTAATCCTGATTAGTATCTTTGTCGCCCAATGCAGCTCTCCGGTAGTATTCTCTGAGCTTCTATTCTCAAAGCTTCTGTTATCTTTGACTTGTATCAGAGACGGTTGAACATTTACATAAAGTTTAAAAGTTCATGTACAACAATGTCATAATTCATAGGTTGATATGATTTTGCTATCTAAAAAAGCCTAACGATGCAGTTTATTGTCTGATTGTCTTCTATTCATATATAATTTATCAATTTGAACGAGGGGTATATGAATTTAAAGTAATGATTTACTAGTAACAAATTTGAAGATTCAATTCAAATTTAGTTTAATTCATACTATACATACTAGTAGTGTTATCTAAGAAAACGTGTTCATGTATTTTTAACTCTAGATATTCTAAAACAAGTTTCTTAACTATTTAAAAGTGTCTTACAGAAGAACACAACCAAACCAACTCTTTTTTTTCATCTATTTAGTTTGATTCAAATGTCGTGACAAAAAAATCACATAACCGAACCAAATCAAGTTGGTTATATTACACATAATAGAAATTTAATTAGTATATCAACGTATGATTATTTTAAACATGCATTTAATGTTGTTGTGTTGTCATATCAATTAATAAATGTAAAAACACATAAGTTATTATATTTATTAATTGATGTGACAAAAAAAAATTGAATACATGTTTAAAATAATTATACATCTATAAAGTATATTAATTAAACTCTTATAATAAAAATAGTGGAACAATTGGTCCTGATTTTCGAAACTAGCTAGATATGCTAACAATTCCTTCAAATAATGAGAATTCTCTTTGTTCTTCAAATAATGAGACAGATGCAACCTACTCATATCATTCTTGAATCAACCTCTCAGTCTCAGGTTGGATTATTCGTATAAATCACATTAAACATGAAGCAAAAATCTTCCTTTCTATTTTAGATGTTAGTCGGACCTTTTTTTTCATATAAAAAGGAGAGTATATTGTTAGCATTGTACTATAAAGAAACAATAAAAGAAAATGTGCATGAGTGTGGATACACTTGATCTTTGAGATTATTTTAGGGTATCAAGGTGTTTGTTTGTTTGTCATGCCTTTTATACATGTGTTCTCATTCTTATCTTTCCATCTCTCGTTGTGTAGTATGAATATTATTTACAATCGTGTGATAATATTAAAAATACAGAACTGGTGGTAAAATTAAAAAATAAAATCTTGAAATCTTGAACTGGTGGTATACTTTTCTCTTTAAATTTGTCCCTTTTATAGATAGATCGAGTTGAAGCCAAAGGGTGACAATTCATTGGTTCTGTTAAGTGCCAATTCCGTGTACAATATGAACGAAAAAAAGCTTTAAAATACATGAATAATAATAAATAGTAGTGCTAATATGTAATCACACTAGCTCATACCTAACATATAAGGATCATGGAGTATACAGTAGACAAAGCACAAAACCAACTTGGTTCATTTTGTTTCCTTTTTTACCTACAAAAATATCTTATAATATAAAAGGAAGATAGTTCTGCATACAAACCCTAGCAAAACTCTAGGTTTTGCCCTGCATTTTTTACCAGTTTGTCCCTGCTGGGCGCCAAACTGCAAGACATGTTGATGATCTTGGCCATTGATAATATTCATCTATAAACGCATGCCATGTGTGCAATAGTTTGGGGAGAGGAGGTGCTGCCTTTGTTCATTGGCTCACGTGGCTAGGTATTGCTTGGTTTGCATCAATTTAACTATTCATATAATAAACCAGGAGCAGCACACAGAAACAAGAAACCAGTTTTGCAGCTTTTTCTCACTATCTAAATCCATACTCTCCCTTCTCCTCCACACGCATAAAATCCTTTTCCTTTCTTTTCTTCCTTTCTCACACGTTTCCTCTGTAAATTGCTTCTTTTCTTCTTTTTTCTCTCTACAAAAACAGAATAGAGACTCACAATCACCACCAACATAAATGTTTTGATGTTCAGACCAATTTCCAAACCCTCATTCCTTCACTCTCTCTTTCTCTGTCTTCTCTCAAACCCTCCACCCTCTCCTCCACCGCCACCAGCCCACCGTCCTCCCATCACCACCATCGTCCTCCTCCACCATTGGCTACCACCACCTCTCCACTGTAACCCACCATCACCAACGTCCTCCTCACCACAATCCTTCGTCAACAAAACTTCTCCTGTCGCTAAATCCCAAATCTTGGCTCTGCTCAATGCTCTCTTCCATCACTGTTCAGATTTTTGTCTCTCATTTTTTATTGTCATGAACATTTCTAAGTACTGGTGGAATTATGCGGTGGTCTTTTTTTTATTTTGTTTGCTTTTTATTTTTTTGGTTCAAGTAATCTGAAGATCAAGTAGTGATGGAATTATGTGAAGTGTAATCTTCTGTTTTGTTTAACTCTTTTGGTTTTAGCAATTTGAAGATCTCAAATTTGAATTGGTTTTAGGAATTTGAAGATCTCAGTTTAGAAGATTAAGTTTTGGTTTTATGTACTTTTGAAGAATGTTGGTTCCAGATGAATTTGTCAATCATGCAATGTACTTTTTTGGCTTATTATTATCCATGCAATTTTTGTTCCGTTGTCAATCCAATTTTTGTTCCATTACTAATTTTTTATGTATGAAAAAAGTTATATAAGCTGCGCCCCAAACATTATATCAGACTCTGATCTTCAGATTCTGATCTTCAGACGCTGTTCTTCACACTCTGATCTTCAGACTCTGATCTATACTTTAAGATCAGAGTCTGAAGATCAGACTCTGTTGTTTTCTCACATAATCACATGTACTGTGTTGTATTAATGTGACTTAAGGTTAAGTAATTGTAAATTTGTGTTATCCACGTATGTATTGTGGTTTGCATGGCTAATACTTTTTAGTCATGTTGGGCAAAGTTATTAATTATGTGTTTATAACCTGATCCATTTGGAACATTACTAAAACATGAAGAGTGTGCAGCCCTTAGAACAAAGCTGTAAATTAAAGCAGTATAACATGAAATTGATGAATGAGTAAAAACACAAAAAAATTAAATGTAAGAAATTAAGAAGGAAATAGTATAAGAGAGGGAATGAAGGGCTATCTCCTTTGGATCAGTTTTCCTTTTGAAGCCATAACTCTCGCTATTAAGAATAAAACAAAGAGAGAAAATCAAGAAAACAAGTAATGAACCTTTGTATTTGGTTTTAAAATTTAATATTTATAAGAATCAACCCTTCCTATAAATAATCCCAATTGAAGCACCCATGATAAAGAGTTAATAAGTTTTATTTCACTCTAGTATAGATCAAAGTCTGGAATTAGTAAGTTTTATTTCACTCTGATATAGATCAGAGTCTGAAGAACAACGTCTTAAGATCAGAGTCTGAAGATCAGAGTCTAAAAAACAGTGTCTGAAGATCAGAGTCTGAAGAACAGAGTCTGAAGAACAGTGTCTGAAGAACAGTGTCTGAAGATCAGAGTCTGAAGAACAGAGTCTGAAGATCAGACTCTGTTGTTTTCTCACATAATCACCTGTACTGTGTTGTATTAGAGTGACTTGAGGATTAAGTAATCGTAAATTTGTGTTATCCACGTATGTATTGTGGTTTGCATGACTAATACTTTTTAGTCATGTTGGGCAAAGTTATTAATTATGTGTTGATTTAACCTGATCCATTTGGAACATTACTAAAACATGAAGGGTGTGCAGCCCTTAGAACAAAGTTGTAAATTAAAGCAGTATAACACGAAATGGATGAATGAGTAAAAACACAGAAAAATAAAATGTAAGAAATTAAGAAGGAAATAGTATGAGAGAGGGAATGAAGGGTTATCTCCTTTGGATCAGTTTTCCTTTTGAGCCATAACTCTCTCTTCTAAGAATAAAAAAAGAGAGAAAATCAAGAAAATAAGTAATGAACCTTTGTATTTGGTTTTAAAATTTATTATTTATAAATCAACCCTTCCTATAAATAATCCCAATTGAAGCACCCTTGATGAAGAGTTAATAAGTTTTATTTCACTCTAATATAGATAAGAGTCTGGAATTAGTAAGTTTTATTTCACTCTAATATAGATCAGATTCTAAAAATCAGAGTCTGAAGAACAGCGTCTGAAGATCAGTGTCTGAAGAACAGTGTCTGCAGATTAGAGTATGAAGATCAGACTTTGTTGTTTTCTCACATAATCATCTATATTGTGTTGTATTAGAGTGACTTGAGGATTAAGTAACCGTAAATTTGTGTTATCCACGTATGTATTGTGGTTTGCATGGCTAATACTTTTTAGTCATGTTGGGCAAAGTTAATAATTATGTGTTGATTTAACCTGATCCATTTGGAACATTACTAAAACATGAAGAGTGTTCAGCCCTTAGAACAAAGTTGTAAATTAAAGCAGTATAACATGAAATGGATGAATGATAAAAACACAAAAATTAAATGTAAGAAATTAAGAAGGAAATAATATAAGAGAGGGAATGAAGGGTTATCTCCTTTGGATCAGTTTTCCTTTTGAGCCATAACTCTCCCTTTTAAGAATAGAAAAAGAGAGAAAATCAAGAAAACAAGTAATGAACCTTTGTATTTGGTTTAAAAATTTATTATTTATAAGAATCAACCCTTCCTATAAATAATCTCAATTGAAGCACCCATGATGAAGAGTTAATAAGTTTTATTTCACTCTAATATAGATCAGAGTCTGAAGATCAGAGTCTGAAGAACAGCGTCTGAAGATCAGAGTCTGAAGATCAGAGTCTGAAGATCAGATTCTGAAGAACAGTGTCTGAAGAACAGTGTCTGAAGATCAGACTCTGTTGTTTTCTCACATAATCACCTGTACTGTGTTGTATTAGAGTGACTTGAGGATTAAGTAACCGTAAATTTGTGTTATCCACGTATGTATTGTGGTTTGCATGGCTAATACTTTTTAGTCATGTTGGGCAAAGTTATTAATTATGTGTTGATTTAACCTGATCCATTTGAAACATTACTAAAACATGAAGAGTGTGCAGCCCTTAGAACAAAGCTGTAAATTAAAGCAGTATAACATGAAATGGATGAATGAGTAAAAACAAAGAAAAATTAAATGTAAGAAATTAAGAAGGAAATAGTATAAGAGAGGGAATGAAGGGTTATCTCCTTTGGATCAGTTTTCCATTTGAGCCATAACTCTCCCTTTTAAAAATAAAAAAAAAAAGAGAAAATCAAGAAAACAAGTAATGAACTTTTGTATTTGGTTTAAAAATTTATTATTTATAAGAATCAACTCTTCCTATAAATCATCCGAATCGAAGCACCCATGATGAAGAGTTAATAAGTTTTATTTCACTCTAATATAGATCAGAGTCTGGAATTAGTAAGTTTTATTTCACTCTAATATAGATCAGAGTCTGAAGATCAGAGTCTGAAGAACAGCGTCTGAAGATCAGATTCTGAAGATCAGAGTCTGAAGAACAGTGTCTGAAGATCCGAGTATGAAGATCAGACTCTGTTGTTTTCTCACATAATCACCTGTACTGTGTTGTATTAGAGTGACTTGAGGATTAAGTAATCGTAAATTTGTGTTATCCACGTATGTATTGTGGTTTGCATGACTAATACTTTTTAGTCATGTTGGGCAAAGTTATTAATTTTGTGTTGATTTAACCTGATCCATTTGGACCATTACTAAAACATGAAGAGTGTGCAACCCTTATAACAAAGCTGTAAATTAAAGCAGTATAACATGAAATGGATGAATGAGTAAAAACACAGAAAAATTAAATGTAAGAAATTAAAAAGGAAATAATATAAGAGAGGGAATGAAGGGTTATCTCCTTTGGATCAGTTTTTCTTTGAGCCATAACTCTCCCTTTCAAGAATAAAAAAAGAGAGAAAATCAAGAAAACAAGTAATGAACCTTTGTATTTGGTTTTAAAATTTATTATTTATAAGAATCAACCCTTCCTATAAATAATCCCAATTGAAGCACCCATGATGAAGAGTTAATAAGTTTTATTTCACTCTAATATAGATCAGAGTTTGGAATTAGTAAGTTTTATTTCACTCTAATATAGATCAGAGTCTGAAGATCAGACTCTGTTGTTTTCTGATCACATAATCACATGTATTGTGTTGTATTAGAGTGACTTGAGGATTAAGTAATCGTAAATTTGTGTTATCCACGTATGTATTGTGGTTTGCATGACTAATACTTTTTAGTCATGTTGGGCAAAGTTATTAATTATGTGTTGATTTAACCTGATCCATTTGGAACATTACTAAAACATGAAGAGTTTGCAGCCCTTAGAACAGAGCTGTAAATTAAAGCAGTATAACATGAAATTGATGAATGAGTAAAAACACAGAAAATAATTAAATGTAAGAAATTAAGAAGGAAATAGTATAAGAGAGGGAATGAAAGGTTATCTCCTTTGGATCAGTTTTCCTTTTGAAGCCATAATTCTCTCTTTTAAGAATAAAGAGAGAGAGAGAGAGAGAGAGAGAGAGAGAGAGAGAGAGAGAGAGAGAGAGAGAGAGAGAGAGAGAGAGAGAGAGAGAGAGAGAGAGAGAGAGAGAGAGAGAGAGAAAATCAAGAAATCAAGTAATGAACCTTTGTATTTGGTTTTAAAATTTATTATTTATAAGAATCAACCCTTCCTATAAATAATAACTTAACACAAAATCAACTGTAATGATTGTGTGAGTTGGGAAAATCTATTTCCATACATTAAACTTCTTGAGCCACATTCATTGATATCTTAATTTGGATTGTTAGCTTGCAATTTGTCAATGTAATCATATAAATAAAAAAGCATCACAAATGGAACTTCACGATGGGTGTTTCAATTATAATATATTTCATGTTTTATTTTATTTTCATGCGATGTTGTAGTTTTAAATTGTTAATATATTGTGCTCATTATTGACCCGTGCGATAGCATGGGACGGCGTCTAGTTTTCCTTTATGTAATGACCAGATACAGGGAGATCAAGAACACCTAATACCCTCCTTAAAAGAATAACACCTAATACCAACATCAAAAAAGAAAAAAGAACACGTTTTTTTCCTTTATTTCCCTTCTCTATTCAAATGAGGCTGAGGCGGCACTTTTTATACAAGAATAAAATGAAATGTAATCGTCATCTGATGCAATTGATAATATCGATATTTATAGATTGATAACTTTATTTGACTTCGAATTTGAAACATCACAGTTGTATATATGTGTTTCATATGGTGCTTATCAATTTGTCTACACGTCCAAAAGAAAAAACGAAAATCTAATCTTTGTTTTATTTGTATTCTTTTGTTTTACAATAGATCTGATCTATATTATTTTTAACCCTTATATGAATTACTAAGGGAATGTATTTATTAAAATTTAAATCAGTTAACTAGGATATTTAATTACTGGAAAATGCTAACATGTTCCATAAGGGTATATATATTAAGGTATCAAAGATAAAAATTATGCATTAAAAATTGTATCAATTTACTTCTCAAACTTTTAGTAATTACTTTCGTTCAATTAATATTTATTATTTGTGTAAACATTAACATGTGCCCTTAGACACATGCTAGAGGTACATGTTAATCTGACCCTTAATTATTTCACTGTTATGTTTTGGTAAATTCAAATTGTGACGGGTCTCCTGAAACTAATCAAACATGTCATTATATTTTACAAAAACCAACTTACTTTATTTTTGGTGAAAAAAAAAACTTACTTTATTTTTTGTATTCGTTAAAAAAAGTTTACTTCATTTCACTTGCAATAACAGAAGAAATACCAAAAAAAAATGTCGACCATGGGAATTATGAAGAAGAAACAAGAGTCATTCCTGACCAAAAATGAACGGTGTTGGGTTGTATTTTGATATGAATTTACAATTGTGCATTTTCTTATCTTTTAAAATAATAAGTGGTTTTCACATAAATCAAGTATTTTTTTTTATGATATTGTTGGCTCAATACGTCGTTGTTTTATTTTCCGTCTTGATCGCGATGCTCGTTTGATTTTTTCGTCTTTTTACGGTATTCATTTCGTTTAGACTGACATATAACTTCGATCAGATATTGATTCAACGAATGACTAGATTGTCAATGTTGCAAGTCCGAGTACATGAGTATTCTGATCACTTTGAATTTGTCACGTTATTTGTAAGTAGGTTGTCGTTTTATGCTATTAACTTGAATGTTGTGAATTTGTGAGTAAAATTATCATTTTGTGAATTTACAGGGGGTTTGCTAACTTCCTCCCACTTTGCTTTTGACCAATAAACCAAATCTTTCTTCAAAATTACTACTTAAACGGATGGATATGTATGTAATTTTGTAAAAAAAATTAATTTTAATTTTAAATAAAAAACATGTAACCGTTTGCTCATACTTTGTCTTTACTTTAGATTCACGGTTTGCACCATCTCAACCTGCAATTTTTTTGTTCGTTGAAAATAAAGAAAGAGGTAATACTAAAAGTTGTTGAGGTAATACTAAAAAGTAAAAACTGTTGAGAGGTACTCCAGAAAAATGTGACAAAACCCTCAATTTAATTATATTAATTAAGATTTGTGAGGAGTGGTTTTTGGATTACTATGTTTTGGATTATTCATCTCCAGAAAATTACACAAAACACATAAATGAAAACATAATAATAATAATCCAAAAAGAGTGTTGTGGTTAGCAAGTAGAAGTATAATAAGCAGCGCTAAAGAATGACAGAAACACATATAGTGTCGTGACAACAAACAGCGCTAAAAAAATAATGTTTGCAACAAAAAAACAATACAAAAAGCAAATTACAACAATGTCCATCCATTAAAATGGTGTTTATTCAAGATGCAAAGGAGTTTTTAGTAAAAAATAAGTGTGGTAGACTTGTTAATTTACTCCTTCGTGCTTTTGGGTGGGAGTAAGTTAACAACCCCCTTTAATATATATCTCATTAAATAGCTAAAGTAACTCATTAATAACAAGAATGCAAAACATTAAGCTCTATTTTAACATATATTTTATTAACCATTTTGAGTCACATAATTGTATTTAGTGTCAAGTTTTGTGTTTAAATGTTATGTTTAAAACTAGTCCATGCGTAAATGACGTGTGCAATAGTACAAGGAAAAATAAAGGGTAAATGATCACTTTGATTCCTGACTTTGCACCTCTAGATGTGTACCTCCACTAGCATATTAGTCTTTGATGTTAAAAACATTTGTTTACAGATGAGGTGACAATTGTTTTGGGCCAACAAGGATGAATGATGTGACATATAGACCAAATTAAAGGTAACCCAAACAAAATCAAAGACAAAAACAAAAACAAAATCCTCAAATCCCTAAATCTCATCTAATTTTCTCTTTTATTCAAATGTATGAGTTAAGCCCCTTCAATCAGTTCATTACTATGCTGATTTCATAAACCAACTGCTAGGAGTTCATATTCAGTGATGATCATGTTTTTGTGACTTTAAGTAGTTTTCATAATAAACTAAAAGGATTTTACTAACATGTCATTCAAAGAAACTAAGTTTTAAATAAAACATCTCTTTGCAAAGAATTTGAAAATTCATTTTTAATTTGATTATATGTGTCATAATATAGAGATGATCATGTCTGTCATTGCATATCATGTGGCTTGAGGACTTCCTTCATAAGATGCTAATTAATAAAGTCACATATCATCAATTAATAAAACTGAAGGCATCAAACTATTATGACAAAGTGCTTGTCATCAAACTGAAGTTAAAACTATTACTATCAACTGTTATGATATTATCAAACTGAACCGAGTATTTATAGGAGTTTGCACGAACACCCATCATTATGTGATTCGATTTTGGTATTTTATGGAAAATTCGATTTTGGCATTCAAAAGAGTTTGGAGTAGAAGATTCAATTTTGAACAAAAGAGATAATTAGATGAGATTTATGGATTTTTTTGTCCTTGATTTCGTTTGGGTTACTTTCTATTTGGTCCCTATGCCACATAGTTCATCCTTGCCAGCTCAAAACAATTGTCACCTCACCTGTTAATAAAATTTTTTAACAATGACTAAACTGTTAACGGAGGTACACACCCAAAGACTATTGGCTAAAATACACTTTTGGCCCTCAAGTTTTTCAAACTAGCGATTTTGGCCCCCCCAAGTTTGAAAATCACACTTTTGGCCCTCCAAGTTTCACCCCCTTTGCAAAACCATGGCCCCTCTTGATTTTGACTTGGTCAAAACTGATGTGGACACTATTTTTATTTAAAATGTTGCCAGCTGTGCGCATACATGGAAATTAATTATAATTAAAAATAAAAAAAATTACAAAACTGAAATTAAAACTGAAAAATA
Organism: Medicago ruthenica; assembly: GCA_018208015.1. Lineage (NCBI taxonomy): Eukaryota > Viridiplantae > Streptophyta > Magnoliopsida > Fabales > Fabaceae > Medicago > Medicago ruthenica. The sequence continues at coordinate 3,770,338 of CM031374.1, read as the reverse complement.
AATAATAAACATTGAAAAAAATCCAGGAACAAATTGTTTATCATCATCAAGCATAAAAGTTGTTTTAACAAAACCCAGGAACAAATTGTTAAAAGGCTGAAAAGAATATGAACCTTTATCTTAGCAATTTCAATAAGGATGAACTGGAAAGGTAGGGTCTTTAGATCTAAGGGAAGATGTATAAACTTTGGGTCAGATCTGGAAAAATTGTTTAAATCCTAGGTTGCAACGACGGTGAGATTTCCGTCGAGAAACTCAACCTCCTCCGCTGATTCAAGGTTGCAGCGCGACCAAGAGTACCGTGCACCTCGTCGGCAACGAGCGCCAGCTTCTCCACCACCAACAACGATGACGAGGACAACAACCAAAACAGTAAGTTATGTAGAAGTCGAGAACGGATGACATCGAATCCGGGGACGTGTACGAACAAAGACAAACTTGAGGTTGGAAACATTTTGCTCTCGTCCAAAAGTCGTTGGCCATCTAGAGGTTCATGTCTGGCAATATGAATCTGGACACAGATGAAGAAGCTAAAGCACATAAGTTTTGATTTTAAGGTTTATAGTTTTTTGTTGAGAATTTGGGTTTGTTGTTGAAGATTGATAATTTCCTTGTGTAATTCAGTGAGATTTGTTGTTGGAGACTGATAATTTCCTTGTGTAATTCGGTGAGATTGATTGATGATTTTCTGAGAATCAAAAAGAAATGCAATGAGAAAGACCAAATAAGAAACATAGGATCAAGGAAAAAGCAAGGAGAGGAAAACCGAAATTAGGAAAAACCAAGGAAAAAGGAAAGGGGATAGAGGATGAGAGAAGACAAAAAGGAGAAAAGAAGAGATAAGAGAAGTCAAAGGTTAATTCATGATTTTTGGGTTTGATTGGGTGATGAAGATTCATAATTTTCTGGGTTTGATTATCCAGATTGAGGATTCTGTTGTTTTGAATTTTGAAGATTAAGGAATGAGGATTTCTTGTGTTTTTAATTTGTTTTTGTTTTAATTTTAATTTAAGTTTTGTAATTTAAAACTAATGTTAATTATTTTAAATCCAAGTGGACTACAATAATCACAGTTGGCATTTTATATTGTAAAAAATGTGTCTACATCAGCTTTGACCAAGTCAAAATCAAGGGGACCATGGTTTTGCAAAGAGGGTGAAACTTGGAGGGCCAAAATCGCTAGTTTGAAAAACTTGGGGGGACTAAAAGTGCATTTTAGCAAAGACTATTTTATATTTTATACTGAGTAGAGACCAAAATGACAGCGAGGTACAAAGTCATGTACCAAAGTAACCAGGTAAATGCTGGGTTCACCCCTCGTAGCATATCTTCACAAAAAGCATAGCCAATTTGTTGCTCCTTTCATAATATATGTATGAATTACCAAGAAAAAACATAAGAAATCTTGCTAGAAAGTAGAAACAATTCATGCCCAAAAAAATTTGAACATTAAATCATCAAAGTTGTTTTTTTTTGTTGAAAGGATCATCAAAGTTGTTGTTAGAGATCGATAAAACGATATATGTATGAATTACCAGGAAAAAAAAACATAAGAATCTAGCTAGAAACAATACATGCCCAAAAAAATTTGAACATTAAATTATCAAATTTTTTGTTAGAGATCGATAAAGCAAAACGAGAAAAAATAAATTATAGGTTGATTTGACAAAGTAATCTTATGATCAGAGATACACTTGCTTGGTCACAAACCTAAATAAAATTCATTTAGACACATATTCATAAATGAAAAAATTATGAAAGAGAATTTTTTAAAATAGTATGTAGTTTTTAAACAATTAAATAATATGTATTTTATAATTGTGTTCTTGTTTGGAGTTGTGACTATATAAATATTTCTCCTCATGACATAGTAAGGTCGTAGCAGATGGCTCATGCAACGATATATTTTAAAAAGGAAACTATGTTATTTTATTGATTTTAAAATTAATTAATTTGATTACAAAATACTAAAAGATGCATTGAATCATGAAAATACTAGAAAAATGTATTGGATCATGATTTTTAATGCATCATATGTAAGTTGAAAATTGCTACCATTTTGCTCGTTCCCACCTCAAACTTCCAAAAATAACTCCAGCGTGAGTTAACTCACGCTCGGTACACAACGTGACTTAACTCACGTTGAAACCCAACGTGACTTAACTCGCGTTGAGTTAACTTGTGTTGGTTTCATGTCTGCTAACAGAACATCAATTTTGTCAAGAATTGCTGTTTTTTTGAAGCACCTAAACACCTAAACGTGCATTTTTCACAAGATCAATCATCGACTACCACTACATTCATGCACCACATTCATTCTTTCAATCATTCAATCAAATTGTTCATTCAATCAAAATCAAAATAAAAAACAATTCCAAAATAACGCAAAATCAAAATCAATTCCAAAATAACGCAGATGTCATAGATAAAAATGTGAATACGCAATTGTCATTAATTTACATCACGATCTGCCAAAATGTCATAAAAAACTAAAAATATACACTAAAAATGATTAACCACTACCCTCCCTCCTCTGGACTCTGGCTCTCCCTCCTCCGGACAATCTGGAGCTCAGTCACTGGGTGCATCTCCTTCTGAATCCTCATAAACATATGTGTTAATTAACATTCAAAAATTCTAACAATTTCATCAACCCTAAAAACCTAAAATTTAACAACTTTTATAAAAAAAAAATCTAACTTTTCAACAAAAAAAAAATCAAATGATCATAATCACATACTTGATGTTGGAGTAGAAGTTGAACTTGATTTGCTTGAGTTTGTGGTAATTCGAGTTTGGAGGGATTTTTTTTTATTTTGAAACACAATGATATATTGTGGTTGCTGTTCTAATGTAAAACAGAACACAACATAAGTTAACTCACGCTGGTACCGAGCAGGAGTTAAGTTATGCTGGGTTTCAACGTGAGTTAAGTCACGTTGAGTGCCGAGTGTGAGTTAACTTACGCTAGGGTTAGTTTTGAAAGTTTGAGGTAGGAATGAGCAAAGTGGAAAGGAAGAAGAGCAACTTTCATGTAAGTTTGATGGAAATTTGAGTTGAGAGTTTTAAGGCTTTTACTTTTCCCACCCTATTGTATTCTCATGCGCCCTATTTTTTTTCCGAAAATACCCTTTGTAATAATTTTATAATCCGAACTCAGTTTGGATTATGAAATCCGAAACGTTCTTGATTTGTTGGAACATAAGAACACCTTGTAGATGTTTGTGTAATCTCTGTAAAACCACATTTCAGAGTATAAAATCCGAAGAGTGTCAAACATTCCAGAAAAGCCTAACTTTGGCGTAAAAAAGTTTAAAAAAGGACCAATTCGGATTATATAATACGGAATGTCATAAAATATTTTGGATTATATAATCCGAAATGTATCAGTTCATATACAGTGACACTGTTTTTCCTCTGAGACATGTATGAAGGTGAGAAAAACACAAGAAGCGGGGGTTGAATTGTGTTGGTTTTTTCTTTTCTTTCTCAGAAACTTAATGATAGTTCAGAATATGTTATTGATCAGATTCTGATGCTCTGTTTCAGAGTGTTGTGCAGCGGATATAAAGTAAATGAGAGAGAGAGAGAGAGAGAGAGAGAGAGAGACACAAGCAGTTTATCCTGGTTCCTTTCACAACCCGAAAGTAGTCCAGTCTCCTTGTTACTAACAAGAGAATTTCCACTATAATCACAAAGATTACAATTGCTTAAGCACACAACTAGAGACTTCCTTGCTCAAACACACAGTATGAGACTTCCTTGCTCAAACACAAAGTATGAAACTTCCTTGCTCAAACACAAAGTATGAGACTTCTAGTTGCTCAAGCACACAAGCAAGAGACTTTTAATCAAACAGAATTACAGAGAAATTTGTTTGAGTTGAACACTTGATATACTATCAGTGGTGTTCACAAAATACAACACAGAATCAGACTCTATACTTAAGAAATTCTAAGATAAAAAGGTTTGTAAGAATTTCTAAGTTATTTGATAAATGTCCAATAAAACAGAGTATTGGCGCTTTCAGATTTTTTCAGTCTTGGAGTCTTAATCTTCTTCTTCAAAACTTCAATCCTTTATAGAGGAATTAAGAGCTGTTGAGAAGAGCCAGTTTCATCAAAAGAGTTGTTGCAGTAGAAGCTATATCCAGCATTAAATTCCTTCCTGACATTGTGTGCGTAACAGAGGAACAATGGAATGGAATTTTGAATTGTTTCCTTGAAACATGGAGAATGTTTCTACCAAGGAGACAACTGTTGCAAAGAGCTGTTCTGACCGTACAGTACTTTACTGTTGACAGTTGCAATTGTTGACTTCTGCTTTTCCTTAAAACTCAGACTTCATAAGCTGCTCTTCAGACTCAGTCTTCAGACGCAGCCTTCAGACGCACTGTTCGTCAGACTCTGCCTTCAGACGCACTGTTCATCAGAAGCACCTTCAGACGCTGCCTTCAATAGTTTCCTTTTGCTCTTAACTTGATCTTTCAGAACCACCATTAGATACACCAATTAAATATATGGTCCTGCACACTTAGAACAAGCATTAGCATATCCAATTTTCTTTTTAACACTTTGTTATCATCAAAACTCAAAAGAGACTTGTTCATACATTTTGTTCCTACAATCTCCCCCTTTTTGATGATGACAAACATAAGTATTAATAGAAAATTGTTGTTAATTTAATTAACAAGTTGACTTCAGGGTCTGAGGTTTGTAAGCTCCCCCTGAGTCTGATCCAGGTTAATTAAATTCAGTTTAAATCAATAATTCTGTAAATACATTCATAATTTAAATAACAAACTGACTTCAGGGTCTGAGGTTTGTAAGCTCCCCCTGAGTCTGATAATTCATAAGGTGAGGTTTGTAAGCTCCCCTTGAGTTTTATCCATGTTATTTAAATTCAGTTTAATTCACAGAATTGAAATTCAGTTTATCTCACAGAATTTAAATCAGAGGCTAAGAGATGAGAAAATGTTCTCCTAAGTTAATTAATTTTCAATAATAATTAACTTATGTTTTGAGCTCAGAGCCTGAAATACTTGTTACTTTTACTCCCCCTTTTGTCATCAACAAAAAGAAAATTCAAAATTTTTTAAGACACAAGAGAGTTTAAAACGTGAGATAAAAATGTTCAGATCATTTTGTTCAGTACCACTGAACTGATTCAGACACAATTGTTCAAAACATATGGTTCAGTACTGCTGAACTCTTTCAGACACAATTGTTTAGAACATATGGTTCAGTGCTACTGAACTTTTTCAGACAGAAATGAGAGTTTTTAAATGGGTCTGAAAACTGAACATATAAGATGAGAAAGTGAAAGTGTGACTGTGTTTTGAGTGTTTTTAAAACATTTCAGAAACTGAAAACAGAAAAACATTAAACACAACTGCACATTGATGACTTTAGGAGGGGCAAAGTACAACTTTCAAAGCTTAATTCATCACTGCCCAACAGTTATAACTTATCAGACTCTGACCATGTGTTAGACAACTGTTCAGATTCACTCTCATTAGTGGGCCACGTGTAAAGTGTCCACTTATAATGAGTTTTATCAGAAGTCAAAAATTCAGATTCTGAAACTTAGACTCTGATGTCTTCAGAAGCTGAACTTAATTCAGGCTCTCAAATTGAGTGTCTGTTAAGTCTTAGCTTCTGATGATCTTCAGATTCTCAGTTTCTATTCAGAGTCAAGCAATTTTTTCAAGAGATGAAATGCATGTTCAGATTCTTTTTAATAAAATTAAATCTATCTTCTGAACATAATCTCTAATAAAATGATTTTTAATTTCAATATGCTTGGGTCTCGAATGTAGAATTAGATTTTTAGACAAACAGATATCAGCAATATTATCACAAAGATGGGTATGTTGTTTTCATGAATCTGATAGTCTTTCACATTGGTGTAGAAGCTGTTAAGTATAACAGAGAACAAATCATACCTTTGTTGAGCTTTTGATCTACCTCTCCTTGTTCATTCAGGTTGTTTCTGAACACCCACTTTTGTTCCAACAATGTTCTTGATTGGCTTTAGGAGAAGTGTCAGCTACTGAGAGATTTTCAGCTACAGGAGGTTTTTCAGCTTCTGAACTTTTCTCAGACTCAGGAGTCTGATCAGGTTCTAAAGCATCTTCTGAAAGTTGAATATCAGTACCAGTGATTTAGTCTTTTTGGTTTCCTCCAAATTCCACAGTTCATCCCTCTTTCATGGTCAAGGTTTGGAACATAGACTTTTCTCCTGTCATGAGATGTGAGGATGTGAGCAGCCACTGTCCAGGTACCATGACTTCCCCTTTTGTTTGGCTCTTAATCATATCTGCAACAGAAATAATTTCAGACCCAGGTACCCATATGGGTCCTCTTGGGTTAGTTCTGAAAAGTTTAGTCTTTTGTTGCACCTTATGTCTAGAGTTATAAGACTCAGACTTGTTCAGATACCTTGGATATGAATCCTTTAATCTTGAATAAGTCTTAGTATCAGACACTGAGTTCTTCAGAACCTGAGCTTTCAATGGTCTTCACTCATATTTCTTCAGAACCTTAGACTTGAAGGTCTTTGGTTCTGAGCTTTTTAGAGTCTGAACCTTTGAAGACTTTGGTTCTGTTTTCTTCAGAACATTGGACTTAAGAGTCTTTGATTCTGATTTGTTCAGAATCTTGGATTCAGAAGTAGTAGGTTCTGATTTGTTAAGAACTTCAGTTTTGCCTACTCCTGACACAAAGCAAACTTTCAGACCTTTCTTAATACAATCAGAATCAGATGACAGATTGGCTTTCTTTTGTATCCTTTGTCTGACATTCTGAGATTTAAAAGGTTTTGTATAAACTGGTTTAGTATCTTTTGAAGATTTCATAAACACAACCTTTTGAAAATTTGAGTCTGAATTTTTCAGATTCTGAGACTTGCTTGCCTTAGGTTCTGAACTCTTCAGACTTTGAACCTTTTCAGATTTAAAGTATGTTTTCCTCATAGTCTTAGACTTAGAACCTTTTGGTTTAGACTTTGGCAAATCTTTAGATTCTGCCTTCATCTTTCCCTTAGGTTCAGAAGTTTTGGATTCTGAGTTGTTCAGAACCTCAGGTTCAGCAGTCTCAGTTTCTGATGAATTCAGTTTCTCAGAACTGTCAGATGCAGGTACAAAGCACACCTCAGTGCCTTTCATAATATCTCCAAAAAATGGTAGAATTGTTTCTGTTGAATGATTGAATGGATCATTCTTGAAACCAATTCCTTCTCCTATTTTCTGTTAATATTATAAATCATACAAGCAACTTTACTTCTGTTGATTCCAGTTAGGATAAAATCCTGAAGAGCAATTTCATGTTCACTTGGAACTTCATCATGTTTCTTATGAACCATTTCTCTGAGTTCTCTAACTTCTTCATCAATCTCATTGATGTGATTCTGAAGTTGAAGATTCTCATCAGCCAGCAAGTTATGTTTCTTTTTCAAAGATTTTAATTGACTTAACTTGCTTATGAGGTGGTTCATAAGATCCTTAATTGTATCAACAAGCTCAGAACGAGTAAGTTCGGAATATACCTCATCTTCTTCTTCAGGGTCTGATCCTGACTCTTCATCAGAAGATGTTGTAGCAATCAGAGCTGCATTTGCTTCTTCTTCATCTTCATTCTCAGACTCAGATTCATTGTCAAGCTTTTCCCATGTAGCCATAAGACTTTTCTTGAATCTGTCTTTGAAGTTGCTTGATTTTGAGTTGGTCTTTCTGGACTTCTCCTTTGATTTGTCCTTTTGAAGATCTGGACAATCAACTATCAAATGACCAGTTTTCTTGCAGTTGTAGCAACCTTTCTGTTCTTCCTTCTTGGAACCAGATCCTTTGAAGTTGCTGCTTCTGTTAGAATATTTCTTTTGTCTCTTCATCAAGTACTGAATTCTTTTAGAAAGCATTTCCAGCTCCTCAGCTTCTGAATCTTCTTCATAATTTCCCTCAGGAGATTCTTCATCAGATTCTATAGCTTTTGGATCTTTTGATGACTTTCCTTTAGATTTCAGTGCTATAGACTCAGATTTTCTAACAGGTTCATCTTCATTGAGTCCTAGTTCATGCACTTTGAGAGAGCTTATAAGATCTTCAATACTTAGAGTATTTAGATCTTTAGCTTCCTCAATAGCAGTCACTTTAGGTCTCCATTTAGATGGCAGACTTCTGAGGATCTTGTTCACATGATCAACAGTAGTATAGCTTTTCTTCAGAATCTGAAGTCCAGAAACCAGAGTTTGAAATCTTGAGAACATAGTCTCAATATTTTCATCCTCCTTCATTCTGAACAGCTCATACTGCTGAACCAGAAGATTTGCTTTTGCTTCTCTAACCTTCTTGTTTCCTTCATAATTATAGCAGAGAGAGGTGAAGATGGCTTTTGCTGTTAATTTATCACTCAGCTTCAAGTATTCATTGTGGGGCAGAGAGTCCACAATAATACCTCTTACATTGTGATGCTTTCTGTAGATCTTTCTTTCAGCATCAGTAAGGCTTCTTCTGTTAACAGCTACTCCTTCTTCATTCAATGGTATAGTTATACCATCTTCAAGGATGTCCCATAGACTATCATCTATTCCAATGATATGACTATACATTTTTCTTTTCCACCATGAAAATTTCTCAGGATCACCAGTAAACATAGGAGGTTTATGGTGTGAGTTAAATTGCTTGTCATAGTCACCACCACCACTTCTGGATGTGGATTCACCAGATACACCAGAAGCCATGTTTTTCTCAAGATCTTTACTGACTCACTGTTAAGTGATTGGATATCAGAACCGAAGCTCTGATACCAACTGAAGGTGAGAAAAACACAAGAAGGGGGGGTTGAATTGTGTTGGCTTTTTCTTTTCTTTCTCAGAAACTTAATGATAGTTCAAAATCTGTTATTGATCAGATTCTGATGCTCTGTTTTAGAGTGTTGTGCAGCGGATATAAAGTAAATGAGAGAGAGAGAGAGAGACAAGCAGTTTATCCTGGTTCCTTTCACAACCCGGAAGTAGTCCAGTCCCCTTGTTACTAACAAGAGATTTTCCACTATAATCACAAAGATTACAATTGCTCAAGCACACAGCTAGAGACTTCCTTGCTCAAACACACAGTATGAGACTTCCTTGCTCAAACACTATGAGACTTCCTTGCTCAAACACAAAGTATGAGACTTCCTTGCTCAAACACAAAGTATGAGACTTCCTTGCTCAAACACAAAGTATGAGACTTCTAGTTGCTCAAGCACACAAGCAAGGGACTTTTAATCAAACAGAATTACAGAGAAATTTGTTTGAGTTGAACACTTGATATACTATCAGTGGTCTTCACAAAATACAACACAGAATCAGACTCTATACTTAAGAAATTCTAAGATAAAAAGATTTGTAAGAATTTCTAAGTTATTTGATGATTGTCCAATAAAACAGAGTATTGGCGCTTTCAGATTTTTTTCAGTCTAGGAGTCTTAATCTTCTTCTTCAAAATTTCAATCCTTTATAGAGGAATTAAGAGCTGTTGAGAAGAGCCAGTTTCATCAAAAGAGCCGTTGCAGTAGAAGCTATATCCAGCATTAAATTCCTTCCTGACATTGTGTGCGTAACAGAGGAACAGTGGAATGGAATTTGAATTGTTTCCTTGAAACAGGGAGAATGTTTCTACCAAGGAGACAACTGTTGCAAAGAGCTGTTCTGACCGTACAGTACTTTACTGTTGACAGTTGCAATCGTTGACTTATGTTTTTCCTTAAAACTCAGACTTCAGAAGCTGCTCTTCAGACTCAGTCTTCAGACGCACTGTTCATCAGACCCTGCCTTCAGACGCACTGTTCATCAGACGCTGTCTTCAGAAGCTGGTCATCAGACGCTGCCTTTAGACGCACTGTTCATCAGACGCTGCCTTCAGACACACTGTTCATCAGAAGCACCTTCAGACGTTGCCTTCAATAGTTTCCTTTTGCTCTTAACTTGATCTTTCAGAACCACCATTAGATACACCAATTAAATATATGGTCCTGCACACTTAGAACAAGCATTAGCATATCCAATTTTCTTTTTAACACTTTGTTATCATCAAAACTCAAAAGAGACTTGTTCATACATTTTGTTCCAACAATGTATATGGTAAAAACAAAAACATTATATAATTCAAATGATATAAACACGCATTCCTGATAGTATAAAATAAATACTTAAATAAAAACGATAAGAAACAACACAATTTTTGGAACATTAAATTTAAAACGGAAATTATCTAATTGTTACAAAACAAACCAAATGTTCAAACATAAAATCAACAACATATGATTATCCAAATGTTACATCAACAACATAAAATCAACCCCTACCACCCCCAACAACACGCCTGCAGCGATAAACCCGCCCTACATGAATCTCCTCCAAGATTGCTTCCAAATGACGCCATGGATCAGAACCTTCCTCCACCACATCACTGGCCATGATGGAATAGACATGGTCTCTGATACGACCCAACCTTTCGGTCAGCACCAAGCACCCTTGCTCTCCGTCCCGATCAGCAGTAATCTCATCAAAGGTCTCCTGTTTGAGGGGCCTTGGGACCTGAACAACCTCGTCCAGAAGAATGATGTGTGGATGTGAGATGGAATAAAACCATCTAATGTATCCCTGTGACGTCTCCACACCAGTCCTAGCAGCTAGCCCCAAGTCCTGAGCTGTCAGCATATGATCATGATAGTGGGCATAGCGGTAGCTGATCTACGTTAAGGTCGTCTGGCGAGATGCACTGTCACATGGATGTCTGGGGATGGTCTGGACGCGCCCGAACTGGCGAAGCACCCACTCCAGTAGATATCTCACCCTACGAGTTCCGTATCTGAGCCATCCAGAGTAAAGGTCGACATGCTCGAACGGACATATGTCACGGTGTGCCTTATACGGGTACATGATAACACCCCCAGATCCAGCTGATCCAGATGCGTTTTGTACTCGTTTGGTGAAGACAGACCCCTCAGCGTCATATACATCAATGCACGTGGATGCTGATGGTCCAGATATCCACCTCATGCATCCCTTACACCCATACCCCTGAAGTGTTGAAAGACACAACCCTGCAACAAAATCAACAACATATAAATATAAAAACAATCAAGACATACAGATGAATAAATATGCATTTCATTATTATTTATTTATTTATACTTGCAACAAAGATAAGTATCCTGTCAAATGTTTGGTCTTATAATGGGAGGCATTGTTAAGCTTCATGTACAGGTGTGCAAGGGCAGCAGCTCCCCATGCATAATCAGAGACAAGCTCCAAGTTTCTGAAGTACCTCAGATAAGCACCATCCACATAGTGGGCACTCTTGTCAGTGAAGAGCATGATACCCACCAAGTAGAGCAAATATAGGCGGAGAGACTGGTCCTGCTTCTGCTGCATCTCAACAAACTGACCGGCATGGTAGGCCTCTTGTGCCTCCCGAATACGCTCCTTGAAAGTATCCTTCAAGAAGTTAAACCGTGCATGTCCACCTTTTGTCTTGTCCACCTCGGTCCATGCCTCGCCCGCATCAACCCCCAACAACTCCATCATCAACTCAACAACATCAGCCCTTGAAATACTTTCATGGGACAAGAGCATACTATCGATGGGAAGATGCAGCAAACATGACACATCATTGAGTGTGGCTATCATCTTCCCAAACATAAGATGGAAGCTCGATGTCTCCTCATGCCATCTCTCTGCAATTGCAGAACAAATACCATGGTCAATCTGGCTATAGCTGGTATCCTGCAGCCACTGAAGACCGGTGGCTCTCAGGCCATCCTTAAACTACTGTGCTGTCATCCGAGTCTTGTTTGGTTTATGTATCGCCTCTATCTTCTTCTCATTGTTTACACATTTTAAATTGTCACGCCACTGCAAAAATTAAAAACAAAAAATTAACATCAGTTTCACTGTAATCGGAATAATACATGACAAAAATTAACAACAATTTACAATCATGAAAACAACATAGAAATTCAATTTTCATTAAATAAAAGGTGTAGTGTCTTACCACTCTATCAGCCACCATCCAGGTCACGTGAACATGGTACTTCGTCAGCACACTCAAGTCGTGTGGACCACCAGGATAGTCATCAAGCTCCTCTGGCTCTCGTTCCGGCTGCACACGCTCTTGTTACTCATCATCACCCACCTCCTAATCCTCAGCCTCACCCTCCACCTGCTCTTCCATCTCCATCTGGGGCTCGTACTGTGGATCAGGCTCGGGATCGTTCACCTGAGATCTTTCCGCGCCATCAACATCAGCACGTTGTGCTCTTCCTCTTCCCCTGCCATGCCTGGCCACTCTCCCCTCCGCTTGCAACCTTTCCAAACGTTCTCTCCTAACAGAAGCATGCATTGCTTCTCCGTCACCCCTGGTGCGCTCAACATGATCCATACCTGTAAGATGCATAATCAGGAAACACACAATCAACATTAATCTAAGAAACTGTCAAAAAATCTGCCTAGTGGTACACTTCAGATTATAAAATCTAAACTGCAACAATACAGTTCAGATATTATAATCTGAGCATATATAGTCCTCAGAAGAAAAAAAATCGAACTCAAAGGCTTTCATGCAGAGGGAATGAGGCCTAACATTCACTTTAGTGTTTGATAAAGCTTCAAATGTGATGATTTTAAGCAAAAAAACTTCAAGATTGGACCAATTTGTGGGTTTCGGATTTTGGGATAAGAGAGAGAGAGAGAGAGAGAGAGAGAGAGAGAGAGAGAGAGAGAGAGAGAGAGAGAGAGAGAGAGAGAGAGAGAGAGAGAGAGAGAGAGAAGTGAAATGTGAAAAGTAAAACTGTAAAATAGGGGAAGTTGCTGATCTTGCCTTTATATATTGAAATGTTTCGGATTTTATTTTTCGAACTGAGTTTCGGATTTTAAAATCCGAGGGGTATTTTAGAAAAAAATAGGGCGCGTGATAAACGCATAGGGTGAGAAAAGTAATAACCAAAATTTAATGGATTGTTTTAGAATCCAAACAAATTGTTTATAATATGTTTATGAATGGCCCAAAAAAATTGTGCTAGAATGCACACCTGACAAACAGTGCACCATACAACAGGTTAGCGAATTAGAAGACGTTTTTTTTACGGGAGTGAATTAAAAGGTTTTGTTAGCATTTTTTAATTGTATGAAAAATGGATTGGGGATTAACATAATAGTATTAACAACTCAATAGTATTAACAACTCAAGACATAAATATATGTAAAACTAAAACGATGCGTAGATAGGATTGACCGCAACTTAGGCTTAGAAACCACTCGTAATATTTGCTTTTGAAATACCATAACTGGTTGAGCCAAAGTTGTTAGTGAACAAACTCTAGTTAAAGAAGAATAGTTTGATAGAATTTAAGTTCGAATGTTGATTGGAACAATCCCTAACTAAATTTTAGTTACATCCTAACCGAACTTCATATTACCTGAGTTTTTTTTTTCTCCTTAGAGGGTCAAGACAAAAATAATTTAATTTCAAAAATTATGTCAAATGTCATATTTTTTTTTTTATCTTAACCCTCTAGTTCTCAATGAAAACACACATAATAATTGAAGGTCAACAAAATCTAAAAAATGAAGTTAACTCAAATTCTCTTGAACGATTCATTCCTAATTAGAGTTTATTAACCACTCGAGGTAAACTATTGCAAATACTTTATTCTATCAAACAAGGTCATATTTTATATTGTATAATATGCATGTAAATATTTTAGATCAAAAGTTATAAAACAATTTTAATTTCAACATTATTCCCACCTCATAAATTTTTAGGGATTTACTTTTTCCACCCTATTCCATACTCGCGCGCCCTATATAATTTCAAAAAAATACAATTTGTCTGGATTTTAAAATCCGAACTAGATTGTTAGAGATTTTCAGATTCTAAAATCCGAAACATCACAAACTTCATTTTTTGTGTTGTATTTGATGTCAAATGTCTCTGCTGATCGTCATAGAATCCCCGCATAAACTGCAAAGCAATTGCAAGGATTCTATGAACGATTATCAATGACCATGACACCATAAACACTCCTAAAAAATTAAAAATTGTTTAAGAAAAAGTAAGAAAAGATGGGAAGTGAAGACGAATGACATTGTTGAAGATGCAAGCCTATTTATAGCCTTAAATGAGTCCTAGACCATAACTACAATAAAAGGAAACGGTTCTCATGGTCCAACCGACCAAAAATGCATTAAACACACCACAAATCATCCAACCCCTTGGTGAAACGCCACAGTCCACCTAGTCTAAGAGTTTTCAGACTATACAATTTGAACCTGTCTAAATATTTTCGGATTGTATAATCCAAATAACACCAGACTGTGTTTACGTTTCATTTTTGGTAGGTTTTCATGGCCAATGACATTTGAAAAAATTTAAAAAAGGTACAAAAAATATTAAACAACTTAAAATAACACAATAACATAAGTGATGGATCTTCTAGGAAGGTATTCGATAAGGTGTTTTTGTACTTGATCCAACTGGCTTGCCAACAGACACATTTTGATCGACATGTCAACTGGACCAAGTTCATAAGAACCTCTTCAAAATCAGATTTGCAACATAATGATGAAAGGAAATGTGTTTCAAGAGGATTGTTTTGAGTTAGATTCTGCTGCCTTACCAACTGACATAGGTATATTGCCAAGGTAGCTCATAACAACTTCATGATGTTCATATCTTTCGGAAGATTTTTCAGAGTTTTTTGTTGTGTTTTACAACAAATGAACCAAACACACTTATTTATAGAAGTTTATGTGCGTTGTGGACCACATAAACTGTCAGTGCAATGTGAACCACACAAAAAACCTGTGTTGAACTGGTTCAGATTATATAATCTGAACCTGACTTACACCCTATATATCTTGGTATATTTGACAACATGATGAAGATCTATATTTTCTGAAATTCCTGGCAGGACCTGATTCTGAACGTAAAACAGAGTACTGGTGCAGTAAAACAGAGTACGCAAAACAGTAGTTCAGAAGCAGAATAAAAATAGACATAAAGTAAAATGCACAGGTGATTTGTTAACCCAGTTCGGTGACAACCACACCTACATCTGGAGGCTACCAAGCCAGGAAGGAAATCCACTATGATAGTATCAATTCAAAGTCCTATGTGAACAACCCCTGTTTCACAGCCTTCTCACTTAATCACTACCCGTATTGATTTCAACCTAGGAACTCCTAGACCTGAGATCCCATCTCACTTCCCTCAGTCAATCACTGCCCCAGTGATATCAGACTCTAAAAACAACCCAAGTAGGAGACACACTCCAAAAACATAAAAGTCACTTTTGCTTAAAAGCTTCAAGTGAACTACAATTACAACTCAATCTAAACACAAACCAACTCTGAACAATTGAGTGGTGTACAGAAACATCATAAAGCTCACAATGAACAGACTCAAAACCTAAGAATACTCTTTCAATACTAGCTTCGGTTTTTGGTTGAATTTCTTCAAAGGTAGCGCCTTCTTTATATAGCCTTCAGCAGCAACAAATAATTGAACCAAATAATCTTCAAAGATATATTTCCAAAATTCTTTAGAAACATATAGAAGCAATTATTCTTCAGAAATATATTTTCCAAAGATTACTTTGAAAATATATTCACAAATAAAAATGTTCAATCTTCAGAATATATCTTACGAAAATATTCTTCCTTCTAGAAACGCAGCTTGTAGAATTCTTCAATTAAATCCACAAAAGATCATGTGAGAAAATTAACAGCTCCAAGGCATAAAAATAGATTGCAAAAAACCAGCTTCTGAATGTACTTCTGAAGGTCTGCGTCAGAACATTTCAGCTTCTGAAGGTTGCTTCTGAAGTACTGTTCAGCATCTGAAGGTTCAGCGTCTGAAGTACTGCTCAGCGTTGAACATCAGCTTCTGAAGGTTCAGCGTCTGAAGTACTATTCAGCTTCTGAAGTCCCAACTTCTGAAGTACTGTTCAGCTTCTGAAGTTTTGCTTTCAGCTTCTGAAGACGCACAGCTTCTTGTATATTTGATTTTAGCAAACATGAAGCCAACAACCAAATATCCAACAATCTCCCCCTTTGGCAAATTTTTGGCTAAACTCAAACTGAGATACACAAGGCAATTCTGAACACATCAAGAAGAACATAAACGTAGTAACACAATAGCAACAGAGTCAGCAGCGGATAAAACACTACGTTTCACACATATACTCCCTCTGAACACATCAGCTTCTGACAAGAAACACATAAACTCCCCCTAAAACATATCATTCAGCAGCAGCTTTTGAAACACACACTCCCCCTGAAACAGATCAGCAGCAGCTTCTGACACAGTTATTTCTCCCCCTTTTTAGCCAAACAATTTTGACAAAAATAACCATGCAATCACCAGGAGTAGAAAGACAGAAACAACAGAGGAACAACAAAGGGAACACACCAAGAAATTTATCCAGAGGTTATAAACATCCATCACAGCACCACACACAGAGCCCACATCAGAACCATCAACAGAACCATCATCAAAACTAACAGTAGGATCAGAATCACACAAACAGAGTACCTACTGATGTTAGTCAAAAGTAAGTTTATTTTTATATCCTCTCCACAGGGATTAATGCGATATCATAAACCGTTCAACACCGATTATCATTTTAAGTTAAGGGTTTAATCATTTGTTTGCTATCAACTATTCGACTTTAAAAACGGTAATAAAAACGGAGAGTAATAGGGCGTAAAAAGCGTTGAGATTGGAGTTTCTCAATCTAGCATTGAAAATATTCTAATGATATTGCATATGAATTCTAGCTTTTAGAGAAATTATCACGTGTCACTCAACAACATCATTCGTGTCCAAATGACGTCGTGAGATCGATCGTATCGTTTAATCGACGATTTCCCAATCTATCAAACAATTCGAAAGCTTTACGTTCAGACACTTTGTGTGATTATCAAAACCAAATTCCATGTCTAGAATTTCTTATTTTGATAGAATATTATTCTAAACCTAGATTTAAAAGTATTTTTCAATATTAAATCAAGCATAATAATGGAAAGCAAGAATAACTTCAATATCACATAAGTTGCTAAAATCATATATTTGCAAGATCAAAAGATTACATCTAAGCTATATTAAGTACCTCCAATCCCAACAAGGAAAGTTAGTTGTTCATTTTCATGACAACAATACAAAAGTGGAAAGAAAGATGGAGATCCAAAGCTAAGACTTGATTTCTCAAAGATTCTTAGCTAATCTACACTTAGATCACTTTTGCTCTATGAAGAATGCCTCTTTTTAGCACGATTCTCTTTCTGGAAGTGTATGTTAATGTTCAGAAAATGAGCTAAAAGGCTTAAATACTATCTGATTTTTATAAGGCTCGCTACAGCGATGAGTTGGTTGTTGTAGCGATGGAAGATTTCTTGGCCTTTGGGTTTGTTACACGTCAGCAAACGAGGTTCAAACCGCCCTTGGTCGCTATAGCGACCAGATCCATCGCTGTAGCGATGGAACCTTAGTTTCTCCCTGCCTAGGCGTGCTGTAGCGATGAATCCTCCGATGTAGCGATGAAGCTTTATCAATTTTTCATGTTTCTTTGCTCAGTTTCAGGTCCTAGCATGAAATTTCCTGCACAAATAGATGGGGCAAGACATAGGATCAATAATTATGAGCTTATCCTATGATAACTTGCAAAACAAGTAACATAAGTGCCTAAAAATATATCAAAAGATAACTTCTTTCTGGCACTTATCACCTACACACAGTCTTCACAGAAGAACAACACAAAGGAACACAACTGCATCACAAAATGAAACCCATGGCTTAATTTACAGTCTTCAGACTCAGCATCAGAAGCTGCTTAGTCTTCATTAGACACAACATTAGATGCTGCTTAGTCAATGTGTGCTTCAGGCACATTCAGAGGAATCTTCTTCCCAACAATCTGCTTCTAAAGTTCAGCAATCTTCTTCTGAACATAGGGCATGATGTCTTGCTCAACATCATCCTCAGACTCACTAGGATCCACTTCCTTTTCTTTTAGTGCCTTCTTCTTTGGGACAGGGACCACCACCTTGCTCCAGCCTTTAGATGATCCAACACATCACTCTTCTTAGCAACATAAGTAGGCCTGCTGGCAGCAGCAACAACCTTTCCTTTCCTATTCTTCAGCCTCTTGTCAAGACTTTCACAGTTAGGTCTCCATTCCTTCTTGACATTGACTACAACAGGTTCAGATATTCTTTGCTGAAGGTGTTTGAGGTATCCATGCAACTTGAAACAGAATAGCTTTATATGCCCCTTTTTACCACAGTAATGACATATCCAAGGATGAGATGCCCTCTTGTCCTTAGATCCCTGAGGTTGGTTCTGGTGTTCCAACTTAGTTTTGCTCATCATTGGATCACATGTTTTAACAGCTGCAATGAATCTTTTAGCTGGATTTTATTGTTTGTTGTTCAAGATCCTATCATCAAATCATATACCATTTGGTTTCCCTTGGTTCTGACTCTCCAATATCTCTTCTAGCACATCAGTACCAGTGTTCAACATTCTGACTTGTTTCTTCACATGTTCAAGTTGAGAGTTCAGTTGGGTTACCTCATCTTTGAGATTAGAGATTTGCCCTAAGTGCTGACTTCTTTCAGCATGCAGTTGACTGATAGTTCTTTTATGTTCTTCCAGCTGCTTGCAAACTTCTTCACTTCTGAGGTATAGTTCTTTGTAAGAGACAACTGGTTCTTCAAAAAACAACTCTTCATCACTGGATTCAGTATCTGATGATGCTTCAGAACCTGATAGTGCTTCAGAACCTGATGGTGCTTCTGAAACCTTAACTTTATCACCAGACCTGCATCTACCAGTTAAAGCAACAACATGCTTAGCAGACTCATTCTCCACTTCTCGTTCTGAGTCATCAGACCAAGACACAACCAAACTCTTTTTCTGTTTCTAGAGGTATGTTGCACATTCTGTCCTAAAGTGGCCATATCCTTCACACTCATGACACTGAACACCTTTGATTTGATCAGTTCTTGTCTTCTGCTTCAGAATCTTGTTAAACTGTCTACCAAGCATCACAAGATCCTCTGATATGCTTTCATCATTTGCTACAAAAGCAACACTCTTCCTCTTCTTATCAGTCCTGTTGTTGAAGGCTATTTTAAAATTCTGAAGAGACCCAATCAATTCCTCGACCTTCATACTGGAGATGTCCTGTGCTTCCTCAATGACAGTCACCTTCATGTCAAATCTCTTGGGTAGTGATCTGAGAATTTTTCTGACAAGTTTCTCATCAGACATTCTTTCTCCAAGAGAATCAAATAAGTTAGCCATGTCCAGAATGTTCATATAGAAGTCTTGTATATTTTCATCCTCCAACATTTTGAGATTTTCAAACTTGGTGGTGAGAAGTTGAAGTCTGGACAGTTTTACCTTGGATGTGCTTTCATGAGTAGTTTTGAGAATCTCTCAGGCATCCTTAGCTACATTGCACTGGTTGATCAGTCTGAACATGTTCTTCTCCACTCCATTGAATAGAGCATTCAAGGCTTTGGAGTTTCCAAGAGCTAATTCATCTTCTTCCTTGGACCACACTTCTTCTGGTTTCAGATCAGCTGTCTTATTTCCATCTTTGTCAAGCACAACAGGATGTTCCCAACCTTTCAGAACTGCTTTCCAGGTCTTACTATCTATAGATTTCAGGAAAGCACTCATACGAGATTTCCAATAATCATAGTTGGAACCATCCAACAGAGGTGGTCTGTTCACAAATCCTCCTTCCTTGTCCATTCTGCCAGAAAATACCTTCCCTGGAGCTCACCCTAAAACAGGCAGGGTGCCTGCTCTGATGCCAATTGAAATTCCTGGCAGAACCTGATTCTAAACGTAAAACAGAGTACTGGTGCAATAAAACAGAGTACGCAAAACAGTAGTTATGAAGCAGAATAAAAACAGACAGAAAGTAAAATGCACAGGTGATTTGTTAACCCAGTTCGGTGACAACCACACCTACATTTGGAGGCTACCAAGCCAGGAAGGAAATCCACTATGATAGTATCAATTCGAAGTCCTATGTGAACAACCCCTATTTCACAGCCTTCTCACTTAATCACTACCCGTATTGACTTCAACCTAGGAACTCCTAGACCTGAGATCCCATCTCACTTCCCTTAGTCAATCACTGCCCCAGTGATATCAAACTCTAAAAACAACCCAAGTAAGAGACACACTCCAAAAACATAAAAGTCACTTTTGCTTAAAAGCTTCAAGTGAACTACAATTACAACTCAATCTAAACACAAACCAACTCTGAACAATTGAGTGGTGTACAGAAACAGAGCATAAAGCTCACAATGAACAGACTCAAAACCTAAGAATACTCTTTCAATACTAGCTTCGGTTTTTGGTTGAATTTTTTAAAAGGTAGCGCCTTCTTTATATAGCCTTCAGCAGCAACAAATAATTGAACCAAATAATCTTCAAAGATATATTTCCAAAATTCTTTAGAAACATATAGAAGCAATTATTCTTCAGAAATATATTTTCCAAAGATTACTTTGAAAATATATTCACAAATAAAAATGTCCAATCTTCAGAATATATCTTACGAAGATATACTTCCTTCTAGAAACGCAGCTTGGAGAATTCTTCAATTAAATCCACAAAAGATCATGTGAGAAAATTAACAGCTCCAAGGCACAAAAACAGAACGCAGAAAACTAGCTTCTGAATGTACTTCTGAAGGTCTGCGTCTGAAGTTCTGCGTCTGAACATTTCAGCTTCTGGAGGTTGCTTTTGAAGTTCAGCTTCTGAAGGTTCAGCGTCTGAAGTACTGTTCAGCGTCTGAAGGTTCAGCGTCTGAAGTACTGTTCAGCTTCTGAAATTCTGCTTCCAGCTTCTGAAGACGCACAACTTCTTGTATATTTGATTTTATCAAACATGAAGCCAACAACCAAATATCCAACATTTTCTATATATCTATGTGTTTAAATGAACATCTTTAGTCTAAAGTTCAGCTGAGAGATATTTGACAACATGATAAATATCTTCAAAATCTATCTATCTATCTATCTTTTTAAATGAACATCTTTAGCCTAAAGTTCAACAGAGGGATATTTGACAATATGATGGGCGTCGTGGACCACAGAAACTGTCGGTGCAATGTGGATTATAAAAAAAAATCCTGTATATAATATTTTCGGATTGTATAATCCGAAACATCCCTCACCCTACAAAGTACGAAGTTTCTCTCATTTTTAACCCATTATTGAAGCATTTCAGATTATATAATCCAAAAAGCTTTTATAAGTTTCAGATTATATAATCCGAAACAAGTCAGAGTTTTGAACGGCAAGAATGGCTCATGAAACACGTTTTTCAAAGGGTTTAACCAGCTTTAATGGTTGATAAAACCCTTTGAACACGTTTTTTGACCCTTAATTAAGAGTAGTTACACTCTATGCAACTCAATCTTCACAAATTTCCCCTATAAATACCCTTCAAACCTTCGCCATTTCTCACACCATCATCTCACACTCTCTCCTCATCTTCTTTCTACTACAATGTGTTTCCATCGTTGCCCTTTCATAAAAAGAGGTTACCTTGAAAATTTAGGGATTGTATGAACGGTCAATGAGGATGGTGACGTGCTGCAAAAAAGCACGGTTTGTCTAGGTGTCATGTTGGTTTGTTTGGGTGCAAGGTTGACCATCAAAGCCTCGTTCGCCATAGAGAGGAAACAAACCTTACCCCAGCCCCCTCCCCCCCACCATCTCTTTCTCCTCCTCCCCCCCCCCCCCAATCCATCACTACAGGTTTAACTTTAGCCACCCCACCCCACCTCTATCAACTTGCATTACAGGTTTAGCTTTAGGTTTTTAATAGTTTAACATTAGGTTTGAATATTTTATGTACTAATCTTTAAGTTTAAGCTTTATTTTATTGTAAATGTATTGATATATTAATAAAATTAGATTTTATTTGTATCATTTTCTCCTTTTAATTTTGTTTATATTTGCATTTATTTTATATTTTTGTCATTTATATTTATGTCATTGAAATAATATAAACCACAGTCTTCAAAAATCTGGGCAAAACATATTTCAGATTATATAATTAAAAAAACCTAACAATCTGGTTCGGATTATATAATCTGAACCAAGGGTATTTTTGAAAAAAAATAGGGCGCGTGAGAAACACATGAGGTGGAAAAAGTAATAGCGAAATTTTTATTGTTACATTGTTCCCCTGACTAATGGGCCAAAACACAACCCAAGAAAACTCATGGGCAAGGCCCAATTTCACAACATCTTTCCAACAACAACACATTACAAATCAACAAAAACAAACAAAGATTTGGGGAACATAGATTTGATTAGGGTTTCTGTTTCTCACTTCTCTCCGCTATCTCACACTCTCTCTCACACAACACAAACACACATCAATGGAAGCAATCACAGAAGGAGTTAACAACATCAACATCACCGATTCTATCAAGAAGAATCGTATTCAAGTCTCCAACACCAAAAAACCCCTCTTCTTTTACGTTAATCTCGCTAAGGTAATCTAATAAGCGATTTTTTTTCTTTCAATTTTCATATTAAATTTTGAATCTTTTGAGTTTTTTCAGTTCTGGGTTGTTGTTTATTTTGTTGGGTTTTGTTTAATTTTTGTTCTTGTTTTTGTTTGTTTTTGCAGAGGTATATGCAACAGCATAATGAGGTTGAGCTTTCAGCACTAGGAATGGGTATTAAATCTTTAAACTAAATCTCTTTAATTAATGTTTGGCTTTTTTCTTTTAATTTGGTTTTTTATTCTTTTTAATTGGTTTGGATTTTCATGTATTTATTGCATATGTCACTTTACCTATGTGAGATTAAGAATTGTGATAAACTAAAGAATGGTGTACACAAAAAACCACATTAATTCCTAGATGTTACGTTTGGGAGCAAAATTCGTCGATGTTCAATGCTAACACAATGTTACATAAACTACCTAATAGTCGACGTACATATGATTATCTTGTAGACAGCCTCTGTATATGTTTTTAACTTTTAAGGCTTTCTGAGGTTGATTGAATAGCTGTTTAATGATGTTATTTGGTAGAAAATGTTGTCAATCGCCTAAAATAGCGGGTTGTTCAAATTTCTCTAAGCTACAATGCTATGGTTCCTTTATAGTTACTAAATAGCGTATCATGAAATAATAGTGATTTGTTCAAATTCCGCTGCACTATAGTTTCTATTTGACAACACTGCTTCTCAAATTGAATAGCTGTTTAGGTTAGTTTGGTCCTTTTGTGACTCTGTGATCAGAGATATGCTTTAGTTTGTCGGGGTCTAGGATGTTTCTCAAAAAGGTATTTTTATTATACTAGCGCTAATCGTGCTATATGTAGAGAAATTGATATTGATATTTGAGGATAAAGGGATTTGAATAGGACTTAAAAGTAAAGGGATTTGTTGTTTGGTTATGTATTAAAAATTTGGATAGGACTTCAAAGTAATATGTTGGCTGGACGCTGTTTTTGATTGTTTGGAAAACGGGAACATAATGAGATCTGAGAAAATGGGAACAATAAAATTTGACTCTGTATGTCACGGCATTATTGATTTGTTTGATGTATTACTCATTTCTTTCTTTATTAACTTGAAATCATACAAAGCTCAAATATTTTGTTTATGTGCTTATTTTCAACATTTGCTAATGCTCCCCCTATAACCCTTGGTAAAGCTGAAACTGACATAAGTTTTCTGACGTTGTGACACATAGCATCTTTGGGCTAGTGAGCACAACATAAACTTAGAAATAGATATGAGTATGAATAGTGTTAGCTGCCTGTGGAACTTGAACCTATCTGCATTTTGGTGACATGTTGATAGTTGAATAGTAGAACAACATTGGCTACCTTGAAGTTATACTTCCAAATGCCCCTTTGATTAAATTCCTATTTTTAGTTTCGACTTTCGATCTAGGATTTAAAGATGATATATTTATTCCTTAAGATTGTAAAACAGTAGAACAACATCCAGAATTAAATGACTGAGGCTGTTTGGATGAACTTTTCAACAAATACTTGTAAAAATAGTTGAAATAATATTTTATGTTGATGATCGCTAGTCCTTTAAATAATAGATCCTAGGCACCTGGGAACTTGTTAAGTGTTTTTTCCATTGGTTATTAGCCGGGTACATATTTCACTTAAGAAGCTCCCATAAGTTGGAAACTAATTTAAACTGGGCCTTAGTATCTTCCTGATTTATATATTGAATCTTTTCTTGGTTACGTCTTTCCTATTTCTGATTTCAATTTTTACATTGTTGTTACAGCTATTGCCACAGTGGTTACTGTTGCTGAAATTTTAAAAAACAATGGGCTTGCTGTTGAAAAGAGTAAGATACCATGTCTTCTTCTTTAGCATAATGTCTTCCTTTCTCCTTTATCTTTCCGGTACTTAAATAAACGAACAATTAAATCTGATTTGCTAAATCTTTATGCAGAAATCATGACATCAACAGTTGACATAAAAGATGATTCCAGAGGTAGACCTGTCCAAAAGGCCAAGGTAAGGGTGGCAATATATTTTTGTTTTAATCCTTCATGCCAATGGCTTTGGATCCTGCTTTATGACTTTCTTTTTGAGGCCTCATTTGTTGTGATAAATTGTGTTTTCAGATTGAAATACTACTCGGGAAGACTGCAAACTTTGACGAGTTGATGGCTGCTGCCGCAGCAGCTGCTGAAAGTGGCGAGAATGGAGATATTGAAGAGCACACTGCATGAAGTTAATCAATATCTCACATGTCTTTGGTTTTGTCATCTTGAATGAATTGTTTGATTGTTGTTATTGTTATTAGATAGCAGACAAGCATAGAATTTGTTATAGACTGACATGCAATGTTGTGCTACCTTATTCCTTCATTTCTTTTCCTTATAAATAGATGTTTTTATATTTCTTGTTTTTAATGTTGTTTAACACGTTTTAGAAAGGAGAGGAACAATTGTCATATTTCATCACTATGTTTTAAACAAGTTTTGGCTCAGCCAATAATATTCATTCACAATCCTGCAAGTAGACAACAGAAAGAAAAATGAAAATCAAGAGAGTACGTGGAAACATGAAAATCAAACACTGCAATTTTGTAGTTTTGTTTTGGATGTACATATTTGTCTGTCGTGAAACCTTGTTTGCCAAGTTTTTCAAGGGTACTATTATTTTTACCTGCACTTGCTACTGTAACACTTCTGGTCTTTTGAAAGTGAATGTATTTGAACTGCTCAAACTGTGTGAAAGTACATATTTGGACCATACTTTTTTTTTTTTGAAACAAAAAAATTGTGGTCCAAATATTTACTTTCACACAGTTTGCACACTTTAGTTGAGTGTGAGGTGAGGAGGAAGGGTCTTCTCTTGTGTACTAGACCGGTTGAGTGTAGGGGCAAGAGCAAGTTCCATAATTGTCTCGATGTTTTACCCTACATGGACTATACTTAAATTGAACAAAGTTTATGTAGAAAATAAACTTGAAAAATTGTAAATTTTGTAGTGATTTAAAATATATTTAACTATTTGTTAGTTTACCAAAAAATCATTTTTTGATTGGAACCATTTTTAAGCAATTAATAATTGTAAAGGAAATAAAAAAAAATCATTTGAGTCACAAACTTGAGTTGGGTCTTGTAAAGGAAACTAGTTCTCAACAATCGCATGTGGTTGGTTTTACATTTGAAGCTCCATTTGCACGTTCAATTATGCTCATGTGGTGGATTTCATAGAAGCTACACAATTGAGCTACTACCTAAACGTGAAAAGTTGTCACGATTTTGAGCAAACATGGAAAGCCTGTAGTGTAACCATATTACCAAACAAAGGTGTAGCGAACCACTTTGAATCTTTGACACGTGAAAATAAGATTGAATATGTAAGTTGATTTTCAAAACTATGAGTGTTGTTTGAATTTGTATTTAAATTTTATGAACGGGTATATAACACCTTGGATAAAGTGTTTCATTTGTTACATTCTTGCATTAGAAGGTATAGGGTATAGCGTGACACTTAAATGAACTTTAAATTTTACGCACATTAATGTTATTACATAATAAATTTATTTCTCACACGAAATTATGCATTTCATGTCAACTTTAGTCTCTCATCTCAGAGTCTTTCTTGTATCATGTAAAGGGTGAGTTTAGGATGATCAAGTAAATGTTTTCTACTATAGTAGTTCAATGAACAACAACGGTAGATCATGCCTAATAATCCTAACGAAATTAAGAAGGCCAATAACTTGCATCACAACTCACAAAGTAGAAAGCCAGTGATCATTAAATCATTTCTTAATTTCTATGGAAAATGGAATTGAAACTTCTGATTAGAGAAGAAAGACGAGGAAGGGACGAGAAAAGAGTGAAGAGGTGTGGGATATAGTATGAAATACTAAGATAATATTGCACGAGTCTACTTGATCTAAAATTCGTTGTTAACCGGACCCCATTGAACAACAACATTTACTCGACCATTTTAAACTAAAAAATTGCTCTTCTCACGAAAGGGAATTGTTCACTCTCATAGAAAGTACCTAAAATACTTCTACGCGACTTAAGTCGTGTTCGGTATATACTAACATGACTTAACTCATATTCGGTACATACCAACGTGACTTAAGTTACATAATATTCTTTTATAGAACAACACCGTTCAGAACACAGAATCATTCACTTTCAAAACATAGAATACGATTTTGCTTCCAACAAGAGCAATTTTCACCAATCTTGAGTTAATCAACGTCAATTTTTACCACAAAATCAAGTAAGTGTTTATTATCCTATTGCATTGGCTTTTTATGGCTTAAATTTTGGTTTTTTTTTTGAGAAATTTCACATATTTAGGTTTTTAGAAATTTGATTTGCATGTTAGTTTTTAGGATTGTTAATGATGAAATAAGTTAGGAATTGTAGTTTAGATGTTGTTTAGAGTAAGTTTGACTCAAATGTGGTAGTTTATAGTTGAAAATTGGACAATGAACTCATAATGTTAATATTGCACTCTAGGTGTTTGATAAAATGTTTCAATGATTTTTTTTTTTTGCAATGTTAATGATGAAATTAGTTAGAAATTTAATTATTAATGTTGATTATAGTGAGTTTGAGTGCAATGTGGTAGTTTAGAGATTGAAATGACACAATGTGGTAGTTTGGGTACATTGTGAATTGTTGTTGTTGATTAGTTAGAAATGACACAATGTCCCTATGAAAATCATTGATTTTTTGCATTGTTATATGTTGTGTAGATATGCCTGAGAGACTGGACAGGCCGAGAGCAGGCATGGAGAGCATGACATAGAGTGCACAAACATAAAAGGCGGCTGCGCGCCCTCCTGTTCGAAGGAGACATGCCGTTAGGAGCAGTAGGAGTGAGGATGTGGAGGAGACGTCATCCTAGGTGGGTGCGTCCCAAGTAGTCGACCCCACACAGCAACACCAGCAACCTCAGGCACATTATGAGCAGCTTCACCCTCAGCGTAAATGTTTGGTAGTCTGTTTGAAATCTCGAAAGAATGAAGAGAATACAACATGTATTTTGCCGAATAAACTATATAGGTTCTCACATCGAATTCCTTCGTATAGGATGAGTGGGACATAAGGGAGTGCACTTCTAAGATGTTGTTTTGTGCTCGATCATGCTCCTCTATCAATTGAAACTTGACAGTTGGCAGAGTAGTAGGATAAATTCAAAATAATATATTGAAATGCACTCTTTTTTTGTCACTACTCATCCTATACGAAGGGATTCGATGTGGTAACCTATAAAGTTGATTTGGTAGAATACATGTGTTAGCTAATATATCCTATAAATTTATTTATCAAAAATCTAAATTTATTGTGTTAGCTAGCCCGTGCGTCCGCACGGGTCTCTGACTAGTAACATTAACATTTACTATCCCTTCACAATATTAATCTTATCGTTTTTTAAAAAACACACCCAAATTGAAACAATTGTAAAATAATAATTAATACTTTTTTTTAGTCAGGTAACTTAGTGGCTAGAATATAATAATGCATTGTCTTTATCAACTGAGCTATGAGCTATGCTCACGGGGACTAATCAATACTACTTTAATTAAAAAAAATAGTATTATCCTATAAGTCAAACATATTAAATAATTTGTACTCATGAATTTAATAATACAATTTTATAAGATTCTTAACCAAATTGTCTACTCCATAAAAGAATTCATTTAGATCCTTCAATAAAAAACAATCAAAAGCAAAACTGAATAACAATTTTCATGATTCAAGTTTGCTAATATCTTTAAAAGAAGATATTCATAAATCACATTGCTTTGAACTCAGACCCATCCCCTTAACCAAAATTTTTATCATAAAAAAATCCTGAATAAAAATAGAATCTAGCCAGAAAAAGAGTTGCATTAATTTATTTATCTAAAAAAGAAAAAGAGTTTGGTTAAAAAAAGAAACAAGAAAAAGAGTTGCATACACATCAAATTTCTTTCGCTTCCATCGTCATCGCAATCTTAGAAAGAGATCAAATTTCCATCCTCATTTCTCTGAAATCAAATGGTCGTTTTCTCTGTAAAACCCTTATTCACCATCTTCGTCGTTTCACTCACTCTCATTGTCGTTTTCACATTGCTATCGCCTCGTAACCCTTTCTCCCATAATCCAATTTCTCAACAACCCTCACTGTAAGCTTCACAATTTCACTTCCTCTATTTCTTTTTCCGTTTAATTTCCAAAAAAGTTTCAAACTTTACATCTGGGTATTTCCAGTTTTGAAAATTTCATTATTATTTTTAATTCAGAATAATCCTCACCGTATTCTTCAAATTTCAATTTCCCTCTTTATTTTTTCGGTTTAATGTCCCAAAAAGATTCAAACTTTGCATCTGAGTATTTTCAACATTGAGTATTTTAGTATCTTATGCAATATCATTTTTTTTTTCAAAATGTTTTTTTTTCTTTTCTGTTACTGATCTATGAATTTGTGGGGTTGTAGAGGGGAGGTAGATATATGGAGTGTTCGGAGACTCATGGAATGGAGACCTTGCAAATGGTGGTTACAAGGGCATCTAACAGGTAATTTTTGCTTAAATAAATCTTATTTGGTTCTACTGACTTTAAGTTTTTAATGTTAAAATTTGGTTCGTTTTTAATGAAATAGGCTTAGGTAGTTTAGGAATATAAAGAGAAAACTTGTAGATTCTGTAGTTAAGAGAGGAGGTTAGATGGAAGATATTCAGATCACTAGGGGAAGAGGAAGATGTAGAAAAACTATAAGAGAAACAATTAAGAAGGATCCGAAGATTAACGAGTTGGATCGAAATATGGTTTATGATAGAATATTATGGGTGTAATTTGATCCATGTGGCCGACTCGATTTAGTGGGATAAGGCTTGGTTGTTGTTTTTGTTTAAGGAAATTTTGTGATGACTAGATTGATTGTAGTGATTAAATGTAGCATCAACACTTCAGATAAAATCATATTTGGTTCTGTTATTAATTTTTCAGCTTTGCAGATTAAAAAATTGTGTTTTTTATGAACTTTTGTGATTACTAGATTCATTTAGTGGACATGAGTTATAGTTTGGTTCTTACTTAGGATAGCTGTAACTGTTTGTAGCGATTAAACTTTTGGAAAATCACTTGGAATTACTCACTCTATTTTTGTTTGAATGATTGGAATTTAGGGCATATGCTTAGCTTTACTTTGATCTGCGAAGCATTGACTTAGCTACTGTGCACGACAGTGATACATTTATACCGGTAATAATTTGAGAAAATAGAAGTAATTGAACCTAAGCACATCTGTTGGTGTCGGACACTGATATGTGTGGGACACCAGATACTCCTTTGATATGAAGCTGGGCTGGACCCACGTAGAGCTGAGGATTTACCTCTGCACTGCACACCATGAGAATTTAAAACTATAGAATGGTTATTTGAACCCCCTGACCTAAAAATTTTGTAGCGATGCCCAAAATAAACTCTCTCATTTGTTACTGTTCCCATGTGACAGCAACAGCCAAAATGAGGGATTTCTCATCTTCTCTCCTGGGATTTGTGAAACCAAACATAACCCTGCACTGCCACAACTCCCCTCTTGGACCCTAGCTGCGCCAGTACAGCCAATCGCGGTTCCCTATGCTGCACTTAGTGAGTTAAACTATTGAGAAGGATATAGAGATTAACGAGTTGGATCGAAATATGGTTTATGATAGAATATTATGTCGTAATTTGATCCATGTATCCGACTCCACTTAGTGGGATAAGACTTGGTTGTTGGTGTTGTTTGATGAAATTTTGTGATTACTAGATTGATTGCAGTGATTAAATGTAGCATCAACACTTCAAGTCAAATCATATTTGGTTATGTTATTAATTTTTCAGCTTTCGAGATTAAAAAATTGTGTTTTTTATGAACTTTTGTGATTATTAGATTCATTTAGTGGACATGAGTTATAGTTTGGTTTTTACTTAGGATAGCTGCAACTGTTTGTAGCGATTAAACTTTTGGAAAATCACTTGGAATTACTCACTCTACTTTTGTTTGAATGATTGGAATTTAGGGCATATGCTTAGCTTTACATTGATCTGCGAAGCATTGACTTAGCTACTGTGCACGACAGTGATCTCTGTTGTCAATAGCGGCCGCGCCGCCAGCTATCGCGGCGCGTAGTGGAATTTTGAAGCCCAGCGCACCTGGCCGCGACGGCGCGTAGAGAATGGAGGTAGTGGTCAAAGCGGACCGCTTTTTATCATTGCGGTGCGGAGGTGATGCGGCCAAAGCGTCCGCGTCATCCTTTTTCTGGTAAAAAAGAAGAATAAGGATAAGAAATGAAAGAGGAAAGATGAAAGAAAGGAAAAATCTGTGAGTGAAGACTGATTCTATAGATCTGGTGGTTTATGCTTGCGGCGGCACTCCATCTAACCTTTGACCTAATCTTTAATACATGGAGCGGGTTAGGTTTTTCCTAGATCACCTTTAAAGAATGGTGGGTAATTTACCCACCAACCAATGAAAATGAGCAATTTATTGGTGGGGTCAAGATAATTCATGAATACCACTTAAAAATGTGGTTATGTGGCTAATGTTTATTGGTTGGAGTAAATTACCCACCATTCTTCTATGGGTACCCTAGTAGTCACCAGCGGGTTAAGATGTTGCTGAATTAGAATTATATGGGCCGGCCCAATCACAATAAATACTATAAACAATAGATTTAAAATAGAAAATGGCTTTAAAATAAAACACGTGACTTACATTGCCTAACCTATTGTTACCTTTTATTTTTTCAATTTAAAAACCGTTAACCAAGAAAGGAAAAGTAAGCGCATAAAACCCGTGAACATTTTTTCTTCTACATTTTATTTTAGGAAAAACTAATGGTAGTTTTTTGTTTAAAAAAAAACAGTAGAAACATAATTAGATAAAGATAGTATTATTTAGTAATAATAGACCAATAATGGAATAGTAATAGTAATATAAACTAATAGTAAAGTATTAATTTGTATTAGTAAATGAGTATTTAAATATATATAATCTAAATATAAATTATAACTTACTTATGTAGTATAAATTATTTAGAAAAAAAATACTAAACTTTTTATTAAGTATATTTTATATTTAAATACTGGATATATTTTCAAACTTTTATATCAATTAATTATCTTTATATTTTAATTTATATTAATACTGGATATAATTTTTTTTCATACTTTCTTAGCTTTTAATTAATAATATACTTTTTAGCATAAGTGTCCGTGCCGCCGAAATAGCGCCCGGCCGCCCGCTACACGCCCGCATCCCGCGCCGCATCAATTTTTGGGGTGGCCGCACCGCGCCCCATTTCCGCTTTGACAACAGAGACAGTGATACATTTATACCGGTAATAATTTGAGAAAATAGAAGTAATTGAACCTAAGCACATGTGTTGGTGTCGGACACTGATATGTGTGGGACACCAGACACTCCTTTGATATGAAGCAGGGGTGGACCCACGTAGAGCTCAGGATTTGCCCCTGCACTGCACACCCTGAGAATTTAAAACTATAGAATGGTTATTTGAACCCCCTGACCTAAAAATTTTGTAGCGATGCCCAAAATAAACACTCTCATTTGTTACTGTTCCCATGTGGCAGCAACAGCCAAAATGAGGGACTTCTCATCTTCTCTCCTGGGATTTGTGAAACCAAACATAACCCTGCACTGCCACAACTCCCCTCTTGGACCCTAGCTGCACCAATACACTCAATTGCTTGCGGTTCCCTATGCTGCACTTGTGGTTGAGATTAGTGGTTAGTGGTTTCAAGGGCGTATTCATTCACTTTAGCATCTTGTAAGTTCACTTTTAGTGGACTTGTTGTCAGAGACTTGCAAATTCGCGATAGTTTGGTCTTCTATTTCCTCAACAACTTTAGTCAGTCATCTCTGTAACACTCTCCATGTCTTTTGGTTTGTATGCTTTGATTTTGGTTTTTGTTATGTTCCCCTGTTTTCAATATAGGGTAAACTATAGTAAGATCAATAGATTAGTGAGTATTGAAAATAGCCAATAACAAACTTTTGAGAGGGAGTTAGGTATTTATTGGTGGAATATTGCAATTTTAATAATTATTTTTTATTTATTTTGATTGAAATGTGAAGTTCGTCGCATGAGTATATCAGTTGTTTGCTCAAAAGTCTAAATGAATTTCTCTTACATTTCTTTCTTCTTGTGCTTTGCAACCATATCTCACAACATTGTGTTTTTGTCATAATCGCTGTTCTTATGGACATCTACTAATTTTCTTTACTGTGGCAATACTAAGTTGCAATAGGTATATCCACTTAAAATTAAACCAAGTGAGTCTTGATTGTTGAATTAGAACCACCCAACATGTTGCAAGTGAGTCCTGATTGGTAATATTGTGCAATTTTTGCTACTCTTTTGTATTTGTTTTTTAATTGTGATAGATAATGGAAAAGTATTTGAAGAATAGATTGTGTGAATCATGTTCTCAAGGACAACACATTAAAGTTAATGCGAAAAATTGTGACACTCTCGGGAATCAAATTCCCAAGGAGCGTTTTAGGCTATGAATATTGTGAAAAGTAGGTTATGTAATCAAATGAGGGATGGATGAGTGAATAATTGTCCAGCCTTATGACTTATATTGGGAGATATGTGTTCGAAAATATTGACTATATGCTGGTCATTAAACGATTTTAAAATATGAAATCACATAGATGACAATCATAAAGTATGTTTGAAATTTATTTAATTACATATATTAAAATTTATTAGATAATATGTATATTTTAGATGTATGATAATAATTATCAATTGAAGTTAATTAGTTTGCACCCCTGCTCTAGATGCACTATTGATATGAAGTATCGGTGCTACATCGACAGTGATATTAGAACTTAAAAGTGCAACTCAGGAATTGAATTTTGCTAAAACAATTTTCACTGGATAGGGTCAGTTGGTTGGTTGAGACCTGAGATTAGGGTTGATGATTGGCTTTTTATTTTCTGAATCAACCTTAATTGGCTTTCATTGCAGACATTGCTTTCGTTTTTTTTTATTCTTGAAATGGTGCAGCTCTACCATTAGAAACCAATGGATATATCAGAGTGGATTGCTACGGTGGCCTCAATCAGATGCGAAGAGATGTGAGTGTTTGAAGAAAACTCCAGAATTTCAATTCCAGATCCTTTGTTGACGTTCGTTGCTCTTTTGCTTGTTTCTTGAAATTGAGATGAAATTTATTGTGATTGCAGTTCTGTGACGGTGTGGGAATTGCTCGGCTGTTAAATGCAACTCTTGTCCTGCCAAAGTTTGAAGTGGCTTCATATTGGAATGAAACAAGGCAATTTATCTTTCTATTACTGTGGAATTGTCTTTATTTGCAATTTTTAATTGAAATAATGGTTATTGGTTGGTTAGTGATTGGGATCTCCTATCTTATCATCTGATCAGTGTTGTCAAATATCGGCCATGCAAGCACCATGGCAGATTGCAGTTGTGGAATTTTTGGCCTTTAGCCATATGGTTTTCCTTCTGCAATGGATAACACTGAATTTGATCTATGTTACTCTAAGTTACAGTACTGCACTTATCTTAATTGCGCTAAGAGGATTTCTGCATGCTTTGTCCTATTACAGTGGTTTTGCGGATGTATATGATGTAGACTACTTCATGCAACATATGAACGGCTTTGTCAAAGTCGTCAAAACATTACCTCCGGAGATTGCAACAAAAGAACCAGTTCAAGTGGACTGTAGCAAAAGGAAAGGCCAATTTGATTATGTTGAAAGCATTCTCCCATCTCTGTTAAAACACAAATACATTTCAATCACACCAGCAATGTCCCAAAGAAGAGACAGGTATGGTCATGTATCTCATTTAAAGTTAAGACCATAAATTAGTTGCTTCTAAAACCAGAAACATCTCGGATACTGTTGATTCAAACAGTTTCATGGTGAATGAGCTTTTAATTCCCTGCATCTTTTTTCTTTCTTTCTATTTCCCCATAATTTAGTAGAGGGATATCACTCTACTTAGCCAATGCTTATGATGCGTATCTCGAGTATATCTCTGATTTGGTTGTTGAAACAATAGAAATTAAAAAATAAGTCCCTAAAACTGTAAATTGACGGTCATATTAGTTTAGTATCTCCAAGTAACATTTTGAGTTTTTACTAACATATAAATACTCCCTTCGGAATTATTTATAAGCAAAAAACAGTCCATCTATCTGGCTATGAAATATAAACAAAAGTTATCACTTTTTAGCCTATCTAATGCTACTATCTCCAAAATGCCCTTCATTTATTGTAAATTTATTCCAATGAATTAATTTATTACTATCTTAGAGGTTATTTAGGTAATATGAGTAACTTTTTAAATAAAACTGTGTTGGCTCATAACTATTCAACTTTAGTGACTAATTTGAAATGTTTGCTAATAGAGGGCAATGTCTAGACAAAAATGATTAAGGGCTTACAATTTCAAAGATTTTTTTTTATTCCAGTTATTCCAGGGACTAATCTAACAATGATAAAAGTTTTAAAGTACTATATTAAGAGTTTAATCTGGCTATATTCTTAGCATTTTACTTTAGCGCATTTATTCTTGATATCCTATCATAATTTCCTTATCAAAATGTTTAACAATAATGTACAGTATCAATGTATGCTACGAGCTTTTCCAAAAGTTTTGGTCTGTTGGCAAGAATAATTCACCGTGGTTGTAATATTCAATTTCTCATAAGACTAATGGCTACGCAACTTCAGTCCTCTTGACGCCAAATCACATAAACTATAGAACGAAATAGAAGGAATGTTATTCAACATCCAGAATTAATTCACAGTTGTAACTGAATTTTGTTTCTTTGATTTTCTTCCACCTTTGCAGATATCCTTTGTATGCAAAAGCTGCTCTTTGTCAAGCTTGTTACAAGGCGTTACGTCTCGCCAAACCACTGGAAATGAAAGCCTCTAAGCTTCTAGATGCAATACCTAAGCCCTTTTTATCTCTCCACCTTCGTTTTGAGCCCGACATGGTTGCATACAGCCAGTGCCAATACACAGGCCTTTCACCTGCTTCCATCAAAGCCGTAGAAGCAGCAGTAGCACTAGTGGAGAGAAAACCATGGACTGGAGAGTTAGCCCGCATTTGGAGACAACGTGGGAAATGTCCCCTCACACCTAATGAGACAGCTTTAATACTTCAATCTCTTTCTATTCCGCCAACCACAAATATATACCTGGCGGCTGGAGATGGTCTGATGGAAATTGAAGGACTAACGGATATTTACACTAACATATTCACGAAGTCTAGCCTTCTCAATGAAGAAGACTTCACAAGCATGCATGGAAATACAAAAGCTGCTTTGGATTATTATATATCTATCAATAGTGATTCCTATATGGCTACATATTTTGGGAACATGGACAAGATGGTTGCAGCAATGAGAGCTTTCAACGGGTTGTACAAAACTCTATTTTTGAGTAGAAGAGGATTTGCTGAATTAACCTCACAAGGTCTTAGGGGAAAAGAGTTGATGCAAGCTCTATGGAAGGTTCACAGAGATGAGTTTGTCGCGGGAAGAGGCTCTGCTCTTCCCGAGTGTTTTTGCGAATTCAAGTTGTGATTTTGGATTCATCATTTTCTTTTTAATTTTTTTTGTACCTATTAACTTATTAATTTAATTTTTCACGGCCTTAAGTTCTTGTGCTTCACTTTGAAGGAATACACTCGTTATATTGATGTAATGTTTTTTTTTTTAATCTGATCACTAATGAATGCATGTAGTTTCTATAAATTGAGGAATTTCTTTGAAGAGTGAAGTTAGTAGTCTCAACTATTGATTAATAAACCAATAATTGATATTGCGTTTACATGCATAACAAACCATAATTTGTTGGGATGTTAATTGTTAATTTTTGAAGTGGTTTATTTTACCCTTTAAAGTGAAAATACTTTTGAGAATAGTGAAACCTACACTTATTTTTGGCATCCATTTATAGTGCAAAAATGAAAGCAACAAATATTAAAAATCTTACACACGACAATGATCTTGTTAATAGTCGTTTGATTCAAGTAAAGTGATGAAATATCCAGTGTTGCTACACTCTACATATAGCCCACGACTTGCATTTGCAGTAGGTATAGATTTATCTTATGTGATTGTTTATTATGAATGAATATTGCAAGACTTTGAGGACATGTAGAAGAGGCTGAAGTACATCGAGAAGTTGATGCTCTTTGTTTTTCTTTTTAATTAGAGAATAAGAAGAGAATAATATATTCAGATTACTATATGCAAGTGAGTTGACTCCCTTCTACCTGAGATATGGTTTCAAATTCAAGGTTTTATTCTGGTATTCACCCTAACTATATAAAGACCCCTTATGCCACCATGTTAACTATGTCTAAATCCATAATAAAAGAGGTGCATTGTGATGATGGTTAGATATTGAACACATTAAAACTCCCATACCAGATGCTTTGGCACCAGACATCAATTTCATGATACTGACGCTAGCTCTAGATACAAATGGTTGTTGAAAAATAATATGTCTATGCCTCCTAATATGTCTTGACAGTGGTTTAGAAAATTAAGGATGTTCTATTCATACCTGATTTTAATATCAACCTTGCAGCTATTAGACTTGGGTTTCATACTCATAATCTGCCTTTATGTGTTTAGAATGTCAATAATTTACTCAGTCTTTTACCTGTTGTTATTTTACCATTCTACAAAGATCTGTATTTGACTGAATCTCTACATATCTATCCTCAACACTATCTTTCCGTTTGGATGGCTGATGTAGTATTTTATGTCGTTTAGTTTTTTTTTTGTTTCCCTGTTTTATTTGCCTGGTTAATGCTTATTCCATTCATTTTGATATTAAATCAGGCACTTTTCGAAGCATGTGGAAATTTGGATTAAATACGAAATTTTTTAGTATTTTGGGCAGTACCATTTTTTTCATTTCTCGTTACTGATCTATTTACTGGTTGCGTTGCAGAGGGGAGGTAGATATATTGAGTGTACGTTCAGAGACTCGGGGAATGGAGACCTTGCAATTGGTGGCTACAAGGGCATCAAACAAGTAATTTTTGCTTAATCAAATCATATTTGGTTCTACTAACTAAGTTTTGAAGGTTCAAATTTGATTTTTTTTAATGAAATTTTGTGATTACTAGATTGATAGTGTTCATAAACACAACATAGGGATAACAATCATTTGTATGTAGTGATTAAATGTATCATCGAAACTTCAGATTGAAGCCGTGCCTGACATGTCATTGTCAAACTGTGCCCACACATCATTGATTTCAATTTTTGAAATTACTTGGAATGACTCCACTTGTGTTTGAAGGATATGAATTTGGGCCAAAGGCTTAGCTTTTCACTGATGTTGGAACTTTGAAGTTCAACTAAGAATTTCATTCTTAGTATGGCTAATGCAATTTGCAACAATTAGGGTTAAGTTAGGTTGAGTCATGGGATGAGGGTTGATGACTGCTATTTATTTTTCTGAATCAACCTTAATTGGCTACGGAGGCCCCAATCCGATGCGAAAAGATGTCAGTGCATTTTGATTATGTTGAGACTAATCCAGCTGCGCTATCAACCACCAGAGGTTGCAACTAAAGAACCTGTCAAGTGGACTATAGCAAAAGGAAAGGGCAATTTGATTATGTTGAGAACACAAATACATTTCAATCACACCAGCAATGTCCCGAAGAAACGATAGGTATGCATTACTTGAACCCCTCTAAGCTTCTTCATGCATTACTTGAACCTTTTTTTGTCTCTCCATCTTCGATTTAAGTCTGACATGGTTGATAAGTTAATAATTGATACTTGTGCATGCATAACAAATCATAGATGTGTTACAGTGTTGGGATATCAGTTATTGATTTTTGAAATTCTTTATTTTACCCTCTAAATTGGAAACACATTTGAGAAGAGCCACAATAAATTTCGGCATCCATATAGTATGGATATGAATGATCACAAATTTATAATTACCCATCTTATTGTTGGATATTAATTATTATAAAAGAATGAACTTGGTGTTTTAACATTTCTTTGTTTTAACACAGGTTTTTGGGTTGGAAGGTTGTTTGGATGCTCACAAACAATATCATACACAAAATAAAGACAGAAACTAAAAAATGAATCAGAAAATATCTTCAATAATGTAGATTACTTTTTCTTGTTCAAATAAACAAACGTGTCAAAATCTTTGTATCATAAAGAACGGATATGTTTTTAGATATTCAGATGATTAACCTATGTTGAACTTTGGAGGCAATTCAACTTATAGTGAATGCATCAGAAGGTTTCAATGAGGCACTATTTTCTATACTCTCCAGTTTATTAAGTGAGAAGAGCTGTGTTATAGCCATGACAATATGGAGTATTTGGTGGAAAAGGTAATGACATTTGTGTTAGAGAACTGTAGCAGGACCAGGCTTGAGGTTGCAAGAAGGGCTATCGATACACTCCAACACTGGAGAGTTGTGCATCAGACTTAAAATACAAGGGGCAATATCATTATGAGTCGCGTCCTTTGAGTCACCTAACAACATCCGCAAAACCTCTTGTATAAGACTGTTTTCGGGACTTGAACTCATGTCTTTGAAGTCACGTGACAACAACTTTACAGTTGCATCAATGCTTCCCCTTAAACTATTATTATAAATGAAATGCAGGAAGATGCTTTAAGTCAAGAAAATAGATAATTAAAATATTAAATGTCACAACAATCAAATCTTTACCAATCAAATAATACCAACAAAGATAAATAAATGTTAGTAGTTTTTTTAAGAATGAGATGAATCAGTGCTATGTCGCTATTAGGGATAGAATAAGTTAGGCTTTGCAAGACCTAATGAGAATAGTTTAGATTTTGTTAGAGCTGACTTTGATAATATTAGATATGAGTCTCGCCTATTATTTATCCTACGTCTATTACTAAGGTCTAATTTGACATTTTGAAAATTTAATAAAGTGAAAGTCTGTTTAAAAGTTTGTTTTACTATTTTTTTACGCAAGCCTATAATATTAATACTATTATTTAGGTAAAAAATTTATGCAAGTCAGTATTTTCAAATAACAGAAAAGGTTAGCAAATTTATGATTTTACACAAATTACAAAATTTAATATAATAATAATAGTAATAAAATCATTATTTAATTAAGTAGGTTGTCGTGGTAGGCATAAAGAACATTTTCATTAAACTCTAACATGACTTCTTTTTAGCTAAACATGTTCCTAGAGTTTTTTTTTTTTTTTTTAAAATGTACCACTATAGGAAGTTGATTTTAGGCCTGCGTGACTCTAAATTTTAGCTTAGGTCCATGCCAAGTCCAATTTTTTTAGACTATTACTTTTTTCACCCTACTACATTCTCACGCGCCCTATTTTCTTCTTCCAAAAATATAATTTCTTTGGATTTTATAATCTAAACAGACTTTGGATTCTAAAATCCAAAATTTTTAAAAACTGTTGGAACCTAAGACATCTTAGAGTTGTTTGGGTAATCTATGTAAAACTCATTTCAGATTATATAATCCGAAACTCTTTTTGTCATTTTGAATTATAGAATCCGAGTGGTGTCAAACACCCTAGAAAATTCGAATTTTGGTGTAAAAAAAAAGGTACCTTTCGGATTATATAATCCGAAATGTCATAACACATTTCGGATTATATAATCCGAAATGTCTCAGCACAAAGACAGAAGCACTGTATTTTGGAAGAGACATGCATATGGGTAAGAAATTGCTTCCAAACGATAAAATTTAAAAGTTTACAACACCAAACGTTCAAACATAAAATGTTCAGACATAAAATTCAAAATAGAAATTATCCAAAGGTTACAAACCAAATGTTCAGACATAAAATTTAAATTAAAAATTATCCAAAGGTTACAACAGCATAAAACTAAGCCTTGCCACCCCCACGCCTACAACAATAAACCCGCCTTCCATGAACCTCCTCCATGATTGCTTCCAAATGACTCCATTCATCAATATGTTGCTCCACCACAGCACTGGCCATGACGACATAGACATGGTCTCTGATACGGCCCAACCTTTCGGTCAGCACCAAGTACCTCTGCTCAACAACAATCTAAAATGTCTATGTCAATTTAAAATGTCTAATAAACATGTACTTTTTTTAAGGATAATAAACATGTATTTTGTCAACTTAGCAGAACACATCTATATTTTTCCATTGTCAGATCCCACCAAAGATCAATAGTGAAGGAATTCGAAATAACAGAGGTTGAATAAAATAAAATTGTATGAAAGCAAATGATATCCAAAACATAAAATTTTAGATAAAAAATTAAACTAATGATACCTAAAAACTAACCAAATTAATCATCATAATGTTGGGACTTCTGTGGGAGCGTACATTGGATTGTAACAACATATGAGGCTAAGAGTAACCACACAAGTGAGATTGACATCACATCATCATCCAAAGTCTTAAAGCATTAGGTACATGAGTCATTTCACTTATATCTTTCTCAACATCTACTCTTGCATCCAATCTTGAATTTTAACTCACACTTGACACATTAACACATCTCCATTAAGTGTGGGACTCTCCATGTGCGTGATTCACCATCAAGAACCACTCCCTCTCCCCCCACTGTAACATCCCGCTCAAGACTCGAATATTTATCAGTGTCGAGATGACGTATCAGAGATATTTTGAGGAAGGGCAATTTGGTAATTGCCGCGCCAAGATTTTTTATAAAAGGGGCTAAACCCCAAATTTTCCCTCATTTCTTCATTCTTCCTTCTCTCTAAACCAATCCTCTCCCTTCTCTCTTCTCCCTCTCTTGCGCCACCCTCCTCCTCCCCTCCAATATTCATCTAATCATCCTCCCTTCTTGATCTAGCCACTTGCAAGCATAACTTTGTGACTTATGGGCCATTTTGGAAACTAAAAGAAGCAAGGAAGGAAGGAAAAGTTTGAAGCTAGGGTTTGAGTGAAGCTTGGCAAGATCAAAAGCAATGAATTCAGGTGAGCTCATTTAGTTTTAAACCCACTTTGGGTAAGTTTGGGAGAAATCCCTCATTTTAGAAAGTTTATTAAATTGTGCCCTAATTCCCAATGTTTGTCAAATCCTTGTTTATCTATGATTCAAGTCATCAATTCATAGTTGTAAATAATTCCTAATGCTGTTATGATGCTTGGGTATGAGTGGATATGTCAAATTGGTGAAAAATAATGTTTTGA
Source organism: Medicago ruthenica (assembly GCA_018208015.1). Taxonomy (NCBI): domain Eukaryota; kingdom Viridiplantae; phylum Streptophyta; class Magnoliopsida; order Fabales; family Fabaceae; genus Medicago; species Medicago ruthenica. Next base: position 3,728,549 of record CM031374.1, on the reverse strand, counting down.
ACATTTTTTGTGCTGTCAATCTCGCCCGGCGAGCTCGTGGCGAGAACAGGGCTCGAGGGTTCTGGATGAACTCGCCATGGCGAGATTTAGCCCGCTGAGCGAGTTAAGACAGTCCCTCCAGGGCTGTTGTGATTCGTTCAGTGAGCTGCGTGCACGTCGGGCGAGGCATTTGGTAACCATTTTCAAGGAAAACCCTAATTTCTAAGGAAAACATCATTTTGGACATATCTGAAAGGTATTTAACATATAAGGAATATGTGAACAAGGATTCGGCAAAGCATTAGAGGTACAAAGGGTTAAGGTAAGAGGAACAAGAAATTATTACAAGTGGGATAGTAAGCCCTTAAGTATGACATATGACAACGATATGTCTAGAACCTATAATAGGTAACGTATGGGAAGTACAAAACAAAGGTCCAAGGGACGGGAATTACTACAACTGAGTTAGTAACTCTTAAGGATGACATATGACAATGATATGTCAAGAACCTACGTTAGGTAAGCAGGAATAGAGATGTATTCGGTTTAGAATACAAAGATAATAGGAATGTGTCAGTACATTCAAGGCCTAAGGGGGTTCAGGTACCCAGCATGACTAAGTGGCTTATGAGAACGATAAGCATAGAACCTTATACTATAGATTAGGTAGTTCATGGTTAATTACGTGATGAATGCATCAGATATGCATAGGTTCAGATGATGTATTAGATATACACATGTAAGTTAAGAATTATATTATATTATAAGATTATGTTAACGTGTTCATCAGACTCCGGATTATGCCGGATGAGATTTCTCCGAAAGGGCTATCCACACGTATGTTAAAGATTAAGCATGTTCAGCAGACTCCGGGATACGCCGGATGGGACTTCTCCTAGAGGGTTGTCTACATGCAAGTTAAGTTGTGTTCAGCAGACTCCGGGATACGCCGGATGGGACTTCATCGAGAGAGTTGTCCACACAACGATAAGAGGAGTCCGGTGTTAGCCTGATATGATAAGAATTTCACCGGTATGATGGGAGATGTACTTCGGGGTTACTCCACCCGGATGCACTCCGTAAAATGAACCAAGACAATGTATTGTTTGTTCAACGCTAACTTCTAACTTAATGTTATAAGAAAGATGAATATGTATATATATTATATACTAAGAGATAAGACAAAGTAGTCACCAGTGAATAGAAAGTGATCGTAGGATGTCCCCATATCACTAAGTATGAGTTTAAACATAAGTTCAACATAAGATAAAGACATATAGCGATCCTAGATTTCCCTTGATCGCGAAATATGTAGAAAATGACGGCGATTGTAGGTTTCCCCGAGATTGCCGAAAGTAGGCACATCGACCCTAGGTTCCCCGTGGTTGCCAACACAAGGTTGGGCTGGAGCTCACTGAGACATTAAGTCTCATCCCAATCCTTCTGGTGCAGGTTCTCAGGTAAGCATGAGGTTCGTGATGAAGTTCCGCAAGGGAGACGCTGAATGGAGTACAGATGCTAGTCTTGTACCAGCTCAGGAGGCTGTCAGATTATATATATATATAAAGTGTGTTTTATGGTACTTGTTTGGTTGTATATACGAGCATGTTCGTATTCATTCAGTTGTATTGTATTATTATTATCGAAAATTTTAATGTATCTAGTATCAGACTAATACACATGCTAAATATTCTAGACAATTTAGTATGGGTGTTACACCCACAATGTTGAACCGAGATATGATACCATTGATGAGCCTTATGGGGGAGTCAACACTGTTGTGGATCGACACATTGAAGAAAGACCAACGACACAAGTGAAAATCATACATCATCTTTTTCCAAAATTTTAAGGCTTAAGTATTTGAGTTTTTTCAATTCACAACTCTTACCACCAAGGTACTGATGTTTTTTATGACATGTAATTGCTTCAATGTTGTGTTTTGCCCTACCCCTAATGATTAGCTCTAATTTTTAGTTCTGTAAAAAAATTATGAAAAAAACTCATGGTGGGGATCGAACCAGGTACCACATGCTTCCAATTCACAACTCTTACCACCAAGGTACTGGTGTTTTTTATGACATGTGATTGCTTCAATGTTGTGTATTCAACATAAATCTCGGGTCCTCTTTCTTTCAATCTCCCAATCCTTATTATTTCTCACTCACTTTCATCTATCTCACCATCATGCAATTGAACCTAATAACCACAACCCCACCCTTTTTGACAGACATAATTAATTTTTATGAAAAAAAAAGGTCTGCAAGGAATTGAATCAGGTAGCACATGAAAATGTCATTTTTTTTTAAAAGTCACTAACGTCATTGCAATTCCTTTTTTGATAGCAGTTCATTTTAATTATTAGCGGTTCCTTTTCATTATATTTTTTCTTTCAATTACCACATAACGGTTCCTTTTTATTATTAATTTTTCTTTCGGTTACCACATAGAAGTTCCTTTTCATTATTTTTTTCTTTCGATTACCACATAACAGTTTCATTTCCTTTTCCTTTTTATAGATTTATCAGCTTTTGCAGTTAGGACCAGTTTTAAATTCGAACAAAACTACTTATGATGCTAAAAGATTAGAATTACAAAAAAATAGTTTGCAAATCTTCCAAAGAAGAAATGTTCGATTAATACGTAAATCCTATTCTTTTTTCAAAATTTTCATAGAAGGGGTATACATAGATATCCTTTTATGTATCAGTAGTATTGCTAGGATCCATAGACAACGTTTTCTTGATTTTCTTGATTTTCTTGAATCAAGAGACAAAATACTAAATGTAAAAAAATCGATTTACAAAAAAAAAATGGAAGAAACAATTGAAAATCAAAGTATAATTCCATTTATGTCGATTAGAGACAAATCTTGGAATATTCAAATATGAATTCACAGAAATATTGGGATGTATCTTCTTTGTCACAAGCATATGTATTTTTATAAATTATCACAAATCCAAGTTAGTAATGGATATAAATTTAAGTTAAGATCTATTTTTGAATCTCATGGAAGATCTTTTTTTTTCTTCAGAATGAAATAAAGGATTATTTTTTTGAGTAAATTACACTCTCCTCCTCTCAAAGATGCTTGAATTACACTTCACTCCCCTCTTATGTTAGAATACACACTATCTTCCCCTCTTATTCAAAACATTTCACTCCCCTCCCCTAAGAGAAGCTTGAATTACATTCCCATCCTCTCTTATGTTAACATATACACTTTACTCCCTCAATAATTTTTTTTATTTCTAATATTCAAGCAAAAAATTAATCATCTAACACACTTCGAAAAAAAATAGTATTGCAGGTCTATTTTAATATAATCAAAATTTGAATACATATTTTTTTCTATTTTTTATTCACAATTTCATTAACATATAGTTTTAAAACCTATTATAAAATATGAAATGAAATTCTGGCAGTACCTGATACTGATCGTAAAACAGAGTATGCAAAACAGTAGTTCAGAAGCAGAAATAACAGACTGAAAGTAAAAATGCACAAGATATTTGTTAACCCAGTTCGGTGACAAACACACCTACATCTGGAGGCTACCAAGCCAGGAAGGAAATCCACTATGAAAGTCCTAGTTCTACTCAGCAAACTCCCAGTTTACAACTTATCACCTATGTCATACCCCATTTCTGACCCGTTTTTATTTCCTTTCTCTCGTCTTTTAGGCCAGAAATTTTTGTCGTTTCGGACGAAATTTCGGCAGGGAGGTATTTTAAAATACCTCATTTTTGTTCCGAAGGCAACCGTTTTTATTTTATTTTATTATTATTATTATTACTTATTACTTTTTATTTTATTTTTTATTTCTCTTTTTTTATTAGGTGTTTTACATTATTTTCGTTTTTGTATTATTATTATTTATTTTATTGTTTTCATTTTTTTTACTGTCCTTTTACTTCTTTTTATTTTTTTTATTTCAGTCCATTTTGTCCAGGCCCAGAGGGGCAGTTCTGTCCTTTCCTTTTTTTACTCTGATTTTACTATAAATAGTGCAATTAATGCACTGTTCAAGTACACAGTATCAGTCAGAATTTCCCAGCCACCTTGAACCACCAACACCACCACCACTAGTCAAATTCCGGCCACCACAAAAAAATCAGAAAACCACAAATCAAACTCATCACAACCGCAAAATTAAAACCCATCATAAACTGATTCAAAATCAGATTCGGCTCTACCACAAAACCAACATCACAAACCAAAATCATCTCACAACCAGTCCAAACCCAAACACATCACCACGGCAAGGCTTTACAAAAGAAAACGATAAATCGCAAACCAAAGTCAGTCACGTAAATCACACCATCAACACATTCCGAACCACAAAACACAGCGAACCACACAACAACAATAACTAAGAACCAGATTCGCATCAAAAGCCATAGAGGCCGAACCAACTGAGCCAACAACAACGTAAAAAAATCAGATTCAAATCAGAAAAGAACAAGTCACAACCGAGTCTAAGCGAGCAGAATCCGAACCCAAAGAAAAGATTAATTTCTTCAAAGTTAAAACCTAGATCTAGTTTTTTTTCTTTGAGTTTTTTTTGGATTCATGTAAGGAAATGGAAAGATGGAGAGGATATGAGAGAAAAGGGTGAGAACATGAGAGATTTTGAGAGGATGTAAACGAAAATGAAGAGAGAAGATGTGAGAAGCAGTGAGTGGACGTGAGAGAGCATGAGAGGATGAGAAGAGAATCTGAGAGAAAAAAGAAAGAAGATAAGATGAAAGAAAGAGAAAGTAAGGTAAAAAATGAATAAAAAAACCAGGTTTAGACTTTTATAGACTGCTGAACCGGTCTGGTTCTTTCGGACCGAACCAGACCGGTTCTCCCTGGACTCAGCTTTTTGGACTTGGCCCATTCTCCTCTTTCCTTTCCTTTTTCTGATTTCTACTCTTTTACTTTCTGCACTCCCCTTATTATTTCTGCACCCCCTTTCTTCCTCTCTATTCTTTTTTTATTATTTCTTATTTCTTGCATTTTTTTTTATTTCTTTTATTTTAAGCACTTTATTTATTGCTTTTAATTTCCAGTACTATGCATTTTTTTTTATTTTTATTTTATTGCATCATATTTATTTTTTGTCTTGCATTTTACATTTTCTTTTATTTTATGCATCATATTTAATTTTATGCCTTGCATTTTTTATTTTTCTTTATTTATTTTCCAGCACCATATTTAATATTCAGTCTTGCATTTTATTTCTCAGCTCCATATTTATTTTTTGCCTTGCATTTTTATTTTCTTTTATTTTACGCATCATATTTATTTTATTGTCTTGCATTTTTATTTCCTTTTAGCATCATGTTTATTTTTATTGTCTTGCATTTTTATTTTATTTTCAGCATCATATTTATTTTATGCCTTGCATTTTTTTTATTTACTTTAAGCACCATATTTATTTATTGTTTTACATTTTATGCATTTTTTTATTTCTTTTAGCATATTTACTTTAATGCAATTTTTATTTTCTTGTCATTTATTTTCTTGCCATTAGAATGTATCTAGGTCCAATGTAAATAAAATATAAATGAGAATATGCACCGACACCACATTTATTTTTTATGCTTTATGTCGAGGGCGATTATGTAATTTGGACCGTATCCGAGGAAAAGGACCCTCACTTGATCCAACGTCATTTTGAGGGATCCGGCGCGTTAGATTTTCTCAGCATAATTTAGTCTCAGGACCTTAGGACCTAATCAAAATCTTTCTCAAAAAAAAAAGTCAAAAAAGTCAAAATCCAAAAACATTTTATAATCAAAATTTTCAAAAAAAAAAAAGTCAATCTTTTCTTCTCTTTTCTTAATCAATTTTTAATCAACCTTTAATCAATCAAAACATTTTCTTCAATTTAAAATCAATCAAACTCACTTCCTTTTTATTTCTTCTATGCCTTTACGGCCTCTCATCTTTCTTAAAACCTTTTTCAAACTTTAAAATCAATCAAAACCAATCGCTCAGCTTTTTACCCCGAACTACGAGATTTTGATCCCGCTCGGGTACGTAGGCAAAAGACTTTGTCTTTCCAAATCAATAAAAATAACAAAAATATTTCCTTCCTTCTTTTTCATCACTTTAATCTTTTCACACTTAGGCTTTTTATTTACAAACAAATAATAATTTAGCATAAAGATAAAAATAAGCAAGAGGTTCCTATAGAGTACTATAGACGTTTAGGGTGCTAATACCTTCCCTTTGCGTAACCAACCCCCGGACCTTTGATCTCTAAAAAATAGGGTTTTTCGAACTTTCTCCCTTTTCCTCGGAAAAATAAAAGATCGGTGGTGAATTAAAATTGCGAGTCAACGCTAATTAATAGCTTGATATCCAAAAATCACCGCGACAGAAAAATGGCGACTTCACTGGGGACCAAAATCCTAAGTGGGTTAAACCTATCTTGCTTTTCTTTACCTTTATGCTTTATTATTATTTGTAATTGTAAATACATGCTTAAGTGTTTATCTTTTTACGTGAGTGGTGAGATAAGTCCTATACCCGGACTTGAGGGAAACATAAGATAGGATGGGGTATAATCAACGTGCCATACCAGGAGTAGTCTTGGGTTTTGGTACATGTGATAACCCCGCTCAATGGAGGTCTCTTAAGAGTAGTACCATGTCAACATGAGTAGTCGTGTGTGGCATTGCTATTTTTAAGTGACCTATGAAGTTGAGGACCTTTAGTTACCTAACCCATCTTGGCCTTTTAGGACGTAGTGCGGTGGCTAATCAAGAGTAGTCTTGAGTTGGTCGATACGCGATACTACACTCAAACGAGACTTTCTTACGAACGTTGTTGGACCGGGAGTAGTCCCGTAACCTGACAATATTCGGAAGTGGTCAATGACTTTGGGAACTTGGTAGAACCTGTGATACAGGTACATATGAAACCATAGTCCTTACCAAATGGCGTGTTTACCCTCAGCTCCAACAATACGGACTTAACCTCACCGTGTTTTCTCCGCTCTTTAGCATAATCATGCATGCATGCATTCATTCATAAACCTTTTTTCATCAAAGTATCGAAAGACTTAGACGAGTTTTGTCGTAAACATCGTAGGAATGAACTTCACAAAGAGAAACACTCAGAAATACAATTTCAAAAGCCTAGATTTGACAAGCTTAAGGAAGCTAGGATCTTTAATGACTAGTCCAGAGGGTTGTCTCGAACTCGTTATGGGAGATCATTCGGCATCCTCAAGTTTGAAATATCGGGACTTTTTCAAGATTTCTACTGATGAACTTTTGGGCATATCCTTTGGCTTTGTTCCTAAAAAGGGGATTGTTTGTAATATTTTAAATGAAACGTTCAAAACTATGATGTTTACAATTACTTCGACAAGTCCTTCGATAACAAATCTTCCTCTTTTTGCATAAGCATAATCATGCATCATCTTGCATTCATAGTTTCTAAATCGAGTCTCACATTTTGTTCACCAATAAAAGGTTAATCTGCCGCCGTCAAAGAAAGTGACCCGACGTGTTCATTGCAAGCCTACTCGCATTCCCAACACTCGAGCTTATCAAAGGAAAAGAATGGATCTGTTAGAGCAAGAAAACCAGAACCTCCGGGAAGAGGTGGCCAATCTCCGGGAAGGGATGGAGAAGTTAACCTCCATGATGAATGCTTTGTTAGCTTCCCAAGCCCAGGCGTCAGTTCCTCAGCCTTTCGTCACTACTATTGAACAGCCACTTTACCATTGCTTCACCTTTCCTAATTCAGCTCCTCTTATCCACACTGCTCAGCAAGAGGCAGAGCCTGTCCTTCATGCCGAAAGTGTTGGAGCCTTTGATAAGATAGATGAGCTTCAAGAGAAATTTGATGGGATGCAACAAGAAATTGAAACCCTCCGTGGAAAAGACTTGTTTGGCAAAGATGTTCGAGAACTCTGTTTGGTTCCTGACGTTGTAATACCGCCTAAGTTCAAGGTCCCTAACTTTGAAAAATACAAGGGGAATTCGTGTCCACGTAGCCATCTGGTGATGTACGTGAGGAAGATGTCTATGCACGCTAATAATCACAAGCTTCTTATCCACTTCTTTCAGGACAGTCTGACTGGTGCTGCTTTGAAATGGTATATGAACCTGGACAGTACAAGCATCCGTACTTTCAATGACCTTGGTGAAGCATTTATCCGCCAATACAAATACAATCTGGACATGGCCCCAGATCGCGATCAACTCCGGGCAATGACTCAGAAGGACAAGGAAACATTCAAAGAGTATGCTCAACGCTGGAGGGAAGTGGCAGCTCAGGTTGTCCCGCCATTAGAAGAAAAAGAGATGACCAAAATCTTCTTGAAGACCCTTGGTCAATTCTATTATGAGAAGATGGTTGCCAGTGCGCCGACAGATTTCACCGAGATGGTTAACATGGGAATGCGTCTGGAAGAAGGAGTCCGAGAAGGACGTTTAGTCATGGAAAGTGCTTTTGCTGCCAACAGTACAAAGGGGCTTGGGAATGGCTTTTCAGGAAAGAAAGAGCAAGAGGTAGGTATGGTGGCCCATAAGCAGCCTCAGAAACAGTATCAACGACAGCCTCGACAACAGAATCAGGTTCAGCGGATATCCCAGTTTGATCCAATCCCCATGGCATATGCAGAGTTGCTGCCCGTTTTGCTTGATAAAAATCTTGTTCAAACTAAGGCACCTCCTAAGGTACCTGAAAAATTGCCAAGGGGGTATAAATCTCATCTTTCTTGTGCCTTCCATCAAGGGGCACCCGGTCATGACGTTGAGCATTGTTATGCCTTGAAAGCTGAAGTCCAGAAGTTGATCCAAGCTAACATCTTGTCCTTCAAAGAGTCGAACTCCAGTGTGCAAGCTAATCTACTACCTGGCCATGGGCCTCCATCTGTTAATTGGATGCAAGATTGTTCAGAAGCTCACCCTGTTGAAGAAGGTGACAGTTAATTTTGTAACACATGGCATAGTTTACCGCAACTAGGTCGCTGTTGACATTCCCTCAAGTTACTCATAGGTCCAAGTAATATGTTTTGTTGTCTTGTCTTTTCAAAAAAATCCTTTCGTTCCGCCCGAGACGAAAGTGAACTTGTTTAGGGCTTTTGTTTCATGCATTCCCATCATCAAATAAGAAGTCGTTTTGTTCCTGACTATGTTTTTATTATTCTTAGCTTTTTCTGGAAAATGGTAACACAAAAAACCCAAAAATATTTTATTTTTATTTTCTGTTTTCAATCAATTTCAAAAAGTCTGCATTGTTCACTCATCTTCTAAAATCAATCATCAATCATATGCAGACTAAGCATCAATAAACCCGTTGAACACTGTAACCCTATGCTCTCTCCCGACTTTGAGTTCCCTGTTTACGAAGCTGAAGAGGAGGAAGAAAAGATCTCTCTGTTACTAGAATATGAAAAGAACATCATTCAGCCTCCTGAAAGAAGCACTGGAAGTGATTAACTTGGACACTACAGTATTCCTGATCAAATCCCAGATGAATGGTGCCATCTAGGCTGCATAAAAGAAAAACAAACAAAAAACAATAGCAAAAGCAAAAAAAAATCAAAAGCAAAAAATCAAAAGCAAAAGAATCAAACAAAAAATCAAAAGAAAAAGAAAACAAAAAGAAAAAAATATCAAAAGATGGTGCAGAAGATGGTAACCACCTACAAGGACGTGCATGAGATGCTACTGTATGCTTTACATGGATATCGCACTTCAGTACGTACCTCAACAGGGGCAACCCCTTTCCTTGGTATACAGTATGAACGTCTTAATGGAAGTCAAGTTGCCAGAGGCTGAATGGTGTCAAAACAGATATGATCAGTTTGAACTTACTTGAAAAAAACGCATGAAGGCCTTGTGCCATGAACAGTTAATTCAAAAAGGATGAAACAAGCTTTTGACAAGAAAGTTCGTCCTCGCGAATTCAAGAATGAGATCTTGTGCTCAAGAAGGTTTTATCTTTCCAACCTGATTCCAGGGGCAAGTAGACGCCTAACTATGAAGGTCCATATGTCGTCAAGAGAGCTTTCTCCGGTGGCGCATTAACTCTTACGACTATGGATGGTGATGAGCTCCCTCGTCCTGTGAATGTTGATGCAGTCAAGAAATATTTTGTCTAAAAAATAAAAGAACAGCTCGGTAAGTCGAAAACCCGAAAGGGCGGCTTAGGCAAAAATGAGCGTCTCGGTGGATCGAAAACCCGAAAGGGCGGTCCAGGCAAAAATTAGAGACATAAAACAGAAAAATAATCATCCTGATAGGTCGAAAAACCCGAAAGGGCGATCTATGCAAAAGTTAAGGATCAAAAGACAAAGTAACTGCATTGGTCTGATCTCTACTCACTTGGGGCACATTAAATGTCAAAGAGACTCTGAATCTGAAGCATCCAAACAGTGAAATTCAAAGTTGTCAGGGAGAATAGCGGTTATTGTGTTCAATGTACCTTCCCCTTATATTTACCATTTTCCAAACTTTGTAAGATCCGTGGAGCCATGCCATTGGCGGGTCACCACTCTTTTAAATAAATTTGAGCCTATTGCCTTTCATTTGGAATTCCTATTTATTCAGTTTATAAAAAAAAAAAACTTCTTCTATTTTTTGATGGTAGTGTTTGAAACAAAATCATAAATATTTTTTTTTTTCATATCTTTTTGAAAAGCACAAACAACAAAACACATTTTCTTTGAACTCATGAATAAGTGAAGGGAGCGTCAACAGCTATCCTGAGAACGGATAAACCTTGCAGGCTGAACATGGTCAATTGCTTAAAAAAAAAAAAAAAAAGAATACAAAAGAAATATATGAAAAAAAGAGAAAAAGAAAAAGAGAAAAAACAGCTCGGTAAGTCGAAAACCCGAAAGGGCGGCTTAGGCAAAAATGAGCGTCCCGGTGGATCAAAAACCCGAAAGGGCGGTCCAGGCAAAAATTAGGGACTCAAAAAAAAAAAAACAAACAACAAGAAAACAAAACAAAATAAGCATGACCACAGAAGCACCAGTTCTTCTACCAGGTTTTTGGATTAGCACGCTCTCCCCAGGAATTTTTACTCCCCTTCAATTGTTGCATACGCCGGGCTTTACCCCGTCAATGTTTTGATATGTCTCCAGTGGCACCATCCCCATGGAAGTTTGCTGAGTGTGTGTGATACGACGTCGGGTCACTTTCCCTCTCACCTGCCCAATCTTGTCTCATCAAGTTTGTCATTCATACAATCATACAAGTCAGTCTTTCATACAATCATACAAGTCAATTCCCCATATAATAACAAGTTAATCAGTCACACGGTCATACAAGTCGTGTCGTCATTCATGCATTCATACATTCATGCATATACACATTCATGCAGATATAACATACAAACAACATCATGGTTGCATTAACCACCCTGAGTCTTGCCTCAAATATCTTTCCATATCGATCAATCATAAAAATTTGTAGCTTTCTCTTTCCCCAAGTGTCATCCCCAGTGTGTCTGGTCCCGAGACGTCACTCCCTCTCCGCCAAATGGCAGTTCTTTTTTGAACAGTTTGTGCACATTTTACCTTTATTTCTTGTCGTCAATGGCAGTTCGGCAACAACCCGGACAGTTGACATTCATCTTTGTTTCTTGTCGTCAATGGCAGTTCGGCAACAACCCGGACAGTTGACATTCATCTTTGTTTCTTGTCGTCAATGGCAGTTCGGCAATAACCCGGACAGTTGGCATTTACCTCTGTTTCTTGTCGTCAGTGGCAGTTCGGCAACATCCCGAACAGCTGACATTTACATTCTACCTTCTTTAAGCTACCCTCACAATGGTAGTAGGTAAAAAGTTTTTTTGTCTGCCTTTTTTAAGCTATCCGCACACCGATAGTAGGCAAGGTCAATGTCTCCTTCTATTACCTTTTTCAAGCTATCAGTTCACGATAGTAGGTAATACTTGTCATCTGTCTTCTTTAAGCTATCCATACAACGATAGTAGACGATGTCTCCTTTTATATTACCTTTTTCAAGCTATCAGTTCACGATAGTAGGTAATACATGTCATCTGTCTTCTTTAAGCTATCCATACAACGATAGTAGACGATGTCTCCTTTTATATTACCTTTTCAAGCTATCAGTTCACGATAGTAGGTAATACATGTCATCTGTCTTTTTCAAGCTATCCATACGACGATAGTAGACGATGTCCTTTTATATTACCTTTTTCAAGCTATCAGTTCACGATAGTAGGTAATACATGTCATCTGTCTTTTTCAAGCTATCCATACAACGATAGTAGACGATGTCTCCTTTTATATTACCTTTTTCAAGCTATCAGTTCACGATAGTAGGTAATACATGTCATCTGTCTTTTTCAAGCTATCCATACAACGATAGTAGACGATGTCTCCTTTTATATTACCTTTTTCAAGCTATCAGTACACGATAGTAGGTAATACATGTCATATTCCCCAGTGATGTCATCTGTCTGTTTTAAGCTATCATCTTTGTTGGTAGTAGACAGTGTCTCCTTCTTTCAACTTACATTTATCCCCAGTGAAACCATGTTATCCCCAGTGGAGTCGGACCCCGTTTCTTTTAACAGACTCGGGTATCCTTTTGTTTTGTTATCCCCAGTCGAGACAATCCTCGCCGTCTGGCATTCATACTTGCATCGCGAGCATTCACAACATTACATGCATAGCATCACATGCATAACATTGCATTCATAGCATTTTGCAGTTGATTTCGGTCAAAATGGTGTACTCTGTATTTAAGTCTCTTCGACCCGTCGATCTAAAAATTTCACTTTTAAATCTCCGTAACGAAGAAACTTAAATAGGGGCATCTGTCATACCCCATTTCTGACCCGTTTTTATTTCCTTTCTCTCGTCTTTTAGGCCAGAAATTTTCGTCGTTTCGGACGAAATTTCTGCAGGGAGGTATTTTAAAATACCTCATTTTTGTTCCGAAGGCAACCGTTTTTATTTTATTTTATTATTATTATTATTACTTATTACTTTTATTTTATTTTTTATTTCTCTTTTTTTATTAGGTGTTTTACATTATTTTCGTTTTTGTATTATTATTATTTATTTATTGTTTCATTTTTTTTACTGTCCTTTTACTTCTTTTATTTTTTTTATTTCAGTCCATTTTGTCCAGGCCCAGAGGGGCAGTTCTGTCCTTTCCTTTTTTACTCTGATTTTACTATAAATAGTGCAATTAATGCACTGTTCAAGTACACAGTATCAGTCAGAATTTCCCCAGCCACCTTGAACCACCAACACCACCACCACTAGTCAAATTCCGGCCACCACAAAAAAATCAGAAAACCACAAATCAAACTCATCACAACCGCAAAATTAAAACCCATCATAAACTGATTCAAAATCAGATTCGGCTCTACCACAAAACCACATCACAAACCAAAATCATCTCACAACCAGTCCAAACCCCAAACACATCACCCACGGCAAGGCTTTACAAAAGAAAACGATAAATCGCAAAACCAAAGTCAGTCACGTAATCACACCCATCAACACATTCCGAACCACAAAACACAGCGAACCACACAACAACAATAACTAAGAACCAGATTCGCATCAAAAGCCATAGAGGCCGAACCAACTGAGCCAACAACAACGTAAAAAAAAATCAGATTCAAAATCAGAAAAGAACAAGTCACAACCGAGTCTAAGCGAGCAGAATCCGAACCCAAAGAAAAGGTTAATTTCTTCAAAGTTAAAACCTAGATCTAGTTTTTTTTTCTTTGGTTTTTTGATTCATGTAAGGAAATGGAAAAGATGGAGAGGATATGAGAGAAAAGGGGTGAGAAACATGAGAGATTTTGAAGAGGATGTAACGAAAATGAAGAGAGAAGATGTGAGAAGCAGTGAGTGGACGTGAGAGAGCTGGAGGATGAGAAGAGAATCTGAGAGAAAAAAGAAAGAAGATAGAGAAAGAAGAGAAAGTAAGGTAAAAAATGAATAAAAAAACCAGGTTTAGACTTTTATAGACTGCTGAACCGGTCTGGTTCTTTCGGACCGAACCAGACCGGTTCTCCCTGGACGCAGCTTTTTGGACTTGCCCATTCTCCTCTTTCTCTTTCCCTTTTCTGATTTTCTACTCTTTTACTTCTGCACCTCCCCTTATTATTTCTGCAAACCCCCTTTCTTCCTCTCTATTCTTTTTTATTATTTCTTATTTCTTTGCATTTTTTTTTATGTCTTTTATTTAGAGCACTTTATTTATTGCTTTTAATTTCCAGTACTATGCATTTTTTTTTATTTTATTTTATTGCATCATATTTATTTTTTGTCTTGCATTTTACATTTTCTTTATTTATGCATCATATTTAATTTTATGCCTTGCATTTTTTATTTTTCTTTATTTATTTTCCAGCACCATATTTAATATTCAGTCTTGCATTTATTTCTCAGCTCCATATTTATTTTTTGCCTTGCATTTTTATTTTCTTTTATTTTAACGCATCATATTTATTTTATTGTCTTGCATTTTTATTTCCTTTTAGCATCATGTTTATTTTTATTGTCTTGCATTTTTATTTATTTTCAGCATCATATTTATGTTATGCCTTGCAATTTTTTTTTATTTACTTTAAGCACCATATTTATTATTGTTTTACATTTTATGCATTTTTTTATTTCTTTTAGCATATTTACTTTAATGCAATTTTTATTTTCTTGTCATTTATTTTCTTGCCATTAGAATGTATCTAGGTCCAATGTAAATAAAATATAAATGAGAATATGCACCGACACCACATTTATTTTTTATGCTTATGTCGAGGGCGATTATGTAATTTGGACCGTATCCGAGGAAAAGGACCCTCACTTGATCCAACGTCATTTTGAGGGATCCGGCGCGTTAGATTTTCTCAGCATAATTTAGTCTCAGGGACCTTAGGACCTAATCAAAATCTTTCTAAAAAAAAAAGTCAAAAAAGTCAAAATCCAAAAACATTTTATAATCAAAATTTTCAAAAAAAAAAAAGTCAATCTTTCTTCTCTTTTCTTAATCAATTTTTAATCAACCTTTAATCAATCAAAACATTTTCTTCAATTTAAAATCAATCAAACTCACTTCCTTTTATTTCTTCTATGCCTTTACGGCCTCTCATCTTTCTTAAAACCTTTTTCAAACTTTAAAATCAATCAAAACCAATCGCTCAGCTTTTTAACCCGAACTACGAGATTTTGATCCCGCTCGGGTACGTAGGCAAAAGACTTTGTCTTTCCAAATCAATAAAAATAACAAAAATATTTTCCTTCCTTCTTTTTCATCACTTTAATCTTTTCACACTTAGGCTTTTTATTTACAAACAATAATAATTTAGCATAAAGATAAAAATAAGCAAGAGGTTCCTATAGAGTACTATAGACGTTTAGGGTGCTAATACCTTCCCTTTGCGTAACCAACTCCCGGACCTTTTATCTCTAAAAAATAGGGTTTTTCGAACTTTCTCCCTTTTCCTCGGAAAAATAAAAGATCGGTGGTGAATTAAAATTGCGAGTCAACGCTAATTAATAGCTTGATATCCAAAAATCACCGCGACAGAAAAATGGCGACTTCACTGGGGACCAAAATCCTAAGTGGGTTAAACCTATCTTGCTTTTCTTTACCTTTATGCTTTATTATTATTTGTAATTGTAAATACATGCTTAAGTGTTTATCTTTTTACGTGAGTGGTGAGATAAGTCCTATACCCGGACTTGAGGGAAACATAAGATAGGATGGGGTATAATCAACGTGCCATACCAGGAGTAGTCTTGGGTTTTGGTACATGTGATAACCCCGCTCAATGGAGGTCTCTTAAGAGTAGTACCATGTCAAACATGAGTAGTCGTGTGTGGCATTGCTATTTTTAAGTGACCTATGAAGGTTGAGGACCTTTAGTTACCTAACCCATCTTGGCCTTTTAGGACGTAGTGCGGTGGCTAATCAAGAGTAGTCTTGAGTTGGTCGATACGCGATACTACACTCAAACGAGACTTTCTTACGAACGTTGTTGGACCGGGAGTAGTCCCGTAACCTGACAATATTCGGAAGTGGTCAATGACTTTGGGAACTTGGTAGAACCCGTGATACAGGTACATATGAAACCATAGTCCTTACCAAATGGCGTGTTTACCCTCAGCTCAACAATACGGACTTAACCTCACCGTGTTTTCTCCGCTCTTTAGCATAATCATGCATGCATGCATTCATTCATAAACCTTTTTTCATCAAAGTATCGAAAGACTTAGACGAGTTTTGTCGTAAACATCGTAGGAATGAACTTCACAAAGAGAAACACTCAGAAATACAATTTCAAAAGCCTAGATTTGACAAGCTTAAGGAAGCTAGGATCTTTAATGACTAGTCCAGAGGGTTGTCTCGAACTCGTTATGGGAGATCATTCGGCATCCTCAAGTTTGAAATATCGGGACTTTTTCAAGATTTCTACTGATGAACTTTTGGGTATATCCTTTGGCTTTGTTCCTAAAAAGGGGATTGTTTGTAATATTTTAAATGAAACGTTCAAAACTATGATGTTTACAATTACTTCGACAAGTCCTTCGATAACAAATCTTCCTCTTTTTGCATAAGCATAATCATGCATCATCTTGCATTCATAGTTTTCTAAATCGAGTCTCACATTTTGTTCACCAATAAAAGGTTAATCTGCCGCCGTCAAAGAAAGTGACCCGACGTGTTCATTGCAAGCCTACTCGCATTCCCAACACTCGAGCTTATCAAAGGAAAAGAATGGATCTGTTAGAGCAAGAAAACCAGAACCTCCGGGAAGAGGTGGCCAATCTCCGGGAAGGGATGGAGAAGTTAACCTCCATGATGAATGCTTTGTTAGCTTCCCAAGCCCAGGCGTCAGTTCCTCAGCCTTTCGTCACTACTATTGAACAGCCACTTTAACCATTGCTTCACCTTTCCTAATTCAGCTCCTCTTATCCACACTGCTCAGCAAGAGGCAGAGCCTGTCCTTCATGCCGAAAGTGTTGGAGCCTTTGATAAGATAGATGAGCTTCAAGAGAAATTTGATGGGATGCAACAAGAAATTGAAACCCTCCGTGGAAAAGACTTGTTTGGCAAAGATGTTCGAGAACTCTGTTTGGTTCCTGACGTTGTAATACCGCCTAAGTTCAAGGTCCCTAACTTTGAAAAATACAAGGGGAATTCGTGTCCACGTAGCCATCTGGTGATGTACGTGAGGAAGATGTCTATGCACGCTAATAATCACAAGCTTCTTATCCACTTCTTTCAGGACAGTCTGACTGGTGCTGCTTTGAAATGGTATATGAACCTGGACAGTAGCAAGCATCCGTACTTTCAATGATCCTTGGTGAGCATTTATTCGCCAATACAAATACAATCTGGACATGGCCCCAGATCGCGATCAACTCCGGGCAATGACTCAGAAGGACAAGGAAACATTCAAAGAGTATGCTCAACGCTGGAGGGAAGTGGCAGCTCAGGTTGTTCCCGCCATTAGAAGAAAAAGAGATGACCAAAATCTTCTTGAAGACCCTTGGTCAATTCTATTATGAGAAGATGGTTGCCAGTGCGCCGACAGATTTCACACCGAGATGGTTAACATGGGAATGCGTCTGGAAGAAGGAGTCCGAGAAGGACGTTTAGTCATGGAAAGTGCTTTTGCTGCCAACAGTACAAAGGGGCTTGGGAATGGCTTTTCAGGAAAGAAAGAGCAAGAGGTAGGTATGGTGGCTCATAAGCAGCCTCAGAAACAGTATCAACGACAGCCTCGACAACAGAATCAGGTTCAGCGGATATCCCAGTTTGATCCAATCCCCATGGCATATGCAGAGTTGCTGCCCGTTTTGCTTGATAAAAATCTTGTTCAAACTAAGGCACCTCCTAAGGTACCTGAAAAATTGCCAAGGGGGTATAAATCTCATCTTTCTTGTGCCTTCCATCAAGGGGCACCCGGTCATGACGTTGAGCATTGTTATGCCTTGAAAGCTGAAGTCCAGAAGTTGATCCAAGCTAACATCTTGTCCTTCAAAGAGTCGAACTCCAGTGTGCAAGCTAATCTACTACCTGGCCATGGGCCTCCATCTGTTAATTGGATGCAAGATTGTTCAGAAGCTCACCCTGTTGAAGAAGGTGACAGTTAATTTTGTAACACATGGCATAGTTTACCGCAACTAGGTCGCTGTTGACATTCCCTCAAGTTACTCATAGGTCCAAGTAATATGTTTTGTTGTCTTGTCTTTTCAAAAAAATCCTTTCGTTCCGCCCGAGACGAAAGTGAACTTGTTTAGGGCTTTTGTTTCATGCATTCCCATCATCAAATAAGAAGTCGTTTTGTTCCTGACTATGTTTTTATTATTCTTAGCTTTTTCTGGAAAATGGTAACACAAAAAACCCAAAAATATTTTATTTTCTGTTTTCAATCAATTTCAAAAAGTCTGCATTGTTCACTCATCTTCTAAAATCAATCATCAATCATATGCAGACTAAGCATCAATAAACCCGTTGAAACACTGTAACCCTATGCTCTCCCTCTCCCGACTTTGAGTTCCTGTTTACGAAGCTGAAGAGGAGGAAGAAAAGATCTCTCTGTTACTAGAATATGAAAAGAAACATCATTCAGCCTCCTGAAAGAAGCACTGGAAGTGATTAACTTGGACACTACAGTATTCCTGATCAAATCCCAGATGAATGGTGCCATCTAGGCTGCATAAAAGAAAAACAAACAAAAAACAATAGCAAAAGCAAAAAAAAATCAAAAGCAAAAAATCAAAAGCAAAAGAAATCAAACAAAAAATCAAAAGAAAAAGAAAACAAAAAGAAAAAAATATCAAAAAGATGGTGCAGAAGATGGTAACCACCTACAAGGACGTGCATGAGATGCTACTGTATGCTTTACATGGATATCGCACTTCAGTACGTACCTCAACAGGGGCAACCCCTTTCCTTGGTATACAGTATGAACGTCTTAATGGAAGTCAAGTTGCCAGAGGCTGAATGGTGTCAAAACAGATATGATCAGTTTGAACTTACTTGAAAAAACGCATGAAGGGCCTTGTGCCATGAACAGTTAATTCAAAAAGGATGAAACAAGCTTTTGACAAGAAAGTTCGTCCTCGCGAATTCAAAGAATGAGATCTTGTGCTCAAGAAGGTTTTTATCTTTCCAACCTGATTCCAGGGGCAAGTAGACGCCTAACTATGAAGTCCATATGTCGGCAAGAGAGCTTTCTCCGGTGGCGCATTAACTCTTACGACTATGGATGGTGATGAGCTCCCTCGTCCTGTGAATGTTGATGCAGTCAAGAAATACTTTGTCTAAAAAATAAAAGAACAGCTCGGTAAGTCGAAAACCCGAAAGGGCGGCTTAGGCAAAAATGAGCGTCTCGGTGGATCGAAAACCCGAAAGGGCGGTCCAGGCAAAAATTAGAGACATAAAACAGAAAAATAATCATCCTGATAGGTCGAAAACCCGAAAGGGCGATCTATGCAAAAGTTAAGGATCAAAAGACAAAGTAACTGCATTGGTCTGATCTCTACTCACTTGGGGCACATTAAATGTCAAAGAGACTCTGAATCTGAAGCATCCAAACAGTGAAATTCAAAGTTGTCAGGGAGAATAGCGGTTATTGTGTTCAATGTACCTTCCCCTTATATTTACCATTTTCCAAACTTTGTAAGATCCGTGGAGCCATGCCATTGGCGGGTCACCACTCTTTTAAATAAATTTGAGCCTATTGCCTTTCATTTGGAATTCCTATTTATTCAGTTTATAAAAAAAAAACTTCTTCTATTTTTGATGGTAGTGTTTGAAACAAAATCGTAAATATTTTTTTCATATCTTTTTGAAAAGCACAAACAACAAAACACATTTTCTTTGAACTCATGAATAAGTGAAGGGTGTGTCAACAGCTATCCTGAGAACGGATAAACTTGCAGGCTGAACATGGTCAATTGCTTAAAAAAAAAAAAAAAAAAGAATACAAAAAGAAATATATGAAAAAAAAAAAAAAGAAAAAAGAAAAGAAAGAACAGCTCGGTAAGTCGAAAACCCGAAAGGGCGGTCCAGGCAAAAATTAGGGACTCAAAAAAAAAACAAACAACAAGAAAACAAAACAAAATAAGCATGACCACAGAAACACCAGTTCTTCTACCAGGTTTTTGGATTAGCACGCTCTCCCCAGGAATTTTTACTCCCCATCAATTGTTGCATACGCCGGGCTTTACCCCGTCAATGTTTTGATATGTCTCCAGTGGCACCATCCCCATGGAAGTTTGCTGAGTGTGTGTGATACGACGTCGGGTCACTTTCCCTCTCACCTGCCCAATCTGTCTCATCAAGTTTGTCATTCATACAATCATACAAGTCAGTCTTTCATACAATCATACAAGTCAATTCCCATATAATAACAAGTTAATCAGTCACACGGTCATACAAGTCGTGTCGTCATTCATGCATTCATACATTCATGCATATACACATTCATGCAGATATAACATACAAACAACATCATGGTTGCATTAACCACCCTGAGTCTTGCCTCAAATATCTTTCCATATCGATCAATCATAAAAATTTGTAGCTTTCTCTTTCCCCAAGTGGTCATCCCCAGTGTGTCTGGTCCCGAGACGTCACTCCCTCTCCGCCAAATGGCAGTTCTTTTTTGAACAGTTTGTGCACATTTTACCTTATTTCTTGTCGTCAATGGCAGTTCGGCAACAACCCGGACAGTTGACATTCATCTTTGTTTCTTGTCGTCAATGGCAGTTCGGCAACAACCCGGACAGTTGACATTCATCTTTGTTTCTTGTCGTCAATGGCAGTTCGGCAATAACCCGGACAGTTGGCATTACCTCTGTTTCTTGTCGTCAGTGGTAGTTCGGCAACATCCGAACAGCTGACATTTACATTCTACCTTCTTTAAGCTACCCTCACAATGGTAGTAGGTAAAAAGTTTTTTGTCTGCCTTTTTTAAGCTATCTCGCACACCGATAGTAGGCAAGGTCAATGTCTCCTTCTATTACCTTTTTCAAGCTATCAGTTCACGATAGTAGGTAATACTTGTCATCTGTCTTCTTTAAGCTATCCATACAACGATAGTAGACGATGTCTCCTTTTATATTACCTTTTTCAAGCTATCAGTTCACGATAGTAGGTAATACATGTCATCTGTCTTCTTTAAGCTATCCATACAACGATAGTAGACGATGTCTCCTTTTATATTACCTTTTCAAGCTATTCAGTTTCACGATAGTAGGTAATACATGTCATCTGTCTTTTTCAAGCTATCCATACGACGATAGTAGACGATGTCCTTTTATATTACCTTTTTCAAGCTATCAGTTCACGATAGTAGGTAATACATGTCATCTGTCTTTTTCAAGCTATCCATACAACGATAGTAGACGATGTCTCCTTTTATATTACCTTTTCAAGCTATCAGTTCACGATAGTAGGTAATACATGTCATCTGTCTTTTTCAAGCTATCCATACAACGATAGTAGACGATGTCTCCTTTTATATTACCTTTTTCAAGCTATCAGTACACGATAGTAGGTAATACATGTCATATTCCCCAGTGATGTCATCTGTCTGTTTTAAGCTATCATCTTTGTTGGTAGTAGACAGTGTCTCCTTCTTTCAACTTACATTTATCCCCAGTGAAACCATGTTATCCCCAGTGGAGTCGGACCCCGTTTCTTTTAACAGACTCGGGTATCCTTTTGTTTTGTTATCCCCAGTCGAGACATCCTCGCCGTCTGGCATTCATACTTGCATCGCGAGCATTCACAACATTACATGCATAGCATCACATGCATAACATTGCATCATAGCAGTTTGCAGTTGATTTCGGTCAAAAATGGTGTACTCTGTATTTAAGTCTCTTTCGACCCGTCGATCTAAAAATTTCACTTTAAATCTCCGTAACGAGAAACTTAAATAGGGGCATCTGTCATACCCCATTTCTGACCCGTTTTTATTTCCTTTCTCTCGTCTTTTAGGCCAGAAATTTTCGTCGTTTCGGACGAAATTTCTGGCAGGGAGGTATTTTAAAATACCTCATTTTTGTTCCGAAGGCAACCGTTTTTATTTTATTTTATTTATTATTATTATTACTATTACTTTTTATTTTATTTTTTATTTCTCTTTTTTATTAGGTGTTTTACATTATTTTCGTTTTTGTATTATTATTATTTATTTTATTGTTTTCATTTTTTTTACTGTCCTTTTACTTCTTTTATTTTTTTTATTTCAGTCCATTTTGTCCAGGCCCAGAGGGGGCAGTTCTGTCCTTTCCTTTTTTTACTCTGATTTTACTATAAATAGTGCAATTAATGCACTGTTCAAGTACACAGTATCAGTCAGAATTTCCCAGCCACCTTGAACCACCAACACCACCACCACTAGTCAAATTCCGGCCACCACAAAAAAATCAGAAAACCACAAATCAAACTCATCACAACCGCAAAATTAAAACCCATCATAAACTGATTCAAAATCAGATTCGGCTCTACCACAAAACCAACATCACAAACCAAAATCATCTCACAACCAGTCCAAACCCAAACACATCACCACGGCAAGGCTTTACAAAAGAAAACGATAAATCGCAAACCAAAGTCAGTCACGTAAATCACACCATCAACACATTCCGAACCACAAAACACAGCGAACCACACAACAACAATAACTAAGAACCAGATTCGCATCAAAAGCCATAGAGGCCGAACCAACTGAGCCAACAACAACGTAAAAAAATCAGATTCAAATCAGAAAAGAACAAGTCACAACCGAGTCTAAGCGAGCAGAATCCGAACCCAAAGAAAGGTAATTCTTCAACGTTAAAACCTAGATCTAGTTTTTTTTCTTTGAGTTTTTTTTTGGATTCATTGTAAGGAAATGGAAAGATGGAGGAATCATGAGAGAAAAAGGTGAGAAAATGATGAGATTTTGAGAGGATGTAACGAAGTTGAAGAGAGAGATGTGAGAAGCAGGTGAGTGGCGTGAGAGAGAATGAGAGCAATGAGAAGAGAATCTGAGAGAAAAAAGAAAGAAGATAAGATGAACGAAAAAGAAGTAAGGTAAAAAATAATAAAAAACCAGGTTTAGACTTTTATAGACTGCTGAACCGGTCTGGTTATTTCGGACCGAACCAGAACGGTCTCCCTGGACTCCGCTTTTTGACTTGGCCCATTCTCCTCTTTCCTTTTCCCTTTTTCTGATTTCTACTCTTTACTTTCTGCACTCCCCCTGATTATTTCTGCACCCCCTTTCTTCCTCTCTATGCTTTTTTTATTATTGCTTATTTTCTTGCATTTTTTTTTATTTATTTTATTTTAAGCACTTTATTTATTGCTTTTAATTTCCAGTACTATGCATTTTTTTTTATTTTTATTTTATTGCATCATATTTATTTTTTGTCTTGCATTTTACATTTTCTTTTATTTTATGCATCATATTTAATTTTATGCCTTGCATTTTTTATTTTTCTTTATTTATTTTCCAGCACCATATTTAATATTCAGTCTTGCATTTATTTCTCAGCTCCATATTTATTTTTTGCCTTGCATTTTATTTTCTTTTATTTTACGCATCATATTTATTTTATTGTCTTGCATTTTTATTTCCTTTTAGCATCATGTTTATTTTTATTGTCTTGCATTTTTATTTTATTTTCAGCATCATATTTATTTTATGCCTTGCATTTTTTTTTATTTACTTTAAGCACCATATTATTTATTGTTTTACATTTTATGCATTTTTTTATTTCTTTTAGCATATTTACTTTAATGCAATTTTTATTTTCTTGTCATTTATTTTCTTGCCATTAGAATGTATCTAGGTCCAATGTAAATAAAATATAAATGAGAATATGCACCGACACCACATTTATTTTTTATGCGTTATGTCGAGGGCGATTATGTAATTTGGACCGTATCCGAGGAAAAGGACCCTCACTTGATCCAACGTCATTTTGAGGGATCCGGCGCGTTAGATTTCTCAGCATAATTTAGTCTCAGGACCTTAGGACCTAATCAAAATCTTTCTCAAAAAAAAAGTCAAAAAGGTCAAAAATCCAAAAACATTTTATAATCAAAATTTTCAAAAAAAAAAGTCAATCTTTTCTTCTCTTTTCTTAATCAATTTTTAATCAACCTTTAATCAATCAAAACATTTTCTTCAATTTAAAATCAATCAAACTCACTTCCTTTTTATTTCTTCTATGCCTTTACGGCCTCTCATCTTTCTTAAAACCTTTTTCAAACTTTAAAATCAATCAAAACCAATCGCTCAGCTTTTTACCCCGAACTACGAGATTTGATCCCGCTCGGGTACGTAGGCAAAAGACTTTGTCTTTCCAAATCAATAAAAATAACAAAAATATTTTCCTTCCTTTCTTTTCATCACTTTAATCTTTTCACACTTAAGCATTTTATTTACAAACAAATAATCATTTAGCATAAAGATAAAAATAAGCAAGAGGTTCCTATAGAGTACTATAGACGTTTAGGGTGCTAATACCTTCCCTTTGCGTAACCAACCCCCGGACCTTTGATCTCTCTAAAAATAGGGTTTTTCGAACTTTCTCCCTTTTCCTCGGAAAAATAAAAGATCGGTGGTGAATTAAAATTGCGAGTCAACGCTAATTAATAGCTTGATATCCAAAAATCACCGCGACAGAAAATGGCGACTTCACTGGGGACCAAAATCCTAAGTGGGTTAAACCTATCTTGCTTTTCTTTATCTTTATGCTTTATTATTATTAGTAATTGTAAATACTATGCTTAAGTGTTTATCTTTTACGTGAGTGGTGAGATAAGTCCTACACCCGGACTTGAGGGAAACATAAGATAGGATGGTGGTATAATCATAGTGCTCATTCCCGGAGTAAGTTTCGGATGTGGCACATGTGATAACCCCGCTCAATGGAGGAATCTTGAAGTAGTATTATGTTGGCATGAGTAGTCGTGTTTGGCATTGATATTTTCAAGTGACCTATGAAGTTGAGGACCTTAGTTACCTAAACCCATCTTGGCCTTTTAGGACGTAGTGCGGTGGCTAATCAAGAGTAGTCTTGAATTGGTTGATACGCGATACTACACTCAAACGAGACTTTCCTACGGACGTTGTTGGACCGGGAGTCAGTCCCGTAATCCTGACATATTCGGAAGTGGTCAATGACTTTGGGAACTTGGTAGAACCCGTGATACAGGTACATATGAAACCATAGTCCTTACCAAATGGCGTGTTTACCCCTTGACTCCAAACAATTACGGACCTAACCTCACCATGTTTTCTCCGCTCTTTAGCATAATCATGCATGCATGCATTCATTCATAAACATTTTTTCATCAAGTATCAAAGGACTTAGACAAGTTTTGTTGTAAACATCGTAGGAATGAACTTCACAAAGAGAAACACTCAGAAATACAATTTCAAAAGCCCTAGATTTGACAAGCCTTAAGGAAGCTAGGATCTTTAATGACTAGTCCAGAGGGTTGTCTCGAACTCGTTATGGGAGATCATTCGGCATCCTCAAGTTTGAAATATCGGGACTTTTTTCAAGATTTCTACTGATGAACTTTTGGGCATATCCTTTGGCTTTGTTCCTAAAAAGGGGATTGTTTGTAATATTTTAAATGAAACGTTCAAAACTATGATGTTTACAATTACTTCGACAAGTCCTTCGATAACAAATCTTCCTCTTTTTGCATAAGCATAATCATGCATCATCTTGCATTCATAGTTTCCTAAATCGAGTCTCACATTTTGTTCACCAATAAAAGGTTAATCTGCCGCCGTCAAAGAAAGTGACCCGACGTGTTCATTGCAAGCCTACTCGCATTCCCAACACTCGAGCTTATCAAAGGAAAGAATGGATCTGTTAGAGCAAGAAAACCAGAACCTCCGGGAAGAGGTGCCAATCTCCGGGAAGGGATGGAGAAGTTAACCTCCATGATGAATGCTTTGTTAGCTTCCCAAGCCCAGGCGTCAGTTCCTCAGCCTTTCGTCACTACTATTGAACAGCCACTTTACCATTGCTTCACCTTTCCTAATTCAGCTCCTCTTATCCACACTGCTCAGCAAGAGGCAGAGCCTGTCCTTCATGCCGAAAGTGTTGGAGCCTTTGATAAGATAGATGAGCTTCAAGAGAAATTTGATGGGATGCAACAAGAAATTGAAACCCTCCGTGGAAAAGACTTGTTTGGCAAAGATGTTCGAGAACTCTGTTTGGTTCCTGACGTTGTAATACCGCCTAAGTTCAAGGTCCCTAACTTTGAAAAATACAAGGGGAATTCGTGTCCACGTAGCCATCTGGTGATGTACGTGAGGAAGATGTCTATGCACGCTAATAATCACAAGCTTCTTATCCACTTCTTTCAGGACAGTCTGACTGGTGCTGCTTTGAAATGGTATATGAACCTGGACAGTGACAAGCATCCGTACTTTCAATGATCTTGGTGAAGGCATTTCATTCGCCAATATAAGTATAATCTGGACATGGCCCCAGATCGTGACCAACTCGTGCTATGACTCAGAAGGACAAGGAAACATTCAAAGGAGTATGCTCAACGCTGGAGGGAAGTGGCAGCTCAGGTTGTCCCGCCATTTAGAAGAAAAAGAGATGACCAAAATCTTCTTGAAGACCCTTGGTCAATTCTATTATGAGAAGATGGTTGCCAGTGCGCCGACAGATTTCACCGAGATGGTTAACATGGGAATGCGTCTGGAAGAAGGAGTCCGAGAAGGACGTTTAGTCATGGAAAGTGCTTTTGCTGCCAACAGTACAAAGGGGCTTGGGAATGGCTTTTCAGGAAAGAAAGAGCAAGAGGTAGGTATGGTGGCCCATAAGCAGCCTCAGAAACAGTATCAACGACAGCCTCGACAACAGAATCAGGTTCAGCGGATATCCCAGTTTGATCCAATCCCCATGGCATATGCAGAGTTGCTGCCCGTTTTGCTTGATAAAAATCTTGTTCAAACTAAGGCACCTCCTAAGGTACCTGAAAAATTGCCAAGGGGGTATAAATCTCATCTTTCTTGTGCCTTCCATCAAGGGGCACCCGGTCATGACGTTGAGCATTGTTATGCCTTGAAAGCTGAAGTCCAGAAGTTGATCCAAGGCTAACATCTTGTCCTTCAAAGAGTCGAACTCCAGTGTGCAAGCTAATCTACTACCTGGCCATGGGCCTCCATCTGTTAATTGGATGCAAGATTGTTCAGAAGCTCACCCTGTTGAAGAAGGTGACAGTTAATTTTGTAACACATGGCATAGTTTACCGCAACTAGGTCGCTGTTGACATTCCCTCAAGTTACTCATAGGTCCAAGTAATATGTTTTGTTGTCTTGTCTTTTCAAAAAAATCCTTTCGTTCCGCCCGAGACGAAAGTGAACTTGTTTAGGGCTTTTGTTTCATGCATTCCCATCATCAAATAAGAAGTCGTTTTGTTCCTGACTATGTTTTTATTATTCTTAGCTTTTTCTGGAAAATGGTAACACAAAAAACCCAAAAATATTTTATTTTTATTTTCTGTTTTCAATCAATTTCAAAAAGTCTGCATTGTTCACTCATCTTCTAAAATCAATCATCAATCATATGCAGACTAAGCATCAATAAACCCGTTGAACACTGTAACCCTATGCTCTCTCCCGACTTTGAGTTCCCTGTTTACGAAGCTGAAGAGGAGGAAGAAAAGATCTCTCTGTTACTAGAATATGAAAAGAACATCATTCAGCCTCCTGAAAGAAGCACTGGAAGTGATTAACTTGGACACTACAGTATTCCTGATCAAATCCCAGATGAATGGTGCCATCTAGGCTGCATAAAAGAAAAACAAACAAAAAACAATAGCAAAAGCAAAAAAAAATCAAAAGCAAAAAATCAAAAGCAAAAGAAATCAAACAAAAAATCAAAAGAAAAAGAAAACAAAAAGAAAAAAATATCAAAAGATGGTGCAGAAGATGGTAACCACCTACAAGGACGTGCATGAGATGCTACTGTATGCTTTACATGGATATCGCACTTCAGTACGTACCTCAACAGGGGCAACCCCTTTCCTTGGTATACAGTATGAACGTCTTAATGGAAGTCAAGTTGCCAGAGGCTGAATGGTGTCAAAACAGATATGATCAGTTTGAACTTACTTGAAAAAACGCATGAAGGCCTTGTGCCATGAACAGTTAATTCAAAAAGGATGAAACAAGCTTTTGACAAGAAAGTTCGTCCTCGCGAATTCAAAGAATGAGATCTTGTGCTCAAGAAGGTTTTATCTTTCCAACCTGATTCCAGGGGCAAGTAGACGCCTAACTATGAAGGTCCATATGTCGTCAAGAGAGCTTTCTCGGTGGCGCATTAACTCTTACGACTATGGATGGTGATGAGCTCCCTCGTCCTGTGAATGTTGATGCAGTCAAGAAATATTTTGTCTAAAAAATAAAAGAACAGCTCGGTAAGTCGAAAACCCGAAAGGGCGGCTTAGGCAAAAATGAGCGTCTCGGTGGATCGAAAACCCGAAAGGGCGGTCCAGGCAAAAATTAGAGACATAAAACAGAAAATAATCATCCTGATAGGTCGAAAACCCGAAAGGGCGATCTATGCAAAAGTTAAGGATCAAAAGACAAAGTAACTGCATTGGTCTGATCTCTACTCACTTGGGGCACATTAAATGTCAAAGAGACTCTGAATCTGAAGCATCCAAACAGTGAAATTCAAAGTTGTCAGGGAGAATAGCGGTTATTGTGTTCAATGTACCTTCCCCTTATATTTACCATTTTCCAAACTTTGTAAGATCCGTGGAGCCATGCCATTGGCGGGTCACCACTCTTTTAAATAAATTTGAGCCTATTGCCTTTCATTTGGAATTCCTATTTATTCAGTTTATAAAAAAAAAACTTCTTCTATTTTTTGATGGTAGTGTTTGAAACAAAATCATAAATATTTTTTTTTTTCATATCTTTTTGAAAAGCACAAACAACAAAACACATTTTCTTTGAACTCATGAATAAGTGAAGGGAGCGTCAACAGCTATCCTGAGAACGGATAAACCTTGCAGGCTGAACATGGTCAATTGCTTAAAAAAAAAAAAAAAAAGAATACAAAAAGAAATATATGAAAAAAAGAGAAAAAGAAAAAGAGAAAAAACAGCTCGGTAAGTCGAAAACCCGAAAGGGCGGCTTAGGCAAAAATGAGCGTCCCGGTGGATCAAAAACCCGAAAGGGCGGTCCAGGCAAAAATTAGGGACTCAAAAAAAAAAAAACAAACAACAAGAAAACAAAACAAAATAAGCATGACCACAGAAGCACCAGTTCTTCTACCAGGTTTTTGGATTAGCACGCTCTCCCCAGGAATTTTTACTCCCCTTCAATTGTTGCATACGCCGGGCTTTACCCCGTCAATGTTTTGATATGTCTCCAGTGGCACCATCCCCATGGAAGTTTGCTGAGTGTGTGTGATACGACGTCGGGTCACTTTCCCTCTCACCTGCCCAATCTTGTCTCATCAAGTTTGTCATTCATACAATCATACAAGTCAGTCTTTCATACAATCATACAAGTCAATTCCCCATATAATAACAAGTTAATCAGTCACACGGTCATACAAGTCGTGTCGTCATTCATGCATTCATACATTCATGCATATACACATTCATGCAGATATAACATACAAACAACATCATGGTTGCATTAACCACCCTGAGTCTTGCCTCAAATATCTTTCCATATC
Organism: Medicago ruthenica; assembly: GCA_018208015.1. NCBI lineage: Eukaryota > Viridiplantae > Streptophyta > Magnoliopsida > Fabales > Fabaceae > Medicago > Medicago ruthenica. Next base: position 3,698,881 of record CM031374.1, on the reverse strand, counting down.
GATCAATCATAAAAATTTGTAGCTTTCTCTTTCCCCAAGTGTCATCCCCAGTGTGTCTGGTCCCGAGACGTCACTCCCTCTCCGCCAAATGGCAGTTCTTTTTTGAACAGTTTGTGCACATTTTACCTTTATTTCTTGTCGTCAATGGCAGTTCGGCAACAACCCGGACAGTTGACATTCATCTTTGTTTCTTGTCGTCAATGGCAGTTCGGCAACAACCCGGACAGTTGACATTCATCTTTGTTTCTTGTCGTCAATGGCAGTTCGGCAATAACCCGGACAGTTGGCATTTACCTCTGTTTCTTGTCGTCAGTGGCAGTTCGGCAACATCCCGAACAGCTGACATTTACATTCTACCTTCTTTAAGCTACCCTCACAATGGTAGTAGGTAAAAAGTTTTTTTTGTCTGCCTTTTTTAAGCTATCCGCACACCGATAGTAGGCAAGGTCAATGTCTCCTTCTATTACCTTTTCAAGCTATCAGTTCACGATAGTAGGTAATACTTGTCATCTGTCTTCTTTAAGCTATCCATACAACGATAGTAGACGATGTCTCCTTTTATATTACCTTTTCAAGCTATCAGTTCACGATAGTAGGTAATACATGTCATCTGTCTTCTTTAAGCTATCCATACAACGATAGTAGACGATGTCTCCTTTTATATTACCTTTTTCAAGCTATCAGTTCACGATAGTAGGTAATACATGTCATCTGTCTTTTTCAAGCTATCCATACGACGATAGTAGACGATGTCCTTTTATATTACCTTTTTCAAGCTATCAGTTCACGATAGTAGGTAATACATGTCATCTGTCTTTTTCAAGCTATCCATACAACGATAGTAGACGATGTCTCCTTTTATATTACCTTTTTCAAGCTATCAGTTCACGATAGTAGGTAATACATGTCATCTGTCTTTTTCAAGCTATCCATACAACGATAGTAGACGATGTCTCCTTTTATATTACCTTTTTCAAGCTATCAGTACACGATAGTAGGTAATACATGTCATATTCCCCAGTGATGTCATCTGTCTGTTTTAAGCTATCATCTTTGTTGGTAGTAGACAGTGTCTCCTTCTTTCAACTTACATTTATCCCCAGTGAAACCATGTTATCCCCAGTGGAGTCGGACCCCGTTTCTTTTAACAGACTCGGGTATCCTTTTGTTTTGTTATCCCCAGTCGAGACATCCTCGCCGTCTGGCATTCATACTTGCATCGCGAGCATTCACAACATTACATGCATAGCATCACATGCATAACATTGCATTCATAGCATTTTGCAGTTGATTTCGGTCAAAAATGGTGTACTCTGTATTTAAGTCTCTTCGACCCGTCGATCTAAAAATTTCACTTTTAAATCTCCGTAACGAAGAAACTTAAATAGGGGCATCTGTCATACCCCATTTCTGACCCGTTTTATTTCCTTTCTCTCGTCTTTTAGGCCAGAAATTTTCGTCGTTTCGGACGAAATTTCTGCAGGGAGGTATTTTAAAATACCTCATTTTTGTTCCGAAGGCAACCGTTTTTATTTTATTTTATTATTATTATTATTACTTATTACTTTTTATTTTATTTTTTATTTCTCTTTTTTTATTAGGTGTTTTACATTATTTTCGTTTTTGTATTATTATTATTTATTTTATTGTTTTCATTTTTTTTACTGTCCTTTTACTTCTTTTTATTTTTTTTATTTCAGTCCATTTTGTCCAGGCCCAGAGGGGCAGTTCTGTCCTTTCCTTTTTTTACTCTGATTTTACTATAAATAGTGCAATTAATGCACTGTTCAAGTACACAGTATCAGTCAGAATTTCCCAGCCACCTTGAACCACCAACACCACCACCACTAGTCAAATTCCGGCCACCACAAAAAAATCAGAAAACCACAAATCAAACTCATCACAACCGCAAAATTAAAACCCATCATAAACTGATTCAAAATCAGATTCGGCTCTACCACAAAACCAACATCACAAACCAAAATCATCTCACAACCAGTCCAAACCCAAACACATCACCACGGCAAGGCTTTACAAAAGAAAACGATAAATCGCAAACCAAAGTCAGTCACGTAAATCACACCATCAACACATTCCGAACCACAAAACACAGCGAACCACACAACAACAATAACTAAGAACCAGATTCGCATCAAAAGCCATAGAGGCCGAACCAACTGAGCCAACAACAACGTAAAAAAATCAGATTCAAATCAGAAAAGAACAAGTCACAACCGAGTCTAAGCGAGCAGAATCCGAACCCAAAGAAAAGGTTAATTTCTTCAAAGTTAAAACCTAGATCTAGTTTTTTTTCTTTGAGTTTTTTTTGGATTCATGTAAGGAAATGGAAAGATGGAGAGGATATGAGAGAAAAGGGTGAGAACATGAGAGATTTTGAGAGGATGTAAACGAAAATGAAGAGAGAAGATGTGAGAAGCAGTGAGTGGACGTGAGAGAGCATGAGAGGATGAGAAGAGAATCTGAGAGAAAAAAGAAAGAAGATAAGATGAAAGAAAGAGAAAGTAAGGTAAAAAATGAATAAAAAAACCAGGTTTAGACTTTTATAGACTGCTGAACCGGTCTGGTTCTTTCGGACCGAACCAGACCGGTTCTCCCTGGACTCAGCTTTTTGGACTTGGCCCATTCTCCTCTTTCCTTTCCTTTTTCTGATTTCTACTCTTTTACTTTCTGCACTCCCCTTATTATTTCTGCACCCCCTTTCTTCCTCTCTATTCTTTTTTTATTATTTCTTATTTCTTGCATTTTTTTTTATTTCTTTTATTTTAAGCACTTTATTTATTGCTTTTAATTTCCAGTACTATGCATTTTTTTTTATTTTTATTTTATTGCATCATATTTATTTTTTGTCTTGCATTTTACATTTTCTTTTATTTTATGCATCATATTTAATTTTATGCCTTGCATTTTTTATTTTTCTTTATTTATTTTCCAGCACCATATTTAATATTCAGTCTTGCATTTTATTTCTCAGCTCCATATTTATTTTTTGCCTTGCATTTTTATTTTCTTTTATTTTACGCATCATATTTATTTTATTGTCTTGCATTTTTATTTCCTTTTAGCATCATGTTTATTTTTATTGTCTTGCATTTTTATTTTATTTTCAGCATCATATTTATTTTATGCCTTGCATTTTTTTTTATTTACTTTAAGCACCATATTTATTTATTGTTTTACATTTTATGCATTTTTTTATTTCTTTTAGCATATTTACTTTAATGCAATTTTTATTTTCTTGTCATTTATTTTCTTGCCATTAGAATGTATCTAGGTCCAATGTAAATAAAATATAAATGAGAATATGCACCGACACCACATTTATTTTTTATGCTTTATGTCGAGGGCGATTATGTAATTTGGACCGTATCCGAGGAAAAGGACCCTCACTTGATCCAACGTCATTTTGAGGGATCCGGCGCGTTAGATTTTCTCAGCATAATTTAGTCTCAGGACCTTAGGACCTAATCAAAATCTTTCTAAAAAAAAAAGTCAAAAAGTCAAAATCCAAAAACATTTTATAATCAAAATTTTCAAAAAAAAAAAAGTCAATCTTTTCTTCTCTTTTCTTAATCAATTTTTAATCAACCTTTAATCAATCAAAACATTTTCTTCAATTTAAAATCAATCAAACTCACTTCCTTTTTATTTCTTCTATGCCTTTACGGCCTCTCATCTTTCTTAAAACCTTTTTCAAACTTTAAAATCAATCAAAACCAATCGCTCAGCTTTTTACCCCGAACTACGAGATTTTGATCCCGCTCGGGTACGTAGGCAAAAGACTTTGTCTTTCCAAATCAATAAAAATAACAAAAATATTTTCCTTCCTTCTTTTTCATCACTTTAATCTTTTCACACTTAGGCTTTTTATTTACAAACAAATAATAATTTAGCATAAAGATAAAAATAAGCAAGAGGTTCCTATAGAGTACTATAGACGTTTAGGGTGCTAATACCTTCCCTTTGCGTAACCAACTCCCGGACCTTTTATCTCTAAAAAATAGGGTTTTTCGAACTTTCTCCCTTTTCCTCGGAAAAATAAAAGATCGGTGGTGAATTAAAATTGCGAGTCAACGCTAATTAATAGCTTGATATCCAAAAATCACCGCGACAGAAAAATGGCGACTTCACTGGGGACCAAAATCCTAAGTGGGTTAAACCTATCTTGCTTTTCTTTACCTTTATGCTTTATTATTATTTGTAATTGTAAATACATGCTTAAGTGTTTATCTTTTTACGTGAGTGGTGAGATAAGTCCTATACCCGGACTTGAGGGAAACATAAGATAGGATGGGGTATAATCAACGTGCCATACCAGGAGTAGTCTTGGGTTTTGGTACATGTGATAACCCCGCTCAATGGAGGTCTCTTAAGAGTAGTACCATGTCAACATGAGTAGTCGTGTGTGGCATTGCTATTTTTAAGTGACCTATGAAGTTGAGGACCTTTAGTTACCTAACCCATCTTGGCCTTTTAGGACGTAGTGCGGTGGCTAATCAAGAGTAGTCTTGAGTTGGTCGATACGCGATACTACACTCAAACGAGACTTTCTTACGAACGTTGTTGGACCGGGAGTAGTCCCGTAACCTGACAATATTCGGAAGTGGTCAATGACTTTGGGAACTTGGTAGAACCCGTGATACAGGTACATATGAAACCATAGTCCTTACCAAATGGCGTGTTTACCCTCAGCTCCAACAATACGGACTTAACCTCACCGTGTTTTCTCCGCTCTTTAGCATAATCATGCATGCATGCATTCATTCATAAACCTTTTTTCATCAAAGTATCGAAAGACTTAGACGAGTTTTGTCGTAAACATCGTAGGAATGAACTTCACAAAGAGAAACACTCAGAAATACAATTTCAAAAGCCTAGATTTGACAAGCTTAAGGAAGCTAGGATCTTTAATGACTAGTCCAGAGGGTTGTCTCGAACTCGTTATGGGAGATCATTCGGCATCCTCAAGTTTGAAATATCGGGACTTTTTCAAGATTTCTACTGATGAACTTTTGGGTATATCCTTTGGCTTTGTTCCTAAAAAGGGGATTGTTTGTAATATTTTAAATGAAACGTTCAAAACTATGATGTTTACAATTACTTCGACAAGTCCTTCGATAACAAATCTTCCTCTTTTTGCATAAGCATAATCATGCATCATCTTGCATTCATAGTTTCTAAATCGAGTCTCACATTTTGTTCACCAATAAAAGGTTAATCTGCCGCCGTCAAAGAAAGTGACCCGACGTGTTCATTGCAAGCCTACTCGCATTCCCAACACTCGAGCTTATCAAAGGAAAAGAATGGATCTGTTAGAGCAAGAAAACCAGAACCTCCGGGAAGAGGTGGCCAATCTCCGGGAAGGGATGGAGAAGTTAACCTCCATGATGAATGCTTTGTTAGCTTCCCAAGCCCAGGCGTCAGTTCCTCAGCCTTTCGTCACTACTATTGAACAGCCACTTTACCATTGCTTCACCTTTCCTAATTCAGCTCCTCTTATCCACACTGCTCAGCAAGAGGCAGAGCCTGTCCTTCATGCCGAAAGTGTTGGAGCCTTTGATAAGATAGATGAGCTTCAAGAGAAATTTGATGGGATGCAACAAGAAATTGAAACCCTCCGTGGAAAAGACTTGTTTGGCAAAGATGTTCGAGAACTCTGTTTGGTTCCTGACGTTGTAATACCGCCTAAGTTCAAGGTCCCTAACTTTGAAAAATACAAGGGGAATTCGTGTCCACGTAGCCATCTGGTGATGTACGTGAGGAAGATGTCTATGCACGCTAATAATCACAAGCTTCTTATCCACTTCTTTCAGGACAGTCTGACTGGTGCTGCTTTGAAATGGTATATGAACCTGGACAGTACAAGCATCCGTACTTTCAATGACCTTGGTGAAGCATTTATCCGCCAATACAAATACAATCTGGACATGGCCCCAGATCGCGATCAACTCCGGGCAATGACTCAGAAGGACAAGGAAACATTCAAAGAGTATGCTCAACGCTGGAGGGAAGTGGCAGCTCAGGTTGTCCCGCCATTAGAAGAAAAAGAGATGACCAAAATCTTCTTGAAGACCCTTGGTCAATTCTATTATGAGAAGATGGTTGCCAGTGCGCCGACAGATTTCACCGAGATGGTTAACATGGGAATGCGTCTGGAAGAAGGAGTCCGAGAAGGACGTTTAGTCATGGAAAGTGCTTTTGCTGCCAACAGTACAAAGGGGCTTGGGAATGGCTTTTCAGGAAAGAAAGAGCAAGAGGTAGGTATGGTGGCTCATAAGCAGCCTCAGAAACAGTATCAACGACAGCCTCGACAACAGAATCAGGTTCAGCGGATATCCCAGTTTGATCCAATCCCCATGGCATATGCAGAGTTGCTGCCCGTTTTGCTTGATAAAAATCTTGTTCAAACTAAGGCACCTCCTAAGGTACCTGAAAAATTGCCAAGGGGGTATAAATCTCATCTTTCTTGTGCCTTCCATCAAGGGGCACCCGGTCATGACGTTGAGCATTGTTATGCCTTGAAAGCTGAAGTCCAGAAGTTGATCCAAGCTAACATCTTGTCCTTCAAAGAGTCGAACTCCAGTGTGCAAGCTAATCTACTACCTGGCCATGGGCCTCCATCTGTTAATTGGATGCAAGATTGTTCAGAAGCTCACCCTGTTGAAGAAGGTGACAGTTAATTTTGTAACACATGGCATAGTTTACCGCAACTAGGTCGCTGTTGACATTCCCTCAAGTTACTCATAGGTCCAAGTAATATGTTTTGTTGTCTTGTCTTTTCAAAAAAATCCTTTCGTTCCGCCCGAGACGAAAGTGAACTTGTTTAGGGCTTTTGTTTCATGCATTCCCATCATCAAATAAGAAGTCGTTTTGTTCCTGACTATGTTTTTATTATTCTTAGCTTTTTCTGGAAAATGGTAACACAAAAAACCCAAAAATATTTTATTTTTATTTTCTGTTTTCAATCAATTTCAAAAAGTCTGCATTGTTCACTCATCTTCTAAAATCAATCATCAATCATATGCAGACTAAGCATCAATAAACCCGTTGAACACTGTAACCCTATGCTCTCTCCCGACTTTGAGTTCCCTGTTTACGAAGCTGAAGAGGAGGAAGAAAAGATCTCTCTGTTACTAGAATATGAAAAGAACATCATTCAGCCTCCTGAAAGAAGCACTGGAAGTGATTAACTTGGACACTACAGTATTCCTGATCAAATCCCAGATGAATGGTGCCATCTAGGCTGCATAAAAGAAAAACAAACAAAAAACAATAGCAAAAGCAAAAAAAAATCAAAAGCAAAAAATCAAAAGCAAAAGAAATCAAACAAAAAATCAAAAGAAAAAGAAAACAAAAAGAAAAAAATATCAAAAGATGGTGCAGAAGATGGTAACCACCTACAAGGACGTGCATGAGATGCTACTGTATGCTTTACATGGATATCGCACTTCAGTACGTACCTCAACAGGGGCAACCCCTTTCCTTGGTATACAGTATGAACGTCTTAATGGAAGTCAAGTTGCCAGAGGCTGAATGGTGTCAAAACAGATATGATCAGTTTGAACTTACTTGAAAAAACGCATGAAGGCCTTGTGCCATGAACAGTTAATTCAAAAAGGATGAAACAAGCTTTTGACAAGAAAGTTCGTCCTCGCGAATTCAAAGAATGAGATCTTGTGCTCAAGAAGGTTTTATCTTTCCAACCTGATTCCAGGGGCAAGTAGACGCCTAACTATGAAGGTCCATATGTCGTCAAGAGAGCTTTCTCCGGTGGCGCATTAACTCTTACGACTATGGATGGTGATGAGCTCCCTCGTCCTGTGAATGTTGATGCAGTCAAGAAATACTTTGTCTAAAAAATAAAAGAACAGCTCGGTAAGTCGAAAACCCGAAAGGGCGGCTTAGGCAAAAATGAGCGTCTCGGTGGATCGAAAACCCGAAAGGGCGGTCCAGGCAAAAATTAGAGACATAAAACAGAAAAATAATCATCCTGATAGGTCGAAAACCCGAAAGGGCGATCTATGCAAAAGTTAAGGATCAAAAGACAAAGTAACTGCATTGGTCTGATCTCTACTCACTTGGGGCACATTAAATGTCAAAGAGACTCTGAATCTGAAGCATCCAAACAGTGAAATTCAAAGTTGTCAGGGAGAATAGCGGTTATTGTGTTCAATGTACCTTCCCCTTATATTTACCATTTTCCAAACTTTGTAAGATCCGTGGAGCCATGCCATTGGCGGGTCACCACTCTTTTAAATAAATTTGAGCCTATTGCCTTTCATTTGGAATTCCTATTTATTCAGTTTATAAAAAAAAAACTTCTTCTATTTTTTGATGGTAGTGTTTGAAACAAAATCATAAATATTTTTTTTTTCATATCTTTTTGAAAAGCACAAACAACAAAACACATTTTCTTTGAACTCATGAATAAGTGAAGGGAGCGTCAACAGCTATCCTGAGAACGGATAAACCTTGCAGGCTGAACATGGTCAATTGCTTAAAAAAAAAAAAAAAAAAAGAATACAAAAAGAAATATATGAAAAAAAGAGAAAAAGAAAAAGAGAAAAAACAGCTCGGTAAGTCGAAAACCCGAAAGGGCGGTCCAGGCAAAAATTAGGGACTCAAAAAAAAAACAAACAACAAGAAAACAAAACAAAATAAGCATGACCACAGAAACACCAGTTCTTCTACCAGGTTTTTGGATTAGCACGCTCTCCCCAGGAATTTTTACTCCCCATCAATTGTTGCATACGCCGGGCTTTACCCCGTCAATGTTTTGATATGTCTCCAGTGGCACCATCCCCATGGAAGTTTGCTGAGTGTGTGTGATACGACGTCGGGTCACTTTCCCTCTCACCTGCCCAATCTTGTCTCATCAAGTTTGTCATTCATACAATCATACAAGTCAGTCTTTCATACAATCATACAAGTCAATTCCCCATATAATAACAAGTTAATCAGTCACACGGTCATACAAGTCGTGTCGTCATTCATGCATTCATACATTCATGCATATACACATTCATGCAGATATAACATACAAACAACATCATGGTTGCATTAACCACCCTGAGTCTTGCCTCAAATATCTTTCCATATCGATCAATCATAAAAATTTGTAGCTTTCTCTTTCCCCAAGTGTCATCCCCAGTGTGTCTGGTCCCGAGACGTCACTCCCTCTCCGCCAAATGGCAGTTCTTTTTTGAACAGTTTGTGCACATTTTACCTTTATTTCTTGTCGTCAATGGCAGTTCGGCAACAACCCGGACAGTTGACATTCATCTTTGTTTCTTGTCGTCAATGGCAGTTCGGCAACAACCCGGACAGTTGACATTCATCTTTGTTTCTTGTCGTCAATGGCAGTTCGGCAATAACCCGGACAGTTGGCATTTACCTCTGTTTCTTGTCGTCAGTGGTAGTTCGGCAACATCCCGAACAGCTGACATTTACATTCTACCTTCTTTAAGCTACCCTCACAATGGTAGTAGGTAAAAAGTTTTTTTGTCTGCCTTTTTTAAGCTATCCGCACACCGATAGTAGGCAAGGTCAATGTCTCCTTCTATTACCTTTTTCAAGCTATCAGTTCACGATAGTAGGTAATACTTGTCATCTGTCTTCTTTAAGCTATCCATACAACGATAGTAGACGATGTCTCCTTTTATATTACCTTTTTCAAGCTATCAGTTCACGATAGTAGGTAATACATGTCATCTGTCTTCTTTAAGCTATCCATACAACGATAGTAGACGATGTCTCCTTTTATATTACCTTTTTCAAGCTATCAGTTCACGATAGTAGGTAATACATGTCATCTGTCTTTTTCAAGCTATCCATACGACGATAGTAGACGATGTCCTTTTATATTACCTTTTTCAAGCTATCAGTTCACGATAGTAGGTAATACATGTCATCTGTCTTTTTCAAGCTATCCATACAACGATAGTAGACGATGTCTCCTTTTATATTACCTTTTTCAAGCTATCAGTTCACGATAGTAGGTAATACATGTCATCTGTCTTTTTCAAGCTATCCATACAACGATAGTAGACGATGTCTCCTTTTATATTACCTTTTTCAAGCTATCAGTACACGATAGTAGGTAATACATGTCATATTCCCCAGTGATGTCATCTGTCTGTTTTAAGCTATCATCTTTGTTGGTAGTAGACAGTGTCTCCTTCTTTCAACTTACATTTATCCCCAGTGAAACCATGTTATCCCCAGTGGAGTCGGACCCCGTTTCTTTTAACAGACTCGGGTATCCTTTTGTTTTGTTATCCCCAGTCGAGACATCCTCGCCGTCTGGCATTCATACTTGCATCGCGAGCATTCACAACATTACATGCATAGCATCACATGCATAACATTGCATTCATAGCATTTTGCAGTTGATTTCGGTCAAAAATGGTGTACTCTGTATTTAAGTCTCTTCGACCCGTCGATCTAAAAATTTCACTTTTAAATCTCCGTAACGAAGAAACTTAAATAGGGGCATCTGTCATACCCCATTTCTGACCCGTTTTTATTTCCTTTCTCTCGTCTTTTAGGCCAGAAATTTTCGTCGTTTCGGACGAAATTTCTGCAGGGAGGTATTTTAAAATACCTCATTTTTGTTCCGAAGGCAACCGTTTTTATTTTATTTTATTATTATTATTATTACTTATTACTTTTTATTTTATTTTTTATTTCTCTTTTTTTATTAGGTGTTTTACATTATTTTCGTTTTTGTATTATTATTATTTATTTTATTGTTTTCATTTTTTTTACTGTCCTTTTACTTCTTTTTATTTTTTTTATTTCAGTCCATTTTGTCCAGGCCCAGAGGGGCAGTTCTGTCCTTTCCTTTTTTTACTCTGATTTTACTATAAATAGTGCAATTAATGCACTGTTCAAGTACACAGTATCAGTCAGAATTTCCCAGCCACCTTGAACCACCAACACCACCACCACTAGTCAAATTCCGGCCACCACAAAAAAATCAGAAAACCACAAATCAAACTCATCACAACCGCAAAATTAAAACCCATCATAAACTGATTCAAAATCAGATTCGGCTCTACCACAAAACCAACATCACAAACCAAAATCATCTCACAACCAGTCCAAACCCAAACACATCACCACGGCAAGGCTTTACAAAAGAAAACGATAAATCGCAAACCAAAGTCAGTCACGTAAATCACACCATCAACACATTCCGAACCACAAAACACAGCGAACCACACAACAACAATAACTAAGAACCAGATTCGCATCAAAAGCCATAGAGGCCGAACCAACTGAGCCAACAACAACGTAAAAAAATCAGATTCAAATCAGAAAAGAACAAGTCACAACCGAGTCTAAGCGAGCAGAATCCGAACCCAAAGAAAAGGTTAATTTCTTCAAAGTTAAAACCTAGATCTAGTTTTTTTTCTTTGAGTTTTTTTTGGATTCATGTAAGGAAATGGAAAGATGGAGAGGATATGAGAGAAAAGGGTGAGAACATGAGAGATTTTGAGAGGATGTAAACGAAAATGAAGAGAGAAGATGTGAGAAGCAGTGAGTGGACGTGAGAGAGCATGAGAGGATGAGAAGAGAATCTGAGAGAAAAAAGAAAGAAGATAAGATGAAAGAAAGAGAAAGTAAGGTAAAAAATGAATAAAAAAACCAGGTTTAGACTTTTATAGACTGCTGAACCGGTCTGGTTCTTTCGGACCGAACCAGACCGGTTCTCCCTGGACTCAGCTTTTTGGACTTGGCCCATTCTCCTCTTTCCTTTCCTTTTTCTGATTTCTACTCTTTTACTTTCTGCACTCCCCTTATTATTTCTGCACCCCCTTTCTTCCTCTCTATTCTTTTTTTATTATTTCTTATTTCTTGCATTTTTTTATTTCTTTTATTTTAAGCACTTTATTTATTGCTTTTAATTTCCAGTACTATGCATTTTTTTTTATTTTTATTTTATTGCATCATATTTATTTTTTGTCTTGCATTTTACATTTTCTTTTATTTTATGCATCATATTTAATTTTATGCCTTGCATTTTTTATTTTTCTTTATTTATTTTCCAGCACCATATTTAATATTCAGTCTTGCATTTTATTTCTCAGCTCCATATTTATTTTTTGCCTTGCATTTTTATTTTCTTTTATTTTACGCATCATATTTATTTTATTGTCTTGCATTTTTATTTCCTTTTAGCATCATGTTTATTTTTATTGTCTTGCATTTTTATTTTATTTTCAGCATCATATTTATTTTATGCCTTGCATTTTTTTTATTTACTTTAAGCACCATATTTATTTATTGTTTTACATTTTATGCATTTTTTTATTTCTTTTAGCATATTTACTTTAATGCAATTTTTATTTTCTTGTCATTTATTTTCTTGCCATTAGAATGTATCTAGGTCCAATGTAAATAAAATATAAATGAGAATATGCACCGACACCACATTTATTTTTTATGCTTTATGTCGAGGGCGATTATGTAATTTGGACCGTATCCGAGGAAAAGGACCCTCACTTGATCCAACGTCATTTTGAGGGATCCGGCGCGTTAGATTTTCTCAGCATAATTTAGTCTCAGGACCTTAGGACCTAATCAAAATCTTTCTCAAAAAAAAAGTCAAAAAAGTCAAAATCCAAAAACATTTTATAATCAAAATTTTCAAAAAAAAAAAAGTCAATCTTTTCTTCTCTTTTCTTAATCAATTTTTAATCAACCTTTAATCAATCAAAACATTTTCTTCAATTTAAAATCAATCAAACTCACTTCCTTTTTATTTCTTCTATGCCTTTACGGCCTCTCATCTTTCTTAAAACCTTTTTCAAACTTTAAAATCAATCAAAACCAATCGCTCAGCTTTTTACCCCGAACTACGAGATTTTGATCCCGCTCGGGTACGTAGGCAAAAGACTTTGTCTTTCCAAATCAATAAAAATAACAAAAATATTTTCCTTCCTTCTTTTTCATCACTTTAATCTTTTCACACTTAGGCTTTTTATTTACAAACAAATAATAATTTAGCATAAAGATAAAAATAAGCAAGAGGTTCCTATAGAGTACTATAGACGTTTAGGGTGCTAATACCTTCCCTTTGCGTAACCAACCCCCGGACCTTTGATCTCTAAAAAATAGGGTTTTTCGAACTTTCTCCCTTTTCCTCGGAAAAATAAAAGATCGGTGGTGAATTAAAATTGCGAGTCAACGCTAATTAATAGCTTGATATCCAAAAATCACCGCGACAACCTAGCTACTACCCGTATTGATTTCAACCTAGGAACTCCTAGACCTGAGATCCCATCTCACTTCCCTCAGTCAATCACTGCTCCAGTGATTATCAGACTCTAATAACAATCAACGTAGGAGACACACTCAAAATACATAAACAGTCACTCTTGCTTAAAAGCTTCAACTGATTACAACTCAATAAAACAAACCAACTCTAAACAATAGAGTGGTATACAAAAACAGAGCACACAGCTCACAGACTCAAAACCTAATAATAATCTCTCAATGATAACTTTGGTTGAGTTGATTTTCTTCAATAGAAGTGCCTTCTATTTATAGCCTTCAGCAACAACAAATACTTGAACAAATTCTTCAAAGTTATATTTCCAAAATACTTTAGAAACATATAGAAGCAAATGTTCTTCAAAAATATATTTTCCAAAGATCTCTTTGAAAATATATTCACAAATAAAAATGTCCAATCTTCAGAATATATCTTACGAAAATATTCTTCCTTCTAGAAACGCAGCTTGGAGAATTCTTCAATCAAATCTACAAAAGATCTTGTGAGAAAATTAACAGCTCCGAGGCACAAAAACAGAACGCAGAAAACCAGCTTCTGAAGGTACTTCTGATGGTCTGCGTCTGAACATTTTAGCTTCTGAAAGTCAGCTTCTGAATATTCAGCGTCTGAAGCACTGTTCAGCGTCTGAACATCAGCTTCTGAAGGTTCAACGTCTAAAGTACTGTTTCAGCTTCTGAAGACCCAGCTTCTGAGACACACATCTTGCTTGTATATTTGATTTTATCAAACATGAAGCCAACAGCCAAATATCCAACAATCTCCCCTTTGACAATTTTTTGGCTAAAATCAATTTGAGAACAGAGAGATACAACAAGCAAATTCTTCACACATCAAAATTGCGCAACCATGCATGAAGAACATAACATAAACGTAGTAACAAAAAAGCAAAAGCAACAGAGTCAGCAGCGGCACACACACTACGTTTCCACGCATACACTCCCCCTGAAACATGACATTCAGGAACAAAACGAAGCACTCCCCCTGAAACAGATCAGCTTCTGAGAGGAAACACATATAATCCCCCTGAAACAGAGACTCCCCCTGAATTGCGAAATGCCTGTATTGCTTCTGAAATGAACTACAGAAATGCTTGCTTCTGAAACACTTATCTCCCCCTTTTTAGCCAAACAATTTTGACAAAACAACCATGCAATCACCAGGAGTAGAAAAACAAGAAACAACAGATACAGACTAGCAGAGATAACAACAACAACAGGAGAACTCACACTTTCAGCAGTCTTCAGAATGTCAAAGGTTTCCCTGATTTCTCGTGCAACTCTAGTTATAGTAAATAGAAGGAATTTGTTTGCACGTTTCAACACCTGTAATTGCTATAGATTCTCATATAAGAAACTACTTAAAGAGCCCATTAACTTCTCATGTGCTGCATCAAATGTTTTCTTATGTTTTGCATTCATCTTAAGATTGGGTAGTCCTCTGCTGGCTTCCACAGACATGACTTTCTTCACACCCCTCAGGTTTAAATGCCCAAGTTTCTGGTGCCAGAGTCTGACTTCTTCTTCAGGTACCCACAAGTAAGAATTGTCCTTAGATCTCTTACCTCTCATTAGCACTTCACTTTTCCCAGCAGTTACCAGACATTCAGTCTTGTTGAAGTTCACTTCCATCCCTTGATCACACAGCTGGCTTATGCTAATCAAATTTGAACTTAACCCTTTTACTAATAGCACATTGTCTAACCTTGGTAGTCCATCACTGATCAAGTCTCCAATTCCAAGAATTTCTCCTCTAGCTCCATCACCAAAAGTCACATAGCTACTGGTGTAAGGTCTTATATTTTTAAGAAATTTACTAACTCCAGTCATGTGTCTAGAGCATCCACTGTCAAAGTACCAGTCTTCCCTAGATGATGCTCTCAGAGAGGTGTGAGCCATTAGACCAACATTATTACATTTGGGTCTCCATTCCTTCTTGACATTGATTTTGTTTACAATGGGTTCCACTTTTCTTTGTTGAAAGTGCTTGGGGTATCCATACAGCTTGAAACATAATGGCTTTATGTGCCCCTTTGTACCACAGTAATGACATACCCAAGGATGAGATTTCCTCCTGCTCTTAGATCCCTGAGGTTTGTTATGATGCTCCATCTTAGGTTTGCCCATCATTGGATCAAATGTTTCAACAACTGCACTGACCTTTTTAGTTAGATTTTGCTGTTTGTTCAAGGTCCTATAATCAAACCCTATACCACTTGGTTTCCCTTGGTTCTGACTCTCCAATATCTCTTCTAGCACATCGGTACCAGTGTTCAACATTCTGACCTGCTTCTTTAAGTGTTCAAGTTGAGAGTTCAGTTGGGTTACCTCATCTTTGAGATCAGAAATTTGTGCTACATGGTCACTTCTTTCAGCATGCAGTTGACTGATAGTCTTCTTCTGATTTATATATATCTTGCAAACTTTTTCACTTATGATGTATAGTTCTTTGAAGGAGACAAGAAGTTCTTCATAAGTTAATTCTCCTTCTGAGTCCATTATGCCAAAAAATAACTTCCCTGGAGCTCAACCTAAAACAGGCAGGGTGCCTGCTCTGATACCAATTGAAATTCTGGCAGTACCTGATACTGATCGTAAAACAGAGTACAACAGAGTATGCAAAACAGTAGTTCAGAAGCAAAAATAACAGACTGAAAGTAAAGATGCACAAGATATTTGTTAACCCAGTTCGGTGACAAACACACCTACATCTGGAGGCTACCAAGCCAGGAAGGAAATCCACTATGATAGTCCTAGTTCTAAGTTCTCAGCAAACTCCCAGTTTACAACTTATCACCTAGCTACTACCCATATTGATTTCAACCTAGGAACTCCTAGACCTGAGATCCCATCTCACTTCCCTCAGTCAATCACTGCTCCAGTGATTATCAGACTCTAATAACAATCAACGTAGGAGACACACTCCAAATACATAAACAGTCACTCTTGCTTAAAAGCTTCAACTGATTACAACTCAATAAAACAAACCAACTCTAAACAATAGAGTGGTATACAAAAACAAAGCACACAGCTCACAGACTCAAAACCTAAGAATAATCTCTCAATGATAACTTTGGTTGAGTTGATTTTCTTCAATAGAAGTGCCTTCTATTTATAGCCTTCAGCAGCAACAAATACTTGAACCAAATTCTTCAAAGATATATTTCCAAAATACTTTAGAAACATATAGAAGCAAATATTCTTCAGAAATATATTTTCCAAAGATCTTTTTGAAAATATATTCACAAATAAAAATGTCCAATCTTCAGAATATATCTTACAAAAATATTCTTTCTTCTAGAAACGCAGCTTGGAGAATTCTTCAATCAAATCTACAAAAGATCTTGTGAGAAAATTAACAGCTCCAAGGCACAAAAACAGAACGCAGAAAACCAGCTTCCGAAGGTACTTCTGAAGGTCTGCGTCTGAAGTTCTGCGTCTGAACATTTCAGCTTCTGAAGGTTGCTTCTGAAAGTCAGCTTCTGAAGATTCAGCATCTGAAGTACTGTTCAGCGTCTGAACATCAGCTTCTGAAGGTTCAGCGTCTGAAGTACTGTTTCAGCTTCTGAAGACCCAGCTTCTGAAGTACGGTTCAGCTTCTGAAAACCCAACTTCTGAGACGCACATCTTGCTTGTATATTTGATTTTAGCAAACATGAAGCCAACAACCAAATATCCAACATGAAACAACCCAAATAAAAGTAAAATATGTGAAAAATTACTAAAGACAATAAAGTATGATTATTTAAAAGTTAATTTTATACTCTAAAGTATAAAATTAATAATAAAATATTTAAATTTAATTATCATTGACATTTAAATTATAAAGAAATGAATTTATTTTTCTTAAATGGTGGTTAAAAATTAGTATATCTCATAAAAATATTTATTTATGTTAAAATAGATTAAAATGTAGTGTATATTTAATAATTAAGGGATGATGTTGTAATTCAAGCATCTTATATGAGATAGCAGTATAAATTTTACTTTTAAAGGGAGGAGAATGTATATTTTAATATAACTAGACTTTAACCCGTGCGATGCACGGGTTTTGTAGAGCTTCATATATAACTATCATATTGACTATATTATTATTTTTATAGTTACATTCGACTGCAATAAAAATGACAAATCAAAAAGAAAAAAAATATACAAAAGTCTGCACCAAGAAATTGTTCATAACCGCAGTATTATGGTGAATAGAGACTCCCCCTTACCTTTGGTTTGCAGAATTTGATATTCCTACGGTAAAATCTCTCTCCAGGTTCTTCTCACTTGTCTCCTTGCTTCTTCTCTCCACAACCCTAGTTTTCCTTTGATCTCTAATCTTTTCTTGTTTGTTGTAACCCTAATTCTCTAATGCTCTCCTCTATTTATAACCTTTTAACTGAGCTAGGTTTCTCTCATAACTATTTAACGGGTTTACTCTTCAATTTTAAAATATATTATTAAGTACAAAAATATATTAGATTTAGTACAAAAATATCTCAAATTGAGTACCAAAATATATCATATTCAATATAAAAATAGTATATTAGATTTAATTCAAAAATATCTCAAATTGAGTACCAAAATATATCATAGTACAAAAATATCTCAAATTGAGTACCAAAATATATCATATTCAATATAAAAATAGTATATTAGATTTAATTCAAAAATATCTCAAATTGAGTACCAAAATATATCATATTCAGTATAAAAATATATTATTGAGTATTAAAATATATTTCATATATATCATATTCAATATAAAAATAGTATAAGTACAAAAATATCTCAAATTGAGTACCAAAATATATCATATTCAATATAAAAATAGTATATTAGATTTAATTCAAAAATATCTCAAATTGAGTACCAAAATATATCATAGTACAAAAATATCTCAAATTGAGTACCAAAATATATCATATTCAATATAAAAATAGTATATTAGATTTAATTCAAAAATATCTCAAATTGAGTACCAAAATATAACATATTCAGTATAAAAATATATTATTGAGTATTAAAATATATTTCATATATATCATATTCAATATAAAAATAGTATATTAGATTTAATTCAAAAATATCTCAAATTGAGTACCAAAATATATCATAGTACAAAAATATCTCAAATTGAGTACCAAAATATATCATATTCAATATAAAAATAGTATATTAGATTTAATTCAAAAATATCTCAAATTGAGTACCAATATAAAAATAGTATATTAGATTTAATTCAAAAATATCTCAAATTGAGTACCAAAATATATCATATTCAGTATAAAAATATATTATTGAGTATTAAAATATATTTCATATCACAAACCAAAATATATTAGATTGTGCATAAAAATATTTTAGATTTAATTAAAACACTACTTAATTCCTTCATTCAAACCCCCCTTTTTATAATTGCCGTAGATATATATAAAATAAAAGCAATTATAAGTCACAAAAACCATTAGTGATCCAGTGGTTACAGCTGTGATCCAGTGGTTAGGGATTCATGTAATCAGACTACTTAACATTTATATGTAAGTGAAGTGAAGTGATAGGGAAATAGAGTATAATTCAAGTTTCTTTTAAGGGAGTGAAGTGTAATTTACTCTTATCTTTTTAGAATACAAGGAACATATAATTCCAAATTAAGACATAAGAAACGTCCCAATTCATTAATGAATCAATGGACAAATTGGTCAAAGGTTCATTATATATGAAACCCTACAAAAACCCGTATGGACGGGTTAGAGTCAACTAATAATATAATATTTAAGAAATTGGTAACCCTAATTATTGTTGCTTCCAAATTCCATTCCATTCCATCGGCATCTAGTTCATCTCTTCCTGGTTCAAAAGACAATGGCGGCGGGGGAAGCATCTCTTCCTAGTTCATATTTTCCAGAGGAGTTATGGGAACACATCTTCAAATTCCTCAACGACGAGGACAACAACACCTTCAACCTTCTTCGTACGGATGGGAATCTAGGTTTTACCCATGACAACCACAGAGTAAGAAATCTCTGCCACGTCTCAGAACAATCTCTGCCAATCACCAACGGTAGTTTCAAGTCTCTCTCCCTCGTCTCAAAACAGTTTCTATCCATCACCAACCGTCTTCGATTCTTGGTCAAAATCTCCGATGCAACAATCCCTTTCCTTAACCGTCTCTTTTTTAGGTTCCCTAACGTTACATCACTCAATATCACTCTCTCTTCCGTTGTGCTGGGCCCGAGAATCGACCTCGGCGAGTTTCTAGCCCAAATCTCCACTTTCCCTGTAGACCTCAAATCGCTCACTCTCTACCACCCCACCAGGGTTCCTGAAAATGAGTTGCGAGCTTTGTCCAAGAAGATGAAAAATTTGACATCTTTCACTTGTTATCAAATGAGATTTATCAACAAGAATGATCTCTTCTTAATTGCTGATTGTTTTCCTTTACTCGAAGAACTCATCATTACCGACACCGGTCGTCACAGTAATCGTGTGATAGATAGTGATGTTCAATTCTTGACGCTTCCCAAACTCCGCAGGATTGCTTTAACACGAAATATTGTTGGTAAGCACTCAATTAAGAATCATCTCTGCAAGAACTGTGGCCTTCTCCAAGAGGTCAAAGTGGTTGGTGGTTGTGCTGCACGATATGCCTTTGGTACATATCCATCACGTCCTCGTCGTCTACAGTAATATAGTTTGAATTAGAATTTGATTCTCAATTTGGTTGTTCGTGCAAAGAAAACATATGTATTGGGTTAGGTATTATTTATCCAAGTTTTAATTACTTATTTTATTTCTCAATTTGATTATAAAGTTGCTCATTTGCCTGTTGAAAACACATTTCTTCCATTCATACCAAATGAATTCTGGCATGACTCCTCTGTCCACATTCTTTATTGTCCAGCAGGAAAAAATAAATTCTAACAAATCTCACAACATTTGTTTAATAATACATGTGAACTTTCACTGATTTATTGGCTTCTGACTTTTGAATATTGTTTGTTATGGTTTTTTCATCAACTTTCACAATTTTAGTTTTCATGATTCCATTTATTATGCATTCAAGTTAGTCTTTAAATGGTGCTCCTTATATGCAAAACAGAATTCAAGTGCTAGTTTATAATAAACATGAATGCATTTGACGAGGATTGGTTTATAGTTTATAACAAACATGACTCAACACTTCATTTCTTTGCACTCATCTTCTTTAACCTTCAATGCTGCTGTTGCTGCTAGAAAATTCTGTCTGTTGCTGCTGGAATATAGTTTATTGACTTTAGTGAACAAAAATTGTCTTTTTTTTTTTTTCATAGTAATATGTGGTTTATTAATTGAAATTGTGTATCTTTTTTCTATTAGCTACTTTCATATTTTTTATTTGTAATATTGAGAGTCATGTTTGTTACAATATGGATTAAAAAACTCCCTCTTCTAAAATATTTGTAAGTACTTTCTGTTTGTAGTTTGCTTGTTCAATTAGAGCCTTTCAATAAGGATTAACTGTTACACTCGTCTTGCATAAACAGCCCTGGCTATCTTTTAAATTAATGAGATTTAGTTTTTATTCATTATAATATGTCATGTGGATTTCTTGATGGAACAATCATGAAACCAGCCTCCGACGATTCTATGTTTTAAGTCTTGTATAAACACGTTGATCATCTCTTGAACCTACCATTCAATTTCTCCAGAAATCATTAGTAGCATCTGATGGATTGATGACGTATCTTCTGTTTAGCAAGAGCTCAAACACTGTTTTTCTATAGGTGATATTGTTCAAATTTCCCAAGTTACAAAATGGTCTTTTGCCTGATCCCATTGTCTTAGCTGTTGATTCTTGTGTTTTTTCTTCTAAACCTAACATGGTTTAAACCTATTCTAGGAAAATCAAAACTCAATTTTAAACCAAAATATGCAAACCTTCAAACCCTAAATTTGTGTACTCATTGCTAGAAAACCAATACAATTGACAAATAATTCTTTCTTAAACAACACTTAATCAACTCAACCTGATGCCACTTCTTATATTCCTACTCTAACCAAGGAGTAAGCAAGTTCAACGACCTTTAGCTCTTGTTTCTTCAATTGCTCCACTCAATATGATGCCACTGCACATGTGCCAATCATAATCTTCCTTCTTCAAATAGTGATTCAGGTAATAACACAGGTAACATCTCAGAGTTATTGATGATCTTTGCTATTAATTAGCACCTCCTTATGCTGATTAATATTTATGCTTTTCATTGCATCTTACTGTATGACAGGATCATTATATCCTTTTGACTGCCATTTCATGAATGTTACATTCAAATCATCGTACGAAAATTGACAAATGATATTGTACGTTGCAACTACAAAAGCTTGGAGCTCTAGAGATGCTCGATTTGTTGTCATCTTGTGATCAATCCCTCGCAAATTTGGACATTACCTGTGAACATCATAACCATAATCAAGTTACATATTCTAAAAGAATCTCATCCTGGTATATGGTATACATATGGTACAAATTCGAAATAACCACTAGAAAGAGCAAGATCCTGAATTTCTTTTACTTGAATGTTTCTTTAGTTTGTTTTTCTGTTTTGGAAATGGTTTCTTATTAACATGGTGTTGCAAGTAATTTCACATAGAACATCGTATAATAGAAACATTATATATTTTTTTCCGAGTTTATTTTTTATTTAACTGACTTTGACCTTTTCAACTGTAAAACAAGGTTGTCATTGGCAATGTTGCATGCTGCACTGTGCTGTACTCTAGTTACCTACCACTACAAGAAAACAACAATTTAGCCTCCAAATTTAGCGTCGGCCCCCGACACCGACGCTAATAGCGTCCACTTAGAGTCGGTCTAAGTCACGCTAGATCAATTTAGAATTTTTCTTGTTTTTGGAAAAGGATAGAGTCGGCTTAGCCATGGCTACAAGTAGTAGGACCTACATATAATTTTGTTAGAAAGATATAGAGTCGGATAGGCCGACTCACTACTGTAAGGTTTTTTACAATAAAAAACACATTTTAGAATTCAGCCTCAAACAAATTAAAAAAACACACATTTTCAATCACTTTTACTCTTTCTCTCTCTCCTTGTTTTCGATTTCATCTTCACAAACAAACATTGTTCACTTCACGCACAACTTTCAGATCTAACGGAATCGATTCCATCGTGCACCAGATAAGATTCTTCGGCGATTCGTCAAACGCATTCGCTCCATCTACGAGCTTGATTGCTTGTTCAGTTTTCCCTTCCTGTGTGATTTCGTTGATTTGTTCTTCGATTTTGTCTTCGATTTTGAAAATATGTGAATCTGGTTTATCGGTGAGTTTCCATTTTGAATTGAAACCTAATTTCTATTTATGTGAATCTGTTATTCGATTGTGATTGTTTTCTTAAATTGATGTGTTCAATTTTGTTATTGTTAGGTAAACTCTTTGCAATTTTAATGTATAGAGATTTTCTTTAGATTCAGGCAAATTTGATCTCTTCAATGGCTAAAGAGTTTGTTCTACCAAGGAAGATGATAATCCTGAAGCGAAGGGGTTGAAGGTTCATGGCTTGCTTTATACATTCATAATGAAACGGTGTCTTTATACAAATTGTTTCTGCTTTGCTTTATTACAACTTGTTCTTTAGGACAACTATGTGATAATGAAATTTGAATTAATTTAATTTGATTTGAGATAGTTTGATAAATGTAAAATTCTATTTCGAATCTTTATGAAAGCTCATCATTTGACTTTTAACTTTTTTGATGGAATAT
The DNA here is from genome assembly GCA_018208015.1 of Medicago ruthenica. Lineage (NCBI taxonomy): Eukaryota > Viridiplantae > Streptophyta > Magnoliopsida > Fabales > Fabaceae > Medicago > Medicago ruthenica. The sequence continues at coordinate 3,675,818 of CM031374.1, read as the reverse complement.
TCTGGCTTTTATGTGGTTTATGGTGTGTCCACTTTATCAATTTACTCTTAAGGATGGTTTATGTTGTTGATAGAATACTTTGGCTTTTATCAGTTTATCATCTTAATTCAATACCATATTTACTTGGCTTTACTTCAAGTGATGGTGATCTTGTTGGACTTGGATATTACTCTTAAAGAGTTACAAACTTACAATATTAACAGTTATTTCAAAAGATGTAGTTGGGAATTATATGTAATGGTTTTATTGGATTGTTGACCTTTGTGGCTATGGCTAAATATATTGTCACGTGTTTACATCACAACCTCATAGGTATTGAAGGATCAGTTATGATTGTAGGGGGGACCATATGCAAATGACGAAACTGATGATTGAGAATGAGAACTCTGTTAGCAGGATCATTGTAGATGTTCCTGGTTAGGTGTTTCTAATTAACCTTTAGCCTATACTTGTAGCTTTAGTACTCTCATAATGTAATTTAATGTTGGTTCTCAGGGGCTGGAGCTATTTATGTCTGGTTTATTCCTTATATCAAGTAGAGTTACTTATGACTATGGTGTTATATACCTTACTTTCAAATACAAAGGTATGCACCACCATCACTTTTTGGAATATGTCATGTTCATTCCATATATCATGTAGAGTTACTTATGACTATGGTGTTATAGACCTTATGCTCAATATCTTATGCACTAAATCAAGGGATTCTTATCAAGATGAATGAGAAAAAGGAATTCATTGATGTTTTGAATACCAAAAATGAAGATTATAAGGTTAGCTAAGATTGCACTTTATAGCAACATCTTTTTCCTCAAGATATTGTCCTATTCTTATTGTCTTCTGATTTATTCTTTTTCTTACAAGTGGTGACTCTAACACATCAATAGAATGACGACGATGACTGAAACAAACCAGGAGGATGAAGATTAAGAGTCTTAGTTGCTATTCATGCTGAAATGATTGCTATTCTTCCATGTGAGTTCTCTTAGGCTTAAATGAGGTAATCTCTACTAATAAATCCTGGTGAAATTGTTCATTCAGTAAAATATTTGTCATCTATAGAAGCACATCAAAAGAAATGAAGCAGGTCTCATATTTTGACATATGATGTTCTAGTGAATATTGAAAGATAATTTTCATATATGTGATAGATTCTTCTATATTTTGTATGGTGCAGGCTATTCATCATCAGATTCTCATACTAGTGTGTACATTGGGTTCATCTTCAAATCTCCCTGAAATTCTATTGCTCCAAATGGAAGTGAGAATCTCCTAATGCAGGTTCATTGTTTTACCTTATAAATTTTTGGGAATGTTTATACCAGAAATATATTGAATTATGTTTTCTCGTATAATTCTTGTGAGAATCTCTTGGTAATATGTTTAGTTTTGATATTTTTAGATCGGCCATATCAAGTGTTGCAAATACTTACCGATGGTATGATCCCTTCTAAAGATATACTACCTCCGTTCCTTTTTAATTGTCACATTTTGACATTTTACACAAACTAAAACAAACTATAAATGTCACTACTTTTGATACAATAATTTATATTTTTACTATAATAACCTTATTCATTTAATATATCATCTCATATATTTCTCTCTCCGTAATAAATAACTAAGGATAATATTGGTAAAACAACATTTAAAGTTGCATTGAACTTTGAAAGTGACAGTTAAAAAGGAACAAAAAATTTCTTCAAAAGTGACAATTAAAAAGGAACGGAGGGAGTAATATTTTCTGTGAAAAGGTTACATGATTCAAAACTTTATGTTAAAATTTTGCCATTTAAATTTTGTAGTGAAACTCAGGATTTTGCCTAATACCTGGTTTCATTAATGCTAAAAGGATATAATATTTTCCCTTTTAGTATACTTATAATGTGAATTCAAATAAAGAAAAATTGTAATATAAAGTTTCATTAATGGATCATGTAAGAATTGTTTACTTTTTACGTTGACAACTCTTTACACCTTGATATAAGAGACCGCATATTTTATCTTGAGGGTGACCGCATGCATTCCAGCATTCAGAAGGTATCAAATTTGGACATCCCATGTCTGATTTTATGATTTTTTTTAAATTTATAATAGTCGCTTAATTACTTTAACTACAAGTAGGTTCCTGCATTGATTTTATGATGATTCTTATTGTCCTTGAATATAGATAGATAGATAGATAGATAGAGAGGGAGAGATTCTTAGTAGACTTTTATGTAATGTCAACCATAGGCTGGGATCAAAAGGTGCTGATGAAATAAAGGTGTTGTACTTGTACAGTGTGTTCCTCTTTGAATTATTATATTTTTTACATTTTATATTTCAATATTGAGTTTATCTTTATGTTGCATTCCTCTTCAGGCTCATCGGTTCTTCAAAGGTGTTGAATGGGATAAACTATATCAAATTGAAGCTGAATTTAATCCCGAGGTCAATGATGAATTAGATACTCAGAATTTTGAAAAGTTTGATGTGGTATATTAGTCTATCATTTTCTTGCTTATTTTGTATAGATATTTTTCTGCCATTTTCATTGTCCATTTTTTCTCATTTTACCTTTTGCACCTGCAGGCTGACAGCCAAACTCGACCGTCGTCAAAAGCTGGTCCATGGAGGAAGGTAATCTTTGATGTTCCCTCTGCTGGAAATTTTCACCAAGTTATCTGTTGAGTTAGTGTTTGAATAACCTATTATTGGTGATATGATGATCAAGTAGTATTCTGTTAAATCCCTAAATTTTTGCAATATAAGGAAAAGCAAAGAAAATCAATAGTTGTCATTGCTTGTGCTTTTGAATTACTTATATGGAAATTTACCTATATTTATTGTCTAATGTGACCAACCATGGAAGCATTCAAATATACGTGTCCTCCTTCTATTGAACCTTTTTATGTTTAAGCTCATCACACAGTCAGTTGTTGATTCATGGTAGTTTAAGAGTCCATTCCATTACAGTGCTTGTAGGCTAAACATTCATATCTTCTTTCCTATTCTCTTTCCTTATTTACATTCACAAGCCACAAAGTTGCGGTCAGACACAAAAAGAGTTGCTACCTACTTATTCACCATGAAATGACTGGCATTTATTTTTTTTACTGCTACATAGAGATAAAATGAAACTGAAACCTGAGTGTTACTACTGTTTCTGGATTACTTATCAGCAGTTTTTCTTTGTTTGTTAGCTAGTTCATATATTTTTTTTACCAGCAAAGGAACCATCCGATAGTGGTCGAAACAAGTGGAAATGTAAATGTTCTTTACGAGCGAATCAGAGATACTCTATTTCTAATTGTTCCAAATCATGTGATTGCCATTCAGGTATACTAGCAATTATTTCTGTGCTGATAAATTTACCACTTCCCATCGATTGTGCTTTAAGGAAGGAAGGCCATAAGTGTATTCACCAATTTTAGGCGAAAACTGTGATCACATCCTGAATACTGTTTTGTTTGCTGCTTTACTTTTTTTTTCCTTCCATGTATATGCTGAAGAGAGTGCATCCATATGGACATGTATATGTGATTCAAATGGATTTCCTAAAGTGGCAGCAGGAAGCCATAATCCTAATTGCTTTATTGCCTGCAACTGCATCTGGGGTATCTTTCCTTCTTCCCTTTTTTCTACCATCTTGAAAGTTCACTAGTTGATGCTTCCGAAAAACTGACATGGATTGATGCTTAACCAGCTATTGTTTTGCATGGAATAAAAATCCATCTGTATATAAGACTATGTATTTAGAGATTCTTTGTTAAGTTGTTTTAAAACAAATTTCTTTTGATTAAACAGTATTTATCGCAATGAAAGTGTCCACATTAAGACTATGTATGTGGAGATTCTCAGGCAAAGAGAAAAAAATAAGATATTTTTCATTCTAAATCACTTCTTGTTTTGAAGCATGATTTACTTTTCAATTTATTTGTCTTATTGATGATGACATAACCCACTACTTTCCTGGAAAAAGTGAATGGATTCTTCTAAGATACTCAAACTAATTTTAAGATTTTGAGTCATGCAGGAACTGCTAAGATGACACTAGGTTCAAAGTCACACGTTATAAATTCTCCTATTAGTCATATTACACGTAAGATCGGTTTTGAGTTAACTATCCCTAATTTGTTAGTTAAAATGTATTTGATTCATATTTCTGCCAAAGAATATCACAAATTCTTGATATTAATTAAATGTACAGGACATCATGTCTATTAGGTAAAATGATAAGCAGAAAGAGAGAGAGGGAGAGTTTTTGAAGATAGATTCTTTTAGAAATAAAGAGTATTTTCGTTCTGCCAGTCTCTTTTGATACCCCTGGTATTTATAGCAGAGGAAAAAGCAGTAGAGGTAGATACAGTAAAAATTAGCAAAAAAAAACAAAAAAATCTAGCGTCGGCCAAACCGACTCTAATATTTAGTTGACTTGTTTGACTGTAGAGTGGGCTGGCCGACTCTAAAAGATTTAGTTGACTGGTTTGAAGTTGATTTTAGCGTTAGTGCAGCCGACTCTACATTTTAAAGTTAGCGTCGGCCAGGCAAACTCTAAATTAATTTGTTGACTTTTTTATTTTGAATTTAATAGCGTCGGCTTTGCGAAGAGTCGGTTTTAGAGTCGGATTAACCGACGCTATGTTAGCCTCGGATTGCAAATAGCCGACTCTACCCAGTAACTTCGAATTTTTTAGCCTGCCCCCGACCCCGACGCTAATCCGACGCTAAATCTGTGTTAGCGTCGGTTTTAGCCCTGTTAGAGTGGGTTTTTGGCCGACGCTAAAACGCTGTTTTCTTGTAGTGTACAAAGAGTATTGGGTATGGATAGTGGATTTCATGAAGCCACAAGGTGGAAATAAGTTAGGGCACAACTTTATATTGGGCAAATATCATTGGAATCCAGCATTTTATAGGACTATATGTGAGGGAATCATGCCTTTGATTATGTTGTGTTCTGCTTAGCATTATATACAATAGGGTACAACTTTCCTCACCATTTTCTTTTACAATTTTTGAAACTGGATCTAGCATGTTTCAGAAATTTTGAAAATGTCAAATCATTATTCTTGTTACTTTTTGGGCTTAATTGATCATTTGGTCCCTTAACTTATTGTAACCGGCTTATACCCAGTTCTGCTTCAGCAAAGCCTCAACTCTTGCACCCACTGATTCCACAACGTATAATCTGCATAAGCTCACTTTTGTCATAGCTTAACCACTCTTGATCATTCCAAACGACTCACGGTAACACCTTAGCTTCATAACAACTTATGCTTAATTTTATTTTGAGCTTCCTAGAGACCCAATCCAAATCTTTAAAAACAACTCTTTTAAACGCTCCTAAACCTCGAGGAAATCAAAGCAATATGAAATACTATCCTCTTGTCCCAATCATCTCATTTTCCGGGTTGTATGGCTCACGTACATTAAAACCTGCATAGACCACCCTGCAATTTCTAGCATCAGTACCCTCGACTTCAAACGCATTTCCTGAACTCATTATTAATCGAAACCATACCGAATTGGTACTCAAATCGAAGGCAATTGAGTCAAGATTCCAAAAATGCAACAATCACTCAAAAGTGGGTTACAGAGCAAAACTTATGGCTCAAAAATACCACATGTACACCCATACAAAATTCTACTCAAATTTCATAAAGTTCAAGTACAGTCACTTTCAGCAATAATAATCCATTTTGATCAGCAACTCTACCTTACCTACATCAACAACAGTCCATTTTGAAGTCATTGATTCACCATTTCACCCTCTAAGCTTCTTGTCCTTCACCAAGCTTCAATCTCAACTCCTATCCAACCAAAGAAACACTTTTGAATACTCATAATCCATGGAACAACTCAATTGAGAAAGTGAGAAAAATGAAAGTTTGGTAAGAGTAGGGTTTGAGTTCTGCCCACTAAAGAGGAAGAAAAGGGAAATTATTTAGCTTACCTTTTGACTTTCCTTGCTTTCTGTTGAAGAAGTTTATGAAGAATTGAGCATGCAAAGCTTGACTCTATAGAATTTGAGAAATTTGGATTTTTGGGGGAAAATAGAGGGGTTCAGCCATTAGAGAGAATCAACATGCAAACTGGTGGTGGCTCCTATGGAGATTTTGTGGTGGTAGATGGTGGAAGAAATGAGGTTCACATGAGGCAAGGAGAAAAGAGAAGGATTCTGATTTTTGTTCTCACCCAATCTTTGTTATAACTCCAATTTAAGCATACCTTAATCACAAAAATGCCAATATTCAATCTACTATATACCAAAATACCGACCAAGATGTCATTCCTTCTCATTAATCATCTTCCCATCATTAATTATAATTTGGGTTGTTACAGTAGTGTCATAAGATTGCACTACAAATAAATGAGATAATTGTTTATCACCAAGCATTTAGTTTAATTAATTTTTTTTTATCTTATAAATAAAAATCATACACAATAGAAGTGTTAGTGACTAAAGAATTAAATAAAAATTAGTATTTTTTAATATCGTCAACATAAATACGAGAATAATTATAATACATCAATTATAAATGTATATTATTCTATAATCTATACAAATAGCAGTTATAAATCATCAACTATAAATCTATATTATTCTATAAATCTATACTATTTTAAAATTGACTCTTTTTGGCTGCTTTTTTCTCTTTTCAAAATTACCCTCAACTTTCAATACAAATAGCACATATAACAAATAAATAAGAGTAAATTCAAATATTAAGATAAAAGTGTAACAAACACGATATGGGGGTATATATATATGTCGAATATTTTTTCCTTTATCCTTTAAAAGTGTAACAAATTAGATGAGTATATCTAAACTTACCTTTTCATTATTTCAATTCTACCCTTAAACAACTTTTTTCTATAATAAAGATTGTTGTTGGTGTCATTAAAAAAAATAAGAATTTAGATTATATATTGTTTTTTGTTATATTGTTGATGTCATTGAAATAGATAATAATGGTTAGTTTGGTTTGTTATAATTTGAAAGCAACAAACATTTATATTTTTAGTTTTAATCAAAATCAAAATTTCATAAAAAAACACCGTTCATAATTTTCAAACGTTAGTGCAATAAAAAGAGTGGAAAGACGGGCACGTGAGTGCCCATCTTTTCGCTAGTATATATAAAGAAAGTAAATTGTTTTGGGCTCAGTTTTTCGCCTTTCAATTATATCCTTAAACATATTTGACCATAACAATGTTATTTTGTTGATTTCATTCAAAAAGATATGAATTTATATTATATTTGTTATATTTTTTTTGAAAGATATTATATTTGTTATATTGTTCATATCATTGAAAAAGACAAGTATAATTTGTTATAATATGAAAGTGCGAAATATATATTATCTATACCTATAACTTTAATCAAAATCAAAATAATTTTAATCAAAATTTAATTCATAAAAACTATTTTCGTAATTTATACGTGTTAGCTTTGATCGAGTCCAGATTCAATCAAATGACTTTTGTGTCGTCAACGTTGTAGATCCGGCAACATGATTTCGATGACTTGAATATAGTCATATATACTCTACCGATTTATGCTATTAACATGGATCCTGTGAGATTCATCCCTTTTGTTTTTAACAACTTTTAATTTGATGTACTCTATTAATTTGAATGAATGAATATCGTTTATTTTATATTTATGGCATAAGAGGGGAAGAATAAACTGTTTTAATATATTCTAATAGATCAATTTTTTTTAATATAGGAAATTAGTTAGGGTTGTAAGTGATAAAGCCAAAAAACTAGTAAATTCCGAAACAAACTCCTCCGTACTAACCATATGAACAAATAGTTTTTTTTTTTTTTTTAAATATAGGGAATTAGTTAGCCTTGAAAGTGATAAACCTAAAAAATTAATTTTTCATAAATTAGTTTTCTTACAGTGGTAGTAGATTGATTTTATTTTGTGCATGTAGAAATTCATATGGATGTCATCACTATGTGAACCTCTAGGAGCTCATTCGGATGTATTTGGTCAAGGAGTGAGATATTTCCATTCATCATATTTTTTGAGAAGGAAACTGTTGCACGAATATACTTGCTAAACTAGATGCTAATCATTCAGAGTCTCTTGTGACGGTGCATCAACGATTACCATGTCTATCCTGATTCTTACTAGCTAATGCTACATGAGTGCCCTTTATTAAAACATAGTTTTTCTTTGCTTTTTTCTTTTGTTTTTTTTCTTCTCTCATTTAACCAAAAAAAATTGACTTTGTTTTTAATATAGGAATTATTTAGTCTTGGAAGTAATAGACCCAAAAAATTAATTTTTGAAAAATTGAATAAATTAGTTTTTTAATGTGCAAAATGACGATTAGGGCCATAAAATTAAGAAGATTATGAGTTTAACCAATGCCATTTATGAAATTTTGCTGGTGTATGATTTTCTTATAGTAGTAGTAGATTAATATATTTATAATAGATTGATTTTTTTAATATAGGGAATTAGTTAGGCTAGGAAGTGATAAAGCCAAAAAAAAAATAGTAAATATATTTTTCGTTACAAAAAAATATGTACTCATCATGTGAATAAATTGTTTTTTTTTAAATATAGATAATTACTTATTAGGTTTGGAAGTGATAAACCCAAATAATTAACTTTTCAAAAAATTAATAAATTAGTTTTTTATTTTGCAAATTAACGCTTATGGCCATAAAATTTAGAAGATGATGAGTTTAACCGAGGATAACTATGAAATTTTGCTATAGTACGTACAATTTTCTTATAGTAAGTAGTAGATAGTAGTAGATTAATGCCCAACAAATTTACTAATGTGTCTGTAACACCCATACTAATTTAATCTAGAATATTAGCATGTGCGTTAACTGATACTGGATACATCAATTTTTTTTCAATAATAAAAATATACAACAACCGAATGAATACAGATTTTGCTCGTTTATACAATAATCAAGTACCACTAAAATACTTATACAAAGTCTGATAAACTCCTGAGCTGATACATGACGAGCAACTGCACTCCATCCAGCATCTTCCTGAAGAACTTCTTCACGAACCTCTTGCTTACCTGTAAACCTGCACCAGAAGGATTGGGATGAGGCATAATGTCTCAGTGAGCTCCACCCCAACCTACTGTTGGCAACCACGGGGAACCTAGGGTCGCCATGCCTACCCTGTTGGCAATCTTGGGGATACCTATGATCGCCAAACCTTAAACTTTTCCCATAAGGGATTAAACCTGCCTGTTCCTGCTATCCTGTGTAGTCGTGAAATCTAGACTACTTCCTGTTAACTTAGTGATCAAGGGGAAAACTAGGATCACTGCATAACTCTTTCATATTCATAACATATCATAATCTCATACTTAGTGATCTGGAGACATCCTATGATCACTTTCTGATAACTGTTATCTGATGACTACCTTGTCATAATCTTATGTAATAAATACATATACATCTTACTTTAACATAAAGTTAGAAAGTTAGCGTTGAACATACAATAATTATCTGAGTTCATTTTACGGAATGCCCTCGAGTGGAGTAACCCCGGAGCACATTCCCTTGATAACCGGTGAAAATTCCTATCTGAGGCTAATCACCGGACTCCTCTTATCGTTGTGTGGACAACTCTCTCGAGGAAGTCCCATCCGGCATAATCCGGAGTCTGCTGAACACAACTTAACTTGCATGTGAATAACCCTTTCGGAGAAGTCCCATCCGGCATAATCCGGAGTCTGCTGAACATGCTTAACCTTACATGTAGACAACCCTCTCGGAGAAGTCCCATCCGACATAATCTGGAGCCTGCTGGACATGTTTAATCTTTAACATACGTGTGGACAACCCTCTCGGAGAAGTCCCATCCGGTATAATCCGGAGTCTGATGAACACGTTAACATAATCTTTAAACTTACGTGTGGATAGCCCTTTCGGAGAAATCCCATCCGGCATAATCCGGAGTCTGATGAACACGTATAATCTTTATAATATAAATCTTAACTTGTCATATGTATATCTGATACATCATCTGTACATATGCATTTGATGCATTCATCACGTAAATAATCATGTGATACTTAACCTATAATATAAGGTTCTAAGCTTATCGTTCTCATAAGCCACTTAATAATTGTTGGAAAACTGAACCCTTTAAGCTTATCTGAAGCTTTGAATGTTTTGTACTTTCGTACACTTAATTGAGTACATTCATCTTGCTATCCTATCAAAGGATCTAAACATATCGTTATCATATGTCATACTTATGGGCTTACTATCCCATCTGTAATAACTTCCTGTTTCTCTTACTTGAGAATCTATGGATAAATTACCCAACACTCTGTATGATACATATCTTTGTCCTAGATTAATCCTTGAAAGTTCATGTGTATCTCTATCTCAAAGCATAACAAGGATCATTGGCATGGTACAATTATTTATTTAGAAAAAGCCATTCTGGATCACTTCGCTTTGCGACCCTTAACTTCGCTCTGCGAACCTGTGTCTGATCCTTCAGACTCTGAACATTCAGAGTCTGAACCTTCAGAACCTGAAATACCTGAGTCTGAAGCTTCGCAGAGCGTCCAAGGACTTTGCTCTGCGAACTCAGCTTCTGATACCTTTGCAAAGCGAAGTCTAAGCGATGGCTAGGCAGAGATAGGCAGTAGCAAAACTCTGCTACTTCGCAGAGCAAACTCCTGGTCGCTCTGTGACCGTAGCAGAACTCAGAATTTGAAAACAAGTTTCATCTTTAAATAGTCTTGGTACCCAACTGCCTAGTGATCTTTAAAAACATGCCAGAGATTTCATTTAAGCTATAAAACATATAGGGATCAAGGATTAAACCTGGATTAGGCATATGTATCAAAAAGGGGAAAAACTATCATTTTCCTAAACCTTAGCAATTTGTTATGAAACTCACACAGTAATAACCCAAAAGGGAAAAATTGCTACTTTAAGGAACCCACCTGAATCATTGCTGGTCTTGCCAAGCTTTCCAAGTCCTAACTTGATTCTTCTCCAAAACCCTAGCTTTGGAACTTTTCCTCTTGACTTGGTTTTCCTTAGTTCCTCTTGCTTCAATCTTCCCCCAAGCTTGCTTGCTTATTGTCCAAGAGTTGAGGAAGAAATCTGATGGATTAAAAACATGGGATGGTGAGGACCGAATTCTAGAGAGGGAAAGGAAAGGACAAAAATGAATATAATCTCATCTTTATCCTATAAATAGCCCTTTCACCTCAAATTATGATTTTGCCCTTACTTGCTCGTAATTCCTCTTATACTGATAAAAGTACGTTTAAGCGGGATGTTACAGTGTCCTTAGCCAATTTAGTAATGACTCTTATTTAATGAGATGCATAATCATGTGTATCATAGTGCTTAAAAATACATAACAAACTTCTTTTAACGACCAATGCTTTCGTTAAAGGGCCACAATGGGCCTAAATTATTACCCATAATAATAAGATTTAAGAAAGTTGTTAACCCTAATTATTCTTTCTTCCATTCCATAAAAAAACACACAGAGGCAGCAGCCGCGAATAACCCTAAGAAACCAAAAAGAACAAAAATGGCAGCAGCAACATCATGTTCATATTTACCGGAGGAGTTATGGGAGCGCATCGTCAAGTTCCTCAACGACGAGGGAGACTACAACCACTACAGCAATATTAATGACTATGGGATGCTAGGTTTTAACCATCACCACGGCATTTTAAGGTTTCTCTCTGTTGTCTCAAAACAGTTTCTGTCCATCACCAACCGTTTTCGATCCTCAGTCACAATCTCGGATAAAACAATCCCTTTCCTTCATCTTCTCTTTTCTAGGTTCCCCAACGTTACATCACTCAACATCATTCTCTCTTACCAAAACAGGCACAGAGAAGGCTACCTCAGCGAGCTTCTAACCAAAATCTCTACTTTCCCTTTAGACCTCATATCGCTCACTCTCTACCATCCTATCACCCTTCCTACAGAAGGGTTGCAAGCTTTGTCTCAAAAGATGAAAAATTTGACGTATCTCACTTGTTATCAAATGAAATATATCCACAAGAATGATCTCTTCTTCATTGCTGATTGTTTCCCTTTACTCGAAGAACTCATCCTTACCGATACCTTTTATACCAATCATTTGGTGATAGATATTGATTTTCAATTCTTGGCGCTTCCTAAACTCCGCAAGATTGCTTTATCTTGTCATTTTATCGGTCACCACTCAATTAAAGATCTCTGCAAGAACTGTCACCTTCTTCAAGAGGTCAAAGTGATTGATTATCTTCCACGATATGCAAAAGCGATTGGTGGTCGTCCACGATATCCTTTTATTGGTCGTAGTCTATATAACCGGCCACCTTCAAGATGTCGTCGTCTAGTATTGTGAGCTTCAAGATGTCATCATGATTATTATGATGATACTCTCCATAGTAATATAGTTTGAATTAGAATTTGATTCTCAATTTGGTTGTTCCTTCAAAGAAGACATATGTATTGAGTTGGATATTATTTATCCAAGTTTGAGTTATTTCTTTTATTCCTATCTCGATTTGATTATAAATTTTCCCATTTCCCCGTTGAAAACACATTACTTCTTTTTGTTCATACTGAATGAATTTTTGCTTCGCTTTAGTCTATTATTTAAAGCATAATGGCTCATTGTCCTATAACATTATATCAAGAGGGGTTTAGATTTGTGAGCTATATTGCATTATAAGAGATATAAAGGTTTCATTTGAAAGCTTATAAATAAAAGTTGTATGACTCCTCTGTCCACATTCTTTATTGTCCAGCAGGAAAAAAGAAACTCTAACAAATCTTACAACTTTTTTTTAACAATACATGTAAACTTTCACTGATTTATTGGCTTATGACTTTTGAATATTGTTTGTTATAGTTTTTTCATCAATTATCATCAACATTCAAGTTAGTCTTTAAATCGTGCTCTTTATATGCTAAACAGAATTTGAGAACAAGTTTAAAACAAACTCGAATGCATTTGGCGAGGATTGGTTTATTTTGGTTAGACGATTCTTAGCATTTTGTTTGAGTTTTGTTGTGGCAAATTTGTCTTCGCCAAACTATAGAAACTTGTTTAAAGAAGAACGGTTTGCCTCTTGGATCTTAGCCAAAAGGAAAATACTTTAGCCGCGACGATTGTGATGAGAAAATGGATAGTAGAAATCATTGTGAAAAAAGAGGTACCAGTTGCAGGGAATGAAGAATAAGAGCTGATCACTTACCTCACACAACAGGTATATCAAGCTTGTGTTAAAAAAAATAATTTTGTGAAGCAGATTGAACGGAAAAATCATATATTTTCTTGTAGAACTAATAGAGGTAGTCAAGTACGGATTTGTGCACAACATTGAATTAGCTTACCAAATGGTAAAAAATTGATGGCGGTACTGGCCGGAAAAGTTACTACAATTCAGATGATCTAAACCTTAAGGATGTTCTATTATTACCTGATTTTAATATCAACCTTGTGTCTAGTAGACTTTGGTTTCTTACTCACAATCTGCCTTTATGTGCTTAGAATGTAAAAAATTATTCAAAGTCTTTTACCTGTTTTATGTTTATCATTCAACAAAGCTTTTTTAATTTTGGTTGAATCTCCAAATATCTCTATTCCATTCATCATTTTGATATTAAATTAGAAACTTCTCCAAGCATGGTTAAATCGTTCTTGTTCATGACTCAACGTTTCATTTCTTTACACTCATCTTCTTTTACCTTCTAATGCTACTGCTCGAAAATTTTGTGTAGCTGCTGCAGTATAGTTTATTGACTTTACTCTGTGAACATATTAACATTTGGTTTAGTAATTGAAATTTGTGTTATTCTTTTTAAATTAGCTACGTACTGTCTGCAACTAATTTAGTGGCACTGTTATTTTAACAAAATCCATTACCATTACCATTTATTTATGTGAGTAAACTAACTAAATTTACTTCATGTACAAATTGACGATGATTAGTAGTGCATCAACATGCAATGGTCTTTATGAGACGGTCACTAATATATTGTTTATTCTTTAGCCTCTAATTCACTTTTTAATTTTCGTTGAATTATGAATCTATTCTCTAAATGAAAGTTAATTATCAGCAAAAACACAATTATGCTCCATTCTAATTTTGACACTTCAACATTTTTCACCAATACTTAACAAAACCTTGGAAAAAAAATTTCACTAAGAGAATAAAAAAGAAAAAAAAACAAAGGACTATTTATCACTGAACATATTTTTGCATATAAAGTTGTTCAATTATATCTTATTTGAAGATCACAAATAACATAATTTTAGGAGAGTTACTATTTTTTTTCTTAATTTATACACAGGATTAATATTTATTATTATGTACCTTGTTTCTAAGAGTTGGCTTCTTGATGTGAATGAATAAAAAGCTAAAAGACTTATATTCAGTATGAGATTAAGAAATTAAGTGTATATGATGTGATGATATGATAAATGATATAGATTGACATTCAAGTTTAAAGACATACTTTGAGTATGATGTTCCTTAATGCATAGCGTAATATTATATATATATATATATATATATATATATATATATATATATATATATGGTCATTTCTAGCTAGTCGGACTCTTCACTCTCTTCTTTAGCGAGACGTGCAATAAGGGTAAGTAGGGGACAACCGCTTATGGAAGTTAATACACTACAAGAAAACTACATTTTAGCGTCGGCAAAAAACCTACGCTAATAGGGTAAAAACAGACTCTAAGACTGATTTAGCGTCGGTGTCAAAGGCAGGCTAAAAAGTTGAAACTAAATTAGATTATCCTGACTCTATTTTCATCCGAAGCTAAATTAGGCATCTTCAATAAAGTCAACTAAATAACTTAACATCAGATTAGCCGACACTAAAGTCAACATAACAAAAGTCAACCGATTCTAAAGTCATACATATGTATAGTCAACTAAATCCTTTTGAGTCGGCTTTACCGACGCTAAAATAAACTTTTGAAAGAAAAAAAAATCTGATAGTGTAGGCGTATGTGATGCTAAACTATAGTTTTTTTATTGCTCTTAGTCCTACACCTAATACCCTATTTTGCGCCGAATACTAAGAAAAAAGAATAACACATTAAATTAGTCTAGAAGTACATAACAAGAATGTAACGTCTACATGACTGTCTTCCAAATCATCATCATAATGAGGATGTGGAGGAAGATGGGAGGCACTACATCATCTGACAACTGAACAATACTCCATAGCTGAAAAGATACGAAACAAAAAGATCAATTATGTTTAGTAAATGAATATTAAAAGGCATGACATTAGGCTCCAACATTACTTGGGCAACTACCATTAGTTAGTCAAAGTTTTAGTCCTTATCCAACCAAACACCAAGTTGTGGATCACTATGCCAAATACAAAAGAATGTACATAGTTTAAAATGTCATGAAATAACATGTCAAATTCTTATAAGGAAGTAGCGTTTTAGATACATAATGAATTCATAAAACATGTCCAATTCAAATAGATTTTCTTCCAAACAATCACCTCCATCAATCAATATCAAATGAAATATCTTAAACATAATCACTAAGGTTGAAAGGATAATCAATCACTATTAACTATCTTTGCTTGTTATGAAGATGATTGTATAGAAGGCATCCATTAAGAAACACTCATATCATATGAGGAGTAAAAGACATGGAAACAAGAAGACATTTAGAGATTTCATGAGCTTCGGTGTGAGACAACATACAAACAAATTGGACTTTACTAAAATAACAGGTGACCACACAAGCAGATTGGACTTAATTTACTACTTTAGATAAAGTAAATCATGGTAAAAATACCTGATAGACGATTGTGTTCAATCAATGGACAAGTTGTATATCATGTATATAGTCTATAGAGTATGGACAGCCCATGTTCAATCAATGGTGCAGACCTATGAAAGACAACGACAATAAAATAACTAAATCTGCCCCTGATCATTACATTTCAGCACATGTTTTCTAGCATTGTACTTTAACAGTTTGAAAGATTTTTTTCTCCAAATGTTAGCTTCTTAGACACTACAAGAAAATCTAAGATTTGCTACCATGAATATGCTAGGAAATGTAATGGTAGTGAATATCAACGTAAGTAGCTACCATTTGGCTGAAATAAGTTTTATTTTGATTTTTTTTTGTTTAAATAAATTTATGTAAAAGATCCTTTTAAAAAAAAACCCATTCTCTCTGAAACAACACACACAGAACCACATCGCAAAACTCTCTCACTCTGATCTCGATCTACACCGTCGTCGATCTACGCTGCATCTCTGATCAACACAGCCGCCATATCTTGCACTGATCACCACCGTCGCCGTAGCTTGCACCGATCACCACCGTCGTAGATTCCACCGATCACCACGACCTCTCCGATCTACACTGCCTCCATCTGTCAAAGCCGATGATCAATCCGGCGAGTTTATCGACACCTTATACTTCTACATTTCCAATTCACGCAATTCCAATACAATTAATTTTCTGATATGTGTTTCTTCGGTAAGAACCCTAATTTTTGTACTTTCACCTTAATTTCATCTTCTAAGTGGCTTTCTTAATTTGCATCCTTCACCAACAACCAAGCTTGTACTCAAATAATTGATTTGAATTGGGATCAATTTCTTCGAATTGCACTGAAAATGTGTTTGTTTAAAATATAATATTCACTGAAATCCATGGATTATCACTTTTGTTTCTAGTTCAATTCATTCCTCCACAACTAGAAACTTTTCTTGGTGTTATTCAATGTTGAAATTCCCTTCGGAGCTTGTGTCAGTAGTTGTTATGATGTATCAAACTTCAGAAAACTATTGAGTTAGGGTATGTTTGGCTAAAAAATTGATTTGGAGCTTATAGCACAAGCCATTCTCATGATAAGCCCTTATGTATATGGTTAACTAAGCTAGTTTTATAGCAAATGATAAAATAAAGTTAAATTGTTTTTGTATATGCATGCTATATGCTATAAGCTATCTTAGAGAACTTATGAAAATAAGCGGAAAAAAATGAGATCTGTTATAAGTTGTTTTCAAAAGTTCTCCTAAACAGTCTCATAAAACTTATGCAAGTTGATAGGCTCAAATAAGAGATCCAAACACGCCCTTAGTTTCATATAGAATAATCAATTTTCTTCTACTGATTGTTGCTACTGAGAGTTTCGGGTTCAGAAAACCAAAGTTCCATATCTCACTTTCCATTTCCTCTGCATACCGTAGGTAGTTTTCTTGTTACTCTGCAAATAACAATTGTTCTTTGGAAAAGTAGTGTTCCCAATGCTAGTGTTGAAAGAACTTTATAATGCTTCTAACTTTATATTGTATATTGCTTACCTTGTGTTATTTTTTGCACTTAACTAAATTAAAGTGTTTCATTAGAGCATTACAAAAGTAGCATATTCCTAACTTTTAGTTGTTGATGGTGTAGTAAAAATTTACTATATAGGAAATTTGCACCAGTTTTTTCATGTCAAATTATAATGTATGCTCTACTGCTTTGGGTGCCAAATTTGTTATGTATGTTCCACAATCTACTAATCCATCAACTAACAACCAAACTTTGCTACCTTCGGGTGGGAGTTAGCATGTGGATATCGATTTCAAAATTTAAGATTGTTACACAACTTAGTCTTGGATCGAGGATTAGAACTTGTAAAATTCTTATCCTCCACTCTAATAGTTCTTATGCTTTGTTCAAGTATGTTGACCAAATCCTAATGAATGATTTAGATGCAGAGCAACCGACAACACAACCTCTGAGAGGGAACAAGAAAAAATAGTTACTTTCCCTCTGAGGCTGAGAAATTGTCCTATTTTCTAAATGTTGTGTGATGAATTGAACCAAATGTATTATGTGATGAGGATGGTTAGTTACTAATAGAAGTAGAGCACATGATTTTTCTCAATCAACTTACTAAAAACTTGTATTATGAAAGTTGGAAACTCGGTCTTCATTTATGTGCAATTTTATTTTGTTACAACTGAGTTTGTTACATGATCAACGACATGGATTGGCCGAGGTTTGTCTTGTGTATGTGCACAAAGAAGAGAGAACGATGCTCGACCCTCTTTTGATTTAACTCCATGCCAGGTAATATTTTTTGGGATCAAAATTACTGAAACAACATTCAATGCTCTTTAAAGCATTCTTTTAATTTTTCTCTTTTCATCTTCATACATAGCATGATCTGAATATATGTTACATGATGTTTCTCTTTGATGGACTTAAACACTCGCTAAAGCACTTTTCAATTGTACTTCGGGCTATTTATAGCATGCTCTGAATTTTCAGTAACTTTCATCATGACAACAGTGTTTTACAATAATATGTCATTCTACTCTTTTTTAATATTGCTATATATGGCGCAATAAATTCACAATGCTGAATTTTCCATTTTCAGGAAGAGTGCTTGCAGAGGCTTCAAAGTCGTATTGATGTTCCATATGATAGTTCTATCCCTGAGCATCAAGTACTGCTTTCTAATAAAAAATAATCAAAGTCTAAGTGATGTTAACTGTGATGTGACAGTAACTATGAAGTTCGTCAAAGACTTCAAGCCCTGTACCTATAGCTTTACATGTGACTTATGTTTTAATTACCACATGTACCAACTTATATCTCTTAAGAATGTAATTTAGTATTTATATTTGCTTTTTATGCATTATCTTAGGAATCCTTAAGGGCTTTATGGAATGCTGCATTTCCTGAAGGATCCATCAACAAATTTTAGGTAGATATTATTTTGGTAGATTTTATTCTCTCTTCTTAATTATAATTTCTTGTCACTAATGATTTATATTCCTCCATATCATTGGCAGGGGTGGTGGTTACATATCATTGGAGAAATTGCTATTTTTTTTGCTGGGTAGGTATACAATTTCTTGTTAGATCTATATTTGTTTGAAGAATGAATTTGTCCTTTTCTTTAATATTATCGGTTCGAAATCAATGGATTGTCATCTGTTTCTTCCAAAATGTTCTTTTTGTTCTGTGCATGCTTAATTGATGGTTGATGTATGAACAACAAATTAGCTGAATTCTTTGCTGGTCTTAATAAAATTATTGCTTTTGGGTTTTGGACTTCCTCCATGATAGCATAATTTTGGCCTGATTATTTGTTATTTTACTTTATATTTGAAACAGAGTCTAGTACTTTAGGATGAATTATAAATGAGAAATAAGGGTGATTTTGAAATTGATTCGCCTTGTTTTCTTTCCCAATGGTCTCTCTGAAATTACACCAGTTCCATGAGTATCATGTAAAATATAAAGCACACAAATTTCTGTTAAATTTTCTCCATTATTCCTTCTATTGGTTGAATGTTGAAAGTCCAAGCCTGTGTAAGAATTGTGGACTCAATACATATTGTGAATTGTAATAACATGACTTAAATGCTAAGATTCCTCAACAGATAATTTCCAAAAATATGGTGTATCCTTTTTGTTTGAGTTCTTATCGTGAGTTTCCTTGCATATTCAGATTTTTGGTGTTGAAATAGACTGCATGTTGCATTTGTTATGAATGGTTGTCTATCCGATGTGGATAGTTATGTTTCAGACACGTTGCTGCGATCTTTTAGTTTTTTCTAGACACATTTTTGCATTTTTGTTGGAACCCTGCTTTCCTGGGTTGTCTTTACTAATATAATTTTGGTTGAATCCCGCAAAAACTGTCTGTTCAAACCTTAAATCTATTTTGACTTTGTTGTTCATATCTCTTCATTGTAAAACTTAAAACTTTTCATTTTTTAGAAATCTCTTTTAAATCTATTTTTGACTTTAAAGTTCATATTTCTTCATTGTAAAACTTAAACTTTTCATTTGTAGAAATATTTTCAAGATCTTTTGCGGAAGCAGGAAGGAGATCGTTCAATGTGGGAGTACCCATTTGTTGTTGTTGGTGTTATTATATTCATGCTTATTCAAATGCTAGATCTTGAAGCAGGTTGATCAGTTTCTCCTTTTATTTTAATTTTTACTCTCAGCATATATAACATTTCTAAAAGGATATGAGATGTGCCTATATGTACGGGAACATTTGTTTAACTTTATTTGAAAGAATAGAAGTTGGTCCCAGTCAAATGACATAAGCCCCACCTATAAGCATGTATCTTTGATCTAATGAGAATAATACTTTATGCTTAGATATGCTATTAGATTTCATTGGCAGTGTAAGCAAGCTCAATATAATTCATACAAGGTTTTAAACTAGCTATCATTCATTATGTTCCTTCAGCTATTAGATATCCCACAACACTTTTGTAAGAAAGTTACTCATGACTCTAAACTGATGTGTTTGTATTTGGTTTCAATCTGAACAAATCTCAAACTGTGATTTGTTTTCGACATGTTAATTGAATACTTGTTCATGTTTTTTTTTTTGGTGATTTCATATTTTTTTTTCTTATTTTTAGGTTGACTGTTTGTTTAGATTGAAGGTTGGTTTGTTAATATAGTAGATGAATGTGTCTGCAGCATGAATCAAAATTGATGCAGGATTGACGAAGAAAATTACTTCGATGGCTTCATTGCATCAGCCTCATTGCTTCTTCAATGCTTTTTCTTAAGCATCTATATTTTTTTTTATTTCTTTCCTGTTCTAATTGATTGTGTGTTTCTCTTTGGTTTTGTTGTGCAGGTAGTATTAAACGGCTTCACGACTTCATATGCCTAAAGTATATCATTACTAGAGCTGTTGGATTTATTGCATTTATTTTTCCTACATAAAATTAGATTATGGTTCTAATATGAAGAATCTTATGTATAAGCTCAACTCTTGCCATAATATGAGGAATATCTTGTATAACCTCATACTTGAATATTATTGTATGGCCTAATTTGTTGTGAGATACTTGTTTTTTTATTTCTTGTGGTGCACTCAACTAAAGTTGCTTATTAATTGATAATGATTTTAATATATTAATTTTTTTAAAAAAAAATCACAAAAAAAAACAAGTAAAAACCTCAAAACTGCTAGGATCTAGTCACAAATTAGTTTAAAAATTTTAGCTATGGATTTGTCGCGAAATTGCTATGATAAATCCTAGCTATGTTGCTACAGAAAATACATTATACATAATTGTTTGCTATGAGTTGACTAGATATTTGCTAGGACTTTATTTCTACTAACTACGGATTTACTACCGATTATTTCCCTAGCAAATTTGTCTCTCAATCCATGCTACGGCCAATTCAATAGGTATTCCCTAGCATATCTCTAGCTAAATTCGTTTGCTAGCAATTAGCTACGAATTAGCTTCAAAATTTGTCGTAGCAAATCGCATATTTTCTTGTAGTGAGACTGTTTTTAAACTTCGGGTCATATTTGAGCTCTAATGTATTTCTTTGATTAATTTTCTGAATTATTAGCATATTTACCCTCGCACACTTTTCAGACCATAACTTGGGTTGCGATAATTGGAATGAATCATATGAGTATTCGTCGGAAAGCTGAGAGGAAGATATACAATTATCATGTTGATCTTGAAACCCAGTTTGGACGTCCTATTGGTCAAAATTGTGAATTACTGAACCAGTAAAGTTGATTGCGAGTCACTTTCAGAATTCGTTTTTTTTTTTCATCTTTGCCAATAACCTATAACACGAACTTAAAAAAGGGATGAATGAATGCTGTTTTTTTTTTTTGTTTCAAAGGATGAATGGATACTAATAGAGTAATAGTACCAGATTAATAAGCATATTTCAAAAGCATGTAAATTGTTTTCAAAATAGAAAAACTAAATAGCATAAATAAGAACATGCGAAGATAAATGAATGGTTGTAGCGAAAACCCCCAAAATTGAGAAATTAGGATCATAGTCAAATGAGGAATTAGGATCATAGTCCGCATCTAGATTTAGTACTTTCTTTCAAAATTGTCGTTTTGAAATTCTTAATTATGTAAAGATTTTATTAAAGTATATTGTTAATTTCACTGTTTGGTTTGTAAAGCTTGATCAAAATTTTAGAAGCATTATTTAAAAGAATTTGAACTAAATTATGATAGAAAAGTTTTACGCAATTGAGAAAGTTGTTTATATTTTTTTCTCTTTAAGAAATGGGACGTTGCGGTGTAGAAGTCGAAAACTATAAAGAATATGAACCTGGTTTGAAGAGGTTCAAGGCCACAACAAAGACATATCCTTCAGAATCGATACGTAAAACACGCGTTAAATGGGAGACAACCCATTAGTTTATTTTCTCTGAAATTTCCATTTCCAATAAGTTTAAGATTTCCTATCAGAACCAATTATTTGCTTTAATTGCTACTGCTCCTCATTATTATTTTTAATTTTAAAATTTTGCATAATCTATATAACATTTCCATCTCAAAATTTCAAACTGTTTTAGTCTCAGAAAGTTATTTCAAACCATTACAGCAGAAGACTAGATTACCCCTGAAATTCAAGAACACGATAATCATTGGAACTTGATGTAGAATATACTCATCAAAATCACCATCTTTTCTGTATAGGATAATTGGTAAGACTTTGAGCCAAATATATTCCACTCTTCTACTAAAATTCTTTCAATTTTGAGTGTTCCATGTGAATTTTATTTTTCTCAGATTTGCGGATGTTCTTTATGGACCATCGGTCATATTATCTTACACATGAGGCACGTGTTTGGTACCTTGAGCCTTTTCAAGCCACCCCTTCTTATTATTATCCTTTGTTAAACCCCTTTGAGCCTCCATGCAATAATTTATTTTGTTGTTACTGAGTGACGAGTCATGTCACAAGTTTTAAACCTTAATGTCATCTATTTGCTTCCACAGATATCAACAAAAAAAGTCCGCAGCGAGCGCGATGCAAATATTTAATTGATTTTTGCATATAAAAGAAAAAATATTCAATAGAAACATTACATTAATATTGATAATTTACATTTAATATCTTTAAACATTTCACAATATTACTAATATAACACTAAGAACTATTGTATCTCCAAATTACCAGGACTTGTTCCCCTTAAAAACCGAAAGATTAATACAACAAAATAAATCTTGTTATTATGAATATGAGTATAAGAACCAAATCAATGATCCATTAAATCTAAAGAGCCAAACCAATTAAATTGATTTTTTTTTTCTTCTTTCATGATCAAGTTTAAATCACATCAAATCCCACCACTATTAGTTTGTTTATTATTTTCAATTCATTCAAAATTGATAGAACCAAATCAAATTAATATATTTATTTTTAAATAATTTTATCTTAAAAAATATGTTGTATATATTATCTATTTTTTATTCATTATACTACTTCATTTGTCATAAATTATAAGTCGTCATGGTCATTTCGCACAAATTAATAAATATAGTTAATTTTGTATTGGAATAAACACTATGAGTTATGTAACAAAAAAAAACGCTATGAGTTACGTTACAAAATTATCAATCATTGATATTTGATAATGACGTGGAAATATAATTAAAAGAATTAGAATAAGTATGGAAAATAAATAGTAACGAGTGAGGATAGGAAAATAACCATTAGTGAGTCATTCCCTTCCACAACAAAAAAAAACCATTAGAGTCATTGGTATTATAAAATGATTTATATTTTGGGACAAATATTTTTGTTTCAAGTGACTTATAATTTAGAATAGATGATTTTTTTTTTGTGAATCAAGTATCTCTGTGTGCATCTGCAAAGACTAATAATCCCTTGAATTGGGGTAAACCACAATGGATGACAATGATCTTCTTCAAGAAATTTAACACTACTTCATTACCAGGGTTGAATTCGAAATCAAGACCCTTCATTAAGCTTGAAGAAAGATCACTAACAATCTCAACCAAGTGATTTTTGGTAAGTATTATTTTTTATTGTACATTATGAACTTATTTTAAAATTAAAAAAAAATTATCTGATGTCCCCAAAGGGACATAAAAATGTATTATATTTTAAAAATGTGAATATTTTGAGATAAGGACTACGCACAGACGGTGTAAAATACTCTTTACACGGTCAACCAATTAAAACTCATTATTTTGACATGTTATATAACAGGTTAAAATAAATAAATTAAATTTCATAAATAAAAAATAATTAGCATCACAATCCACCGGTACTACGCAAATGAGCGTTTGTTCTTCTCCCTTGCTTGCACAATGACTCTCCTTCATGCACATTATGAGATTCAACTTTCATTTTTCACCGAGGTTTTCTTTACGAGGCGACTATAGGGGCGTTCATGCTAACAGATTGAATCTAAAAAAGGTCATCAACCTGGGATTTCCATAATTTTTGGAGAGACCATGGACACTGATTTTGTCCACCTTTGTAGAAGCCATGGGGGGTGCTCGGAACCAGAAATCAGGGGGAAGGGATGGGTATGAAAATAGTGGGATTGAATTCAATGTACCAACAAACCCTAAGAAACGAACAAGAAGAACAATTGCAGTGGCAACATGTTCTTATTTACCAAAGGAGTTATGGGAGCGGATAGTAGTTTAGGTAGTAGTGTTAGTTTAGAGTGTAGTTGGATAGTGTATAAGGCTTTAGTTGATAGTTTGTATATAGTAGTAGAAGATTGCTTTTCCCACTTCAATGAAAGCTAAAACACACCTGTAATTTACGTTTTTACCCCGGCGGCAGTTTGTTGCCGATGGGAAGATCTGGCGGCAACTAACTGCCGATGGAAGGAAACCATCGGCAGTTAGTTGCCGCCGTCTCCATCGGCAACTAACTGCCGATGCGATCTGTACATAACCAGAACAGCAAAACAGAACCTGCATCAGAAGCAGAAAGTTTCAAAATTTCCAAATTTTGGTCCAATCCTCTCCAATTCCCTTCTCACGAAATTGAAGCAAATCATCTCCACAAAACAACAAGTAAGTAGTATTAATCATTTATAATGTTAATGTTAGTTTGTGTAGGATTATTTTTGTTAATTTTGGTAGATTTATGTGGTTAGGGTTTATGTAAAAATTGAAATTTTTGTTAGTTTATAATGTTATAGATGAATGTTGTTGTTGTAAATGTAATTTAGATTATGTTTAAGTGCAATGTGAATGTGTAGAAGTTGAATTAACACAATGATGAGTTGTTACATACTTTGCACTCAAAGTGTTTGATAAAATGCCTAAATGAGAATTGTTTAGATTTTTAGTTAGTTTATGTTGTTAAATTGTGTTACATTGGATGAGGATTTTTAGATTACGAAGAATTAGGGTTTATCTATCTACTATTCTTGTTTAATTAATAGTTAAGGGTTATGTTTATGTGTTTATGTCACCATTTTAAAGTTGTTTTGTTTTGTCAAAAATAATTGATGACAATGTTGTTTTGTTCTGTTAAACAACATTATGCATATGTTGATGACAATGTTGTTTTGTTTTTGTGTAGATATGTCTGATCAGAATGCAGATAGATTGAGAGCTGGTAGACAGACGAGGACCGGCATCTACCGTAGGGAGAGGCAGACTGCAAACCCTCATGTGCCTAAGAGGGGAAGAGGCCGGAGGCCTGATCATTCTGCGGGTGAGGGTAGTTCTTCTCAGCAGCCGACACGGTCGCAGGTGGAGGACCCCACACAGTACCTGCATTATTAGGAGCATTTATATGATGCCACAGATGGTGGCTATGACGTCCAGCATGTTGCAGATGAGGGTGGGGACGACGATGCGGCTGCGCTAGATGAGGATGAGATTGCGGCTGCGACAGCCCCCGAGGAGTTACCTGGTGTGGCTCCATTTCGTGGAGGGCCTTATGATGACTCATTGTTGTCATCATACGCTTCACACGTTGCATTATCGTTGTTGTATAATGCAAATAATGTAAGTTTTCTTTTTTATTTTTTAACTTTTATATATGAAGTCGATATATTTTTTTTGTATGATAACTTTTAAAATAAATGACATGAACACATGCCGTTGTCTGATTATTTTTTTGTCTTCGATTATTATCACGCGTAATTTTTTGTATATGAAGTATATGTTTTTTTTTGTATGATAACGTTTAAAAAAATGGCATGAACACATGCCGTTGTCTGATTATTTTTTTGTTTTCGATTATTGTTCGCGCGTAATTTTTTATATATGAAGTATATGCTTTTTTTTGTATGATAACGATTTATGTGGTGTTTTTTTTATTATTTTAGATTCGTAACACCAGTAGGATGATATGCATAAATCACGGGGCGAAGGTGGCAGATCTCCGGCGTCCACATATAAATCAAATATGGTTTTTGGGATCTTATAAGGGCGAGTGGGTTGCATGATTTGCTGTACACAGGGTATTCTACTGTTAATCATGCTCAGCTCCAAACGCTAAGCGAGAGGTGGCATTCAGAGACCAGCAGCTTTCACATGCCTACTGGGGAAATGACCATCACTTTAGATGATGTGGCGTGTCTTCTGCATGTTCTGTTGAAGGAAGGATGCTGAGCCATAGGAAGAAGGTGTCTCAGGTTAATGGGGTGGAATTGATGGTGAGGAACTTAGGTGTCACCCAGGAGTATGCAGTGAAAAACTGCAAGACTGAGTATGGTGGCTACATTAGCTATAAGGCGCCGAAGGAGCTTTATGAGGATCATCTGAGTGTGGCCACCACATTAGCGCTTGCTGAGACACAGGAGCAGCTCCAGGAGCTAGCCAGGCGTAGGGATGCCTGTGTGAGCTGTTTCCTCCTATACCTGCTTGGATGTATGTTGTTCAGTGACTTGAGCAACAAACACATCGACCTGGTATACCTGCATACGATGGAGACCTTTGCTGGAATGATGGACTACTCGTGGGGAGGAATGGCATTGGCATACCTTTACCACACTCTATCCGAGGCCTCTTCGCTTGCAGTAAAGAGGATCGGGGAAGCACGACACTTTTGATGGTAATAATTTTAATTTACTATGTCTTTTAATAATTTACTATGCTTTTTAATTTACTATGCCTTTTAATTTACTATGTTTGCTAATAACTTATAAATGTGTTTGGTTTGTGCAGGGATGGTTCTTGGCACATTTTCCAGAAGTCTACCCACATGACCATAATGATAAATACAAGCAAAACTATCCTTGCGCGGCTAGATGGATTCCACACAGGGGTCATGTGAATCCGAAGCCATACCGTCTGGCGCTAGATCGTTTGGAGATGGATGATGTTACCTGGATGCCATACGAGGATCATAGGGAGATCCAGGAGTTTGTGGAGATATGCTGGTATTCAGGCTGGATCATGTGTGGTCGTGACATCATCTACCGTCACTTGCCTGAGCGGGTTAAAAGGCAATACGGGTACGTGCAGGACATCCCCCGAGCTCCGACGGCTGTGCATCCTCTCCCTTTTCAGGCCGTTGCACAAGCTTTCCTAGACTTCCGTGTGCACATCATTCCTCAGGCTGCGTGGGGTAGGGAGGTTGATCAGCCATGGCAGTACAAGGAGGGATACATGAGGTGGTACGGACATGTGTCTCACCCAAAGATTCTGCCACCTATTGATGGATCTCCTCCGAGGCCAGCAAATGAGGAGCAGATCATTGCACGCCATCAGCAGCGGCACCAGGAGAGAGGCTCGCCTGATACCATTGACATGGTTGGTGGACTTGCTAGCCAGGCTGATGACTACTTGGGTCAGGAGGCGATGAGCAGTGAGCAGTTATATCAGGCAATGCACCATATCAGGGACATGATGACACCGATACTGTCCAGGAGGTCGAGGAGGTCGAGGAGGCGGCAGCAGCAGCAGCATGATGACCAGGATCAGGATTAGGACATTTTTTTTAGGACTTTTGTTAGTTTTTTTTTTTTACATTTGTTAGATTTTTTTGTAAATTTATGACACATTATCGTAGTTTTTTTGGTACAATTTTAACATGATTTCGGGTTTATTTTGCTTTATTTTGATTACTTCGAAACAACAATTCATTCATGAACCGAACTAAAAATTCACACAATAAGCGTTACATTACATTACATTATCCCTAAATATGTTGTATCATCATGAATGATGTTGGATTTTAATTTAATTCTTGAAAGTTTGCGGAAAACATATATATGCTCTCGTGTCTTATACTTAGTGTTGGACTCAAAAGAATGAAGAGAACACAACACATGTATTCTACCAAATCAGCTATATATGTTTTCACATCGAATTCCCTCATATAAGATGAGTCATGACAAAAAGGAATGCATTCCAATATATTATTTTAAACTTAATCCTACTGCCCTGCCAACTGAAAAAGTTTCAATTGACAGAGGAGTATGATCAAGTACAAAACAACATCTTAGAACTGCATTCCCTTTTGCCACACTCATCTTATACGAAGGAATTCGATGTGAGAACCTATATAGCTGATTCGGCAGAATACATGTTGTGTTCTCTTCATTCTTTTGAGTTTCCAAAAAGACTTGCAAATCTTGCAAACCTTTACACTAAGTATAAGACACTTCAATGTCAAGATTTTCCGCAAACTTTCAAGAATTAAAAAAAATCCAACAAAATAACGACACAACATAATAATACTACCTAAACATCTTCATCCGACCGAATCAAACTCTTGAGAATATCTTCAGGCGACCTCAGCAACGTAACATCCATCTCGAGGGGAATCATGTTCGGCTCAGCAAATATCGAGAACATGCTCCTGACGTTGTCGTCGTTCGTTAACTCCGACCGAGTGAACGACAAATTCCCGTCTGAGTCGAATGATGGACGGTGATACCAAACGTATTCCACCCTCCTCGTGTCTCCGTGGTTGATTCGTTGGTTGATTTCAAGAAGTAGATCCTTCAATTCTTTTAACGTCACATCGTCGCGAACCTTGAAAAAATGTTGGCTACCACCGTTGAAGGATACATGAAAGTATACTTGAGCCATTTTTTCAGATCTACACCATAAGAAATTAAAAACAATCCAATTAAAAACTCATTCAAACATTTCATCAAACACTTGTAGTGCAAATTATACATAAACCCTAAAACTAAAAATTACAACATAAACATGCAAAGATTTAATCATTTAAGCAACATAAATCATTTCCATGTAAACAATCTATCATTTCTTGCCAAAAAAATCAAAAATTAAACAAAGTCTAAAACTAAAAAAAAATTAAATTAAGATAATAAATGTAACATATAAGTATAAAATGACAATGAACTTGATTATGGAAACTTACTTGTTATTGGAGTGTTGGTTGATTTGAGGTTGAAAATTTTGAGATTTTTGGAAGATTTGAGAGAGTTGAGTGTTGGAAGATTTGATTTGGAAATTTGAAGAATTCTGCTTCTGATGCAGGTTCTGTTTTGCTGTTTTGGTTATGTACAGATCGCAGCGGCAGTTAGCTACCGATGGGAACGACAGCAAATAACTGCCGATGGGAACCATCAGCAACAAACTGCCGCCGGATCCTTCCCATCGACAACAAACTACCGCCGAGGTAAAAACGTAAGTTACTGGTGTGTTTTAGCCTTCTTTGAAGTGGGAAAAGCAATTTTCATAGTAGTAAGTAGTGTGAGGAATTGAATTCAATGGCAATATATAGTAAAATGGGCTTCTTACCTAATCTCCACTCTTCATGTAGACCACAAATCACTCGCTCTCTACGACCCCATCACGGTTACGGCAAATGGGCTGCTAGCTTTGTCAAAAAAGATGGAAAATTTGACATCTCTCACTTGTTACCAAATTGCTTCGAAGATCGAAAAGAATGATCTCTTCTTTATTGCTGGTTGTTTCCCTTTTCTTGACGAACTCATCCTTATGGACACCAGTTATGTCCCGTTTATTTTGTATGATTATGATGATCAATTGTTGACACTTCCCAAACTCCACAAGATTGCTTTATCTCCTAATTTCACGGGTCAACAATATATTAAATATATCTGCAAGACATGTGATCTTCTTCAAGAGGCCTCAAAGTACTGAGACATGAATGATACATATTGAAGAAAAATGATATTCAGTTTTCAATTGTATAAATGAACAAAGTGAATACAAGTAGTTTATATAGTTCCCTAATGCACAAACAACTCTAACACTGTGCAGTTGTACTCTAACAGAAAGCCAATGTGGCAATAATAGTGACTCAACTTATGGAGAGCTACTGGAGACCTTCTTGTATCTTCTCGCACACAATGTGACAATCAATATCTAGATGCTTCGTACGCTCATGAAACACCGAGTTTGCAGCGATGTGAAGCGCAATTTGGTTGTCACGCAACAATGGTTGGCGAAGGTCACGAAGCAAATATGTAAGCCATTGAAGCTCACGAGTTGCCAAAGCCAAAGCTCGATATTCAACTTCAGAAGATGAGCATGAGACTTAGAAGATGAGCATGAGCACGATATTCAACTTCAGAAACTCACGAGAGGGAATGACAGAGGAAGAAACAATACCCAGTGACAGACCGGTGAGTATCAATGCAGCCTCCGCAATCGGCATCACTAAAGCCTAATAACTGAAGCTCAGAAGTCCGAGGGAAAAATAAACCTCGCCCAGGGCAGACCTTAGAAGGGCTGCTCGGTGATGATTAACATAAGGTTTTGCCATAAACTAACTCGGTTGTTGAGTGGCAAAACTAATGTCTGGACATGTTGTGGTTAAGTATAATTAAGAGACGTCCAACTAAGCGGCGATAAGAAACCACATCATCGAAGGGATGACTATCATCCGAGTTGAGGCGACAAACATAGTCAAGAGGGGTGCTGACGGGTTTGCAAGCTGTCAAACCAGCATCAGAAAGCAACTCGAGGCAGTATTTGCGTTGACACAAGGATAAACCTTTGGTAGAATGAGCCACTTCTAGCCCCAAAAAAAACTTGAGCTGGCCAAGATCCTTGATGCGAGAATTAGCATCAAGGAGTTGCTTAATTTCAACAAAGTCAGTTAAGCAATCACCAGCTAGAATAATGTCATCAATGTATATAAGCAAAGCTGTGAAGGAATCGGGAGAAGCGCGAGTCAAGAGGGAGTGATCAGCTGAAAATTGTACAAATCCAATGGTTAGAAGAAGAGAAATGAGTTTCTCAAACCAACGTCTGCTAGCTTGTTTGAGCCCATATAAAGACTTGAGAAGCTTGCAAACTTGACCAGGTTTGGGAGGAGAAACTCCTTGAAGAGGGTGCATATAAACATCCTCTTGCAAGTCACCATGCAAAAAGGCGTTGTTAACATCCAACTGGTGGAGGTGCCAACGTTTAACAGAAGAAACAACAAGCAATAGCAGAACAGTGGAAATTTTTGCAACCGGAGAGAATGTATCAAAGAAATCAACACCCTCGATTTGGTTGTAGCCCTTAGCACCGAGGCGAGCTTTGTAACGCTCAATGGAGCCGTTTGCATGATGTTTGATTTAAAAAACCCATTTACTGCCAATAGGGCAAGCATTAGGAGGTGGATCTACAAAAGTCCATGTACCAGTAGCTTCCAATGCATCGAGTTCAACGGACATGGCTTGTTGCCATCGAGTATCACACTGAGCCTGCTTAAAGGTGGATGGTTCAGTGTCAGAAGAGATTGCATAGGTAAAATTACGGTGGGAAGGAGAAAGAGGAGAGTAAGAAAGGGAAGTGGAGAGAGGATAAAAGGTTGTACAAGTGGAAGGACCAGCTCCATTAAGAAATTGTTGTTGTAGTAATGCCAATAATCCATTGTATTGAGCTTTAGTAAAGGACATTGAATGAGTCTCATCAGGTTGAACTTGCTGCTCAGAAGAAATAATAGCATCATTACCTTGGGATTCAAAATCAGTACCAACCAAATTGTAAGCAGCTGGATTAAAAACACCTCTTCCAGAATTAGAAAAAGAAGGTGGATAACCATGCTTCTTATAGCATGTTTCCGTGGTGTGAGTGTGACCAGGACGTCCACAAAAGGTGCATACCCTGCTCAATCCACGACCACCACCACGGCCGGGATAACCTCTACCACGACCTCTAACTGATCATAGCACTAGGATCCTCTACATGTTCATGTGTGATCTGGCGTTCTTGTTGTAACACCACAGATAGAGTTTTATTCAGATTAGGTAAAGGTTCCATAAGAAGGATTTGAGATCTGACAATACTAAATTGATCATTCAATCCAGTGAGAAATCAAATGACATAATCTTCTAATCGAAACTCCTTAGCCTTGCAATTGCGACAGTCACATTGACACATAGGTCTGTAATGCTCCAATTCTTCCCAAAAGCACTTAAGAGAAGGGTAATAATCAATTACAGAAGAATTACCTTGGCGTAATGTAGAGATACTGTTTTGCAGATCTGAAATTCGAATCCGATCGGTTTTAGAAAACCGTTCGCGAAGTTCATTCTACACATCGATCACGTTATCGGGAAAGACCACAGTTGGTGCGATCTGCGGAGAAACCGAAGAAACTAGCCATGATTGAACGAGATTATTACAACGCTCCCAGGCATCAAAGTTCAAATCATCAGGAGGTAAAATTCCAATGGTTCCATCGACAAATCGATACTTATTCTTGAGAATCAAAGCTCGTGGGACTCTCACTTGGATGGATGTAGAAAGGATTTGCTTGAAGCTCCGTGGAGGTGTTACGAACCATGATCGAAGAATTGTGTGATGCGCAGCAGAGCTCTTCTAGAGCTCTGATACATATTGAAGAAAAATGATATTAAGTTTTCAATTGTATTTGTATGAATGAACAAAGTGAATACAAGTAGTTTATATAGTTCACTAATGCACAAACAACTCTAACACTGTGCAGCTGTACTCTAACAGAAAGCCAACGTGGCAATAGTAGTGACTCAGCTTATGGAGAGCTACTGGAGGAGACTATTAAGGCCCAAGTCATCGAGGAGGATCGTGAGTCAGGAGGGATCATTAAAATTGTATGAGTTTCACATATTGAAACATGTTTAAGAAGCATAGTTTCCCTCCTGGATCTAATCCATCTGTGAATAATGTCAGTGGTAAAGAACATTGTGATGAGAAAATGGACGGTAGCAAACTAGCCATCATATTAATTGAAGAAGAGGTACCAGTTGCAGTGGTTTCATTTTATATATTGAATTTAGTTAATCATATGAGGCTGAGCATAATTTGTTCTTTTAGTTTTCGTTGCAGGGTTAAGCTACATGTGGTTTAGAACAAGTTTCACAAGAATATGAACAATCCTTAAATCTAATAGTTTCCTTCAATTTGGCTTAGAATGATTTGTTTGGCTGTAATTTTCTTTTCCTTTGCTTGTGGTTGTGGGGGAATTATTGCAGACAGTGGATTTGGATGAGTTCTTTGCTTTATATCAACACTTCTTTTACCTTGTATTGCCGCTGCTGACAGAAAATTCTGTGTGCTGCTGATGCAGTGTAGTCTGTCAACTCAAGCATGGATAATAGATTCTTGTGCGACCGATCATATTTAAAATTTATTGAATTGGTTTGATTCTTATCGTAAGATACTTAATACCTATTCCTGTTAGCTTACCAAACGGTAATACAAGGATGGCAGAAGTAGTAGGAAATGTTAATATTTCAGATGGTTTAAACCTTAAGGATGTTCTATTCTAACCTGATTTTAATATCAACCTTGTGCCTATTATCCTTTTGGCTCTCTTATTTCACCTAACATAGACTTTACGGGGTTGCTGCCTTGCAAAGGATTTTGCATAGCCATTGCAATTTGATATTTCCAAACTTATTTTTTTCTAAGGATTTTGACATGTCATTTGAGGAAACTTTGAGCAGAACTTACTTTCTATGTGAAATTCAGATTATGAAATTGATTTTTTTTTTCCATGTGGAAAATAAAATGGGATAAGATTGAGCTGTTGAAATAGGATACAAAAGAGATATCATTCACTAAACATATGATCTTATCTGCTGCATTGAGTGCCTATCCATTGTGTTCCTAGGCACCTGTGATAGCAATTCAGCAATGAGACACTTTCACACGACTTATTTGTCAGTGATTTAGCTTTTTAATCTTTTCTTCATTCTTATTTATTTGAAACACCGTGTTGGGTTTTGTTTAGCATGCTTAAGGGTATATAATTTGTCTAAGGTACTTTATTTTGATTTGTTGTTATGAGGATTCAAATTATAAAAGCTGCACTTCAAGCTGCTGATTAACACCTCTTTTGTTATCTAAATTAATGACGGTCTTTGTTATTAATTAGCTCCTCTTCAAACTGATTTTTTATGCTTTATTGATTGCATCTTAGTACTATATGACATGATCTTTAAATATTGCTAATGGTTTCATTTTAAATATATTGAATTTAGTCAATAATATGAGCCTAATTTTTTCCTTTCGTTTTGATTGCATATGTTTAAGCTACAAGTATTTTGGAACAAGTTTCACAACAATATGAACAAAAATAAATTAATATTTTCTTTCAATTCGACTTGGCATGGTTAAAGTTGATTGGAATGGAACAACTTGGCCAAATTGAAAGAATATTATAAAAGACTGAATTTCTTTTAGCTTTTGGTATCTTTAGTTTGTATTATATTTTAGAAATGGTTTCTTAATAACATGGGGTCCAAAACCAGAAACAGTTGCATTGCTTTTGCTTTTGCATGAAGCATATGATTTTACAGTCTTATCAAAATAAGCATATGAATGGCTTTATCAAAGTTGTCATAAAGTTATACCAGATACTAGAGAGCTATCAAAGGGTTTGAATAAAACTTTATTTTTTAGTAGAAGAGGATTTGCTGAATTTACCTCACAAAGTTGATGCAAGCCCTATGTAGAAAGAAATGGATGAATGCTATTATGAGTTTTATTTTTTTTTTAAATTTTAAAAAAATTGTGAAACTTCCTTATAAAATAAAATAGGTCATGGTAAAATTCACCCCAAACATGAGCTTTCACACATTCAAATGGCAACATATTTGTCCTTATATAAAAATTTTGCTTCATATAAAATGAAAATAGTAGATCACGGAATAATCCAGGAAGCAACTATTGACAAGAACATGGCTCAAAATTAAGCTCCAGTTTTTGAAATTTTAGTTTGAAAGACTTGTAAGAAAAATTGTTCCAACAATTAACATGGCAAAACCTCAATACAACCTACCAGTACATTCCACAGAACCACAAAAGCAGTACTTCTTTTTGATATTGCCATCGGAATCACGAACTTGATCTAGCGTGTAATTGTAATCGTATGTCAGCTCTTGCAAGGGAGGAATGTTCTCAGCAGCAAATAGCATGACGTGAGGAACCCTGTTGTCTTGATGATCATAAAGTACATTCTGAGCATAAAGATTAGGGGAGCAACTATGGTTAACAAATCTCCCCACATTACCAAACTGAGCGGCATCGATAGTGAAGTCAAAATCCTTCACTACTTCACTTGAACTTGAGTGAAAATCTGGAAAAAGGTTTGAAAGTCCATCCCAAAGATTATTGTTGTTTTTGTTATTTCCGATATCGAAAAGATACTCATCATTACCAGTTCTTTGTTCAGCTTCCTTGTCTTCAAGAACCTCTCCAATATATTCACAGATAAAACTTCCTGAAGGGATGGAATTTAAGGATCTTACACCCCATCCCATTGAATTGGTTTTAAAAATTTCGAGTTGAATATTTATGCCAAGTTGGCTAACTCTGTTATGGCAGGTTGAAGGGCACTTGCATTTAGGACCACACTCATAGACTAGAGGCTTTACTTCTACAATATTCCCATTATGATTATATGGAATCTCCCCCCCATTTTTGAGTACACAAGAACATTTCTCATTGTCAGAGCATCCATTGGTACAATTACAGCCTTTTGGAGGGACAAGATTGCAACATTCAGGATATATCATCTCAGTTATGTATTTAAATGTAGGGGGTTTCTCGTTATCTATGGTGTTCACAGCACATATAGGAATTTTCTCTTTCCCGCAGGAAATATCTTCGACACATAGACCTTCTCTTGTTTTGAACTTTTTAGATTTCTTCACTTCCTTCAAGGCAAGCTCTGGTTGACCCGGGATTCTTCGCAAGCGAAACTTATAAACCAGCTTCCGATGTGGCCCCATATCCTGCCAACATGACTCAACTACATAAAGTCCATCATAAACATATATCTTGCTTTTTCCATCCATCGATTCAGAACCCCGTATCACCCTAACAGAATTCTTTACCTCACTACTGTTCTTCAAAGCAAGATTTCCCCGTTCAAGCTTCTGATCTTCTGGCTCTTTATCACTGCTCATCATATTTCCACCCTGCCCTGTATATATCAAAACATCTGAGTTATCTACGTCGTCAGCATAGCCCCCCGAAGCAACAATACTAGTTGCAAGGATCTTGCCTTTTTGTTTCACATAATCTATACCACCCTGAATCTGGCGATGAAGGCCAATTATATTAAGCTCTATTCTGTATTGAAATTCATCACCAACTTCAACCCCAGGAACAGATCCCAAGATATTCTCCCCTTCGTTAACATAGCTCCCTTCCTCCTTAAGCTTTTTCGCAGCTTGTAAATCAAACCTCTTTATTTCTTTCTCATTTGACTTTGGTTTTGCTTCGGCTTCCTGCAAAATCTTTCTATAAAAAGCTTGGAACAGGCGCAATGCTTTCCTCACTCTATTCCTTGCCACTGAGTCATTCTCATGACCACTCAAATTTCTACGACCAAGAGGAAAAACATTTACACTCGAACCACATGATTTTGGGACACTTTTAAAGTATTTGTTATTTTCATTAGGGTCTAGAGAACTCTTCTCCACTGTTACTAATTGACCCATGTCATCAGAACTAGAATTTTCTCTTTTCTTTTTCAACGGCTGGTGCCCAGAATGATTCAGTACACCTTTCGACTTGGTAGCAGTTTTAGACTTGTCCAGCTGGGCATAAAAATCAACTGTCTTTCCGTTCCTTTCCCTTTCCCTTTCTTTCCATTCTGATTTAGACGTCAAACCTAGCACTACTTTCCTGCCTGATGAGATGTTGGAACTACTTTCGAGTTTTACAATGTTCATGTTTTCCGCTTTAACCACTGCCTTAGAATTTATGTTAACCTGATGATTATGTTTTTCAGGAAGTTTAGTGTTCCCTTCAGAATCAGCTTGAACAATGTTATCAAACTTTCTCTCGTTATTTTCTGCTTCTTTGACGTCAATGGCTGCAATTTCTTTCAAAGAAGAAAGCTCCTTTAGACACTCATCCTGATTGAGACGGGGAGCATTGCCTCCACATAAACGTGGACAATCTCTGAACTCTGCAACTTTTTTACGAGGAGTATACCTTTTAGTTAAAGCCTTTGTCATACAAGCACCGGAACCACCAATATTGATATTGGACAACGAGGATTTTGAGTCATCAGACATAGCTACCTCGCCAGCTGGATACGATGCCTTTGATATATAGGATGAATCTTGTTTTACAGAGCATCCTGTTGCAAATTCCGTATCCAAAGTTTCCATACCCGCCAATGCCAGTTTGGCAGGTTCATCGTTTGCCAAAGTAGACTCATCCATTTGATGAGATGAAATCACTGCATTTTCGTTCTTCAAACTACATCTTTCAGTTGCAAATTCCACATCGAAAGTCTCCAAAATAGGCACATCCAATTGATGAGATGAGACCACGGGATCTTCCTTCTTCAAACTACAGTCACTTCTTTGTTCAACACTGTTTGTAACAAACAAATCCTCGTTCAACTCAAAATTTTGAGGATACTTTTCATCGTTGGGACTATCCTCAAAACTCGTACCATCAGCAGAAATTTTCCAGCGCTTAAACATAGGCCGATCAACGATAGTTGAGTCCCCATTTTCCACCTTCCAAACCAAGAAACCATATTGTTGGAATTAGGTCTAAATAAAGATCAAATAAAACGTTGAACATGAATATAAATATGATGAGATCTACGACATGTTTGATTTGATATAGATCAAAGCTATTAGGGATACCTGGATCATGATGAAAAGGTAAGTTTATCTAACAGCAATCCGAAACAGGCAGCTGATTTGGTTATAGCTGTGTCAAGTTCCATTAAGGTAGGGAGAAGAGAAACCGTGTCTTGTTATACCGGCTAACTCCAGATAAATTTCCTTTATTGCGTTAATGGGCCATACACACACACTCAACCCGTATCCATATCAATTACTTAAATAATTGTCTAAATAAAAATCTAATTAAATTTTTTCTTCAAAAGAAAAAAAGAAATCTAATTAAATTTTTTAAACAACAAATAGAAATCTAATTATTATTATTATTAGCGAAAAGACTTAACGTTTGAAAATTATGAACGGTATTTTTTATCAAATTTTGATTTTGATTTAAAAGTAAAAATTTAAATTATTTTTTCTTTCAAATTATAACAAATCAAACTAACCATGATTATCTATTTCAATGACACCAACAATATCACAAAAAAAATATAATATAAATTCTTATTTTTTTTAATGACAGCACTAACAATCTATATTATAGAAAAAAGTTGTTTAACGGTATAATTGGAATAATGAAAAAGTAAGTATATATATATATATATATATATATATATACTTATCTAGTTTGTTACATTTTTTAAAGGATACATGACAAAAAACTGGACATATATATACTCATATCGTGTTT
This sequence comes from Medicago ruthenica, assembly GCA_018208015.1. Classification (NCBI taxonomy): domain Eukaryota; kingdom Viridiplantae; phylum Streptophyta; class Magnoliopsida; order Fabales; family Fabaceae; genus Medicago; species Medicago ruthenica. The sequence goes on along the minus strand of CM031374.1, from coordinate 3,637,340 downwards.
GTTACACTTTTATTTTAATATTTGAATTTACTATTATTTATTTGTTATATGTGTTATTTGTATTGAAAGTTGAGGGTAATTTTGGAAAGGGAAAAAGTCAGCCCAAAAGAGTCAAAACATGTTATTTTCTTTATATATAGTATAAATATAAGTTATATTAGTTATTTATCAAATAGCACGATAACATAGGAGTAAATTCAAATATTAAAATAAAAGTGTAACAAAAAGGATATGAGTATATATATGTCTAGTTTTTTTCTTTTATCATTTAAAAAGTGTAACGAAGTAGATGCGTATATCTATACTTACTTTTTCATTATCCCAATTATACCCTTAAACAATTTTTTCTATAATAAAAATTGTTTTGGTGTTATTGAAATAGATAATCATGGTTAGTTTGGTTTGTTCAAACTTGAAAGCAATAAACATTTATATTTTTAGTTTTAATCAAAATCAAAATTTCATAAAAAAACACCGTTCATAATTTTCAAACGTTAGCACAATAAAAAGAGCGAGTACCCGTCTTTTCGCTGGTTATTATAAAGATCTTTGCCCACATAATGTCATTAGAATATAATTAAATATAAAAATATTCCAACAATCTCCCACTCGAGCTACATATCTTAATAATTATATTACTTTCGGTGTGCGTCTGAATTCTATTTGTCTTTAGATTTCAACTTTACAATCTGGTCCACCTCATACGTTAATAATGGGACCATCGCGGTTGTCGTCACGGACGTATAACGTGACTAAACCTCGGCGACAACCATATCAATGCACTCAATGACATAGATCGATATGGATGAGTGGCATGAAAATTTTATGCAACATGATCTCTAAATCATGTATATTTCCAATTGGTTCAACTAAAAACATTAGTGAGATCAAACCGAAGTTTGCAAATTCAATATTTGCACAAATGATACATAAATTGTTATAACAATAAAAACCTCATAACCTTATTTATGCAGAAACCTCATAACAAAACAAAAGTACAGAACATAAAGGAAAATAGACCCCCACTAATCCAAAACATCCTTAATGACAACAACCATATAAAGACCTTAGATGTCAAAAAATTTGAATCTATAACGTAATGAACTTTATAAAATTTGTTGTTGAATAACTACGACTGATTTATGTCACTATACAACTTTAGTGGTCTTTTAATACTTTTTTCTATATGCAACCAAGTGACATAAATACTTACAGTCATTTCATCAGTTGGGATGTCCTTTATATACAGACATCCTGAAGTCAAAGTCTAACATACTATGTCAGATCTGTGATGTGAGTATAAGCTATCTTGTTCTCTTCTACAATTCTTATGGTTACATTTTCCATCAATGCAAGCTTTGTATTGTTTAAGTATCTGTCAAACAATCCCATTATATATGTTATTCTAAATGCAAATAAATAAGATCATAAATAATGATCCTATAGCCAAATCATACGAAAATACTTAATTTTTTGAATTTATAAATTTTTATTTGGGCAATATTTGAGAATAAATAGCCTGTCTTGATTGATGTCACCCTTAAATAGACTATTATATTTTTTATTGTGTGAACGGGATATCTTTTATGTGCAAGTGCATATACTAACCCTCGAATTAGGTAGAATCATAACGGTTGACAAAACTCTACTCAAAAGATTTAACAATGCTTCCTAGGGTTGATATTGAACTCAATAACCCATGACTTTTGGTTAAGATGAAATATATTCCTTACCATATCATCAAGTGTTATTGGATGACAAATGAATTATTATTGTTATTACTACTATTTTTTAGGGAATTATTATTATTATTATTATTATTATTATTATTATTATTATTATTAAAATTAATTATATATATACAAAAGTTTTGTGCTTTTTAAATATAATCCTACGTTTTAATTTTAATTATTCATTTGTTTCTCAGTTTTATCATCATTCATTAAACTTCACTTTAAATTATATTAAACTTCAGTTTAAGGAATTGACTCACACGCAAGATTTTGGGTTCAATTGTCGTTGTCGTTGCGAAAACATCTTCGGTGGATGATCTGTAAGTACCCCTGTAAACACTCTTTGAGTTTGAGGTCTAGCCTGACCTAGATGAGCAGCCAAAGCTCACCTAAACTTTTTGCAACCAATTTCTTTAATAGATAATTCATTTTTTAAATAATAAATTGATAGAGAAAATTTTAAATACTATTTGATTCAAACTAAATTTTTTATTTTAATCAATTTTATATATAAGGGAATAAACCCAATTTTTTTCTTACATGTGTTCATTCTATTAATTCTAAACACGTATTCTTGATTACTATTTCAACTTACACAACATGGAATTATTTTTTTATATTTTAGGTAGATATTATTTGTTCATTTAATAAAATATAAGTTAATATATAAGTAGTCTTTTTTCTTTCATTATTTCTAAGATATGTGAACTTTTAATGATTATTATACATATAACATGAACAAACTTATTATATACGTAACCCGGACAAACCGAAAAAAAATACACTAGTATAAATTTATATTTACCTATTAGTTTCGTCTTCTTTTTTCTTATAACAAAATAAAATCACTCCAGCGTACCAACATTATTGCGTTCTAATTTTTATATTTTATTTTAAAACAATACTAATAAAATATAAATCTTAAAATGATATACATTTTCTTTGAAGTAAAAATGATATAGATATTGCATATAAAATTAAATTATTAAGGCAAACACATAAGAGAAAGCAAGTACAGAATTATCACATCATAACAGGAACATATAAGAATAATATTTTAAATATGGGGTGTTACAACCCCATAAAAGCGATAACTAATTTATTAATTTAGGAAGCAAATGTACATGTAAAAGCTCATGTGTAAAAGTACTCTCTCTAGTACTTTTTATAAGAAATAAATATGTCAACAAAAGTTGATGTATTTGATTTATAATATAGACTAAATACATCAACTTTTATTGACTCATTTGTCTCTTCTATAAAGGAGCAAGGGAGTATTTATATTTAAATCTTAGAAGATTCTAAGTTCTCTTAACTCAAGCTAAGCTAATAATGACCTTTATTATTGTTACGATATATAAATGTTATTCGATACATCAGGTGCAAAAAAAAAACTTTTTCCACTAATGATGTTCCAATAGAAAGAAGTTTGTATAACAACACTAATTAATGTTCTACCGTGAATTTATTCAAAAAAAATTGTTCTACCCTGAACTATTACTTTATCCTTCTTGAATAAATATGTATACATGCCTTAGTATAATTAATCTAAAGAAAATGAAAAAAATTAACTTTATCCATCAAGATATTACCACATTTCCACCTATCAACTATTCTTTATTTATCAATAAGAGTAACTAATCGTATACTCTATGTCAGATTTATATATAGAGCCAAATTTCATTGCATCAACACATGTACGTGTGAATTGAGGAAAACATCAATCATTTATAAAAAGTATCAATCAATAGAAAGCAAAACAAATGCAATAATCATTTCATATCGTCGAAGCAGAAGAAAAAACCCTACTTTTCTCTTTGGAAGGAGTTTATATTTTTGGCTCAATTTTGATTCCACATTAAACAATTAATTAATAATTTTAGAAGAAATTTAAAATAAATATATAACATCTCATCAATGATAGGGTTTTATGATGTATTGTGTGCTAACGTTGTTGATAGAACGCATCATCCAATGGAAGATTTCCAATCTGCTAATACCCTCAAAGTGCAAACAACCATCAACAAGTTTCTCCGAGGTCACATATGTGAGGTTCTTTGCCATCAAGCTCCTCTTCAGATGCAATCTATGAAGTGTGATAGCAACGAACACAACAAGGTAGATTTAAATGCAACGTTGATGCTTCTTTTTCACAATCTTAGAATCATACCGGTATTGGTATGTGTGTGCAAGAATAGGATGAAGCTTTTGTCTTGGCAAAAACTACGAGTTTTTCTCCTTTATGTCCTGTTTCTATAGATGAAGCTTTGGGTTTGTTTTATGCTCTAGAATGGTTAAGAGACTTGCATATCGATAATGTCGACTTTGTGGTGGTATCCAAAACAACCAATGTTGTCTTTCATTCTCTCAAGTCCGATGTCTAAGAATTTGGTCATATTATCTCAGAGTGCTCCATAATTTTGTCATATTAAGTTTACAAACTCTCTCCACCCGGCGAGCAAATGAGGTAGCTCATGCTCTAACAACTCTAGCAGGAGAAGCTGCATTATCAGCTAGTCCCATCATTTATTCTAATATCTCTCCTTGTATTAACGATATTATTATTAAAGAAATTCCATAAGCACCCTTTCTTTCAATATATATATATATATATTGACTATATATGCGGAAACAAATTTTTATGTATTGATTTGATAAAATTGTGAAAACTCATGACTATATTCAAAGTATCAACATTAATGTAGTGTTTCTATTAAATATTTTTATTTTATATGCAAAACCTTGTTGAATTTTTGCACTGTGCCCGTTGCGGATTTTATGTGCTTATATTTGCGGATGCAAATTTTTATATGAGAAATTCGACCTGATAACATTTTGAAAACTCATGACTATTTTCAAAATATCAATATTAAAGTAATGTTGCTATTAACTATTAAATATCAACATTAAAGTCACTAATTTTTATATGAGAAAGTTGACATGATATAATTTTGAAAACTCGTGACTATTTTCAAAATATATATCAACGTTAATTTAGTGTTTCAATTAAATATTTTTTTATTTCATAAGCAAATTAGTGAGATTAAGTGAATAATTAAGGTCTACTATATCGTTTTATTTTCTTTCCTTCTTTAAAGTTTTCTCATATATAATATCCTCTATTGAATCTTTATTATTATTTTTTTTGTTTGGGGGGGGGGGGGGGGGGGATTTCTTGGGTCAGTTGGGACTCGATTCATTTGGGTAAGGAGGAGGGAGGTTTAGGGGTTATGAGGACGAGAGAATTTAATCTTGCATTATTAGAAAAGTGGTGTTGGAGGATGTATGTAGACAGGGAGAGTCTTTGGTATTGAGTTTTGGTGGCGTGCTACGGTGATGTGGGGGGTCGGTTGAATGAAGGTGGGAGCCAAAATTCTTCATGGTGGAAGGATCTGATGGGAGTTCGGAGAGGGATTGGTTCAGAAGTGGCTAATTGGTTTGATGATAACTTGAGGAAGTCTGTAGGAAATGGTATCATTGACAACTTGAGGCTAATTGATATCAAAGTTTTGTGTAGTTATTTTTTCTTTTAATTTTATCATTTTTTTTAACTACTAAATTTGTCAATTCTTTTCCAATTAAATAACTAATTTTTTCAATAAGCGTTTAACTTTTTTTATATCTTCCATGTTTTTTGATAAATTATAAATTTCAATATTTATCACAAAAAGTTAGAATTTGAAAGATGGATATCATAAATAATAAGCAATTAGTGATCACATTTTGAAAGTCCAGGGGATGCAGATGCATCCCCTCAGTTATATGTGGCTCCGCCACTAGGTATCAATATATTTTTTGGACAGATCCCTGGTTATGTGGAATTCCTCTTAGTGTTGAATTTGGTAGGTCATTTGAGTTAACTAACAATCCTTTGATGTCAGTTGTTGATATGTTTGTGTTTGGTTGGGGTGAGGGGGGAGAGGCTTGGTATTGGCAACGAAGGAAAGTGTTGTGCTTTGCTTCTTGATGTGGTTTTGTAGGTCGACTAGGTGGATTTGTGGAAATGGTATTTAGAACCTTCTAAAAGTTATACTATTTGTGGGGCTATCATTTGCTGACTACGATGAACCCACATGTTCATTCAACATTAACATATTTAATGTGGCATAAATAAGTTCCTTCGAAATACACTACAAGAAAACATGAATTTAGCCTCAGATTTTAGCGTCGGCCACCGACGCCGACGCTAATTGCGTCCAATTAGAGTCGGCCCAACCCACTTTACATGTATTTATGATTTTTCTTTTTTTTTTTAATAATATTAGAGTGGGCCTAACCGACGCAACATGTTAGGGACCCACATATGACTTTTTAAAAGAACATTAGAGTCGGCCTGGCCGACTCTATTCTTTTTGCTAATAAAAGTTTAATTTTTTATTTATTCAAGTCAACAAAATTTTACCCTAAATTTTTTCCCTCTTTTTTACACACTTACTCACCAAAAAAATCCCAAAATCTTTTCCCTCTCTTTTTTTCACACTTACTCACCAAAAAAATAAAATCACTTATCAAAATAATCCACACCACTCATCTAATCTCAACTCTTTTTTCATCATTCAAAATAAAATAATCACTTATCAAAATAAAATCACTTTATTTACACTTCCATCTTCCATACGCGTACGTACCTCACTTCAGGTTCACTTCCTTCACCCATAACAAACCCTCATTCATCTTCTTAATCTTTCACCATGCTCTTCTTAATCTTTCACCCATAACAAACCCTAATTCATCTTCTTAATCATTCACTTAATCGTTCACTTAATCAAAAGCAGCGAAGAAAGTCGAGCTGCTCTAATCGAGCTGTGAAATCGGCACCCTTCGCGGCAACAACGGTCCTGTTCTTCGCCGCTGCGTTTCCGACCCTTACAAACCGTCGGCCGCTCTGAACCCGAATCGTAGGTTTCTCCTCTCCTTCAATCTTATTGTTCAATCGTTAACCCTTCTTCCTTTTTTTTTGATAATCTGTTCCTCTCATCAGTCACCATACCCTTTTACAAATTCAACTCAAAATTTGATATTGATGTTTGTTTTTGCAGATTAAATGTAAAAGAAGGGATGGGTCAAGGTGTGCTTTCTTAATTTTTCAGCTTATAACAACAAAGGTATGTTTAAGCTAGATTATAATTTTTCAGTTTTCTTCTGTTGTTTAAGCTAGATTGAAATTCTTGTTTTGAATAGCTCTGGTGCTTGCTTCCTTAATGTTTGTTTATTTTAATTTAATTTTAATTCAATACACATATTTTAATTGAGAAAATTGGGTTTGGAGTGTTCTTTAAATGACCTTTTTTTTGTGCTGAAGTGGTTAGTGCCACATTTGAGCTGATTTTGGTGAAATTTTTTGATGATAAGCAAACCCATTTTGCAGCTTATAGCATAAGTGATAAGCTATTTCCATAACACAAGCCAAAACGAATTCAAAATATTTTTGTATAATCTATAAGCTATTATGTAGAACTTGTGGAAATAAGGTGAAAACAACTTATGTACATGTAATTAGCTGTTTTCATAAGTTATTACCATAAGTGTCACACGTGCTTATGCTAGTAGATAAGCTTAGATTATATTTCTTCTTTGTCCCTGCGAAATTCAATTGCTTCTTATCTCCAGTTCTGTTTCTCAAATACTGAAACTAAGTAGATTGATTCATCAAACCCCAAAGTGTCTAGCATACAATGTTTCCTTTATTTCTTAGATTTCACCAATTCATATATGGTGTATATTTAGGATTTAATTTTCTTTACGGTTTTTGTGTCTCATTCTGGTATGCAAATTTTCCTCATTCTTCCTTTTGTTTATTTTTTAATTTTCTGTTTACTTTGGACATGTATGACATAAATTGATGTTGGTAATTTACGCAATGGATGATATACTTGTTGTTAAGGAAATTTTGGTCTATGGATTGTAACATGAGGAAAGGAGAAGCATTATTGGTTCACAGTCTACAACATGTTGAATCAGATATCAGTTACTAAAGATGGCCTTTTTTCTCCCATTTCCTCATATCTAAGAATACATGATTTTGTCCTATCATATGAAATCTGTGGATGCAACTTAGATGTAATCATCATTAATAGATAATTAAGTGACATATTCCCTTTTTATGAAGGTTCCTGTATCATATGGATTTGGCATATGTCACTTCATTGTTGATATTTTCCTTACCAACAAGGCTGACTCAAAACTTCATTCATTTTTTTTGTATTACTTTGGATTGCTGATAACCTTTCATAATTTCGTTTTCTATTCTTGATAATGATTTATTAACCTTTTCTCACTTTTGTGCTTGCACAGATTTTTCTGATTTTCCCATTGTGGGCTTGTGGCATGGTTCTTAATATTGGCTAAAACTAAAACATCCTAAAAAATAGTTTTCTTCAATCATGGAGAGAAGATATCCTCCTCTGGTTAACCAAAAATGTGAATGGCGAATGTTTGGAATCTTTAATCTTCGTGAGGCTCATTCGGATGGAAGATCGGTTTCCAATAGTAGGCATTTGAATAAACACACCAGCGGTAAGAGTTCTTATTTTTTAGCATAAAATGATTGTAATAGAATTTATGAATTTCTTAGATACACATTGTATGCACTGAAAGTCTAAAATGTATGCCAGTAACCATAATATCATTTGAAGCTGTTACGTATTGAATCAAATTTTGATTTTTTGGGATTCAATAATACTTATCTAAAATTTGGAACTGGTCAATTTTTCCAAGCTGCAGGAAATGGAAAATCCATAATTAGTTCAGATGTTCTTAGCACAGTTGATGAGAAGTACCCTGATGTTGATGTAAGTTCTGAATCTTCTCATCAAACATACATGTATTTTTGTAGTAGCTATTGTAAAAGGAACGCATGCTGTTAAGAATCCAATTCCTGAAATCACAGCATGTATGATGTTTAAACCCTTTTTAAAGCCTCAGACTAGTGGTTTGGTAATATTTTTCTAAGTTACTTTACAATGAGAATTGGTAAGAACTTGGAAATAGTGCATTGGAGTTGTTAGTAGATTTTGTCTTTATGTTAATAAATATCTAGAAAGGGGAAAGACTTTGAAGGAAATTGTATTTATTTGCCTTTCTAAGTTACTGAAGTAGTATTACAGATATGAGCACTAAGTAAGCCATTAACCATAATACAATAGTATTGCCTTGTTTTGAGGATCTAGTGATCAAGGTCTGCGGCCACGGTTTGGTCCATGTCATGTCGAGTTTTATGTTGTCATAACCGCAACGCGACCACGATTGAGGTCGCATCGGGCACATTTGACCACAACAGTTACTATGACCGGTATTTTAAACCTTCGCTATCAACTAAGTTTCATGAGAAATAATTCATGACCGGTATTTCCACTCATTAATACTAAAATCAATTTCAAACTTATTATTTTGTACTGTTTTTTTAGTTCTATCGCTATTCAATCTTGTTTTCATTAATAAATAAATAATCATCATTCATAGCCATGTTTTTCAGCATTTTAGTTTATTTTGGTAGTCTTGGCTGTATTTGTGTGATTAGGTTGATCAAATCTAGATTAAAGTAATTATGTTTCTGTACTCATGGAGCTGAGTGTGTGTGTGTGTGTAAGGGATGACATTTTGTTTTGGTAATTAGTGTAATAATGGAGTTTGAGGGATTTTGTGTTAATGATTCCTCCTTTTTTTATTAGATAAAAGATTATATAATTTGGTTTCTATAATTAGAGAAAGTTAAGTTTCTATAGCAAAGGGTGAATGTTGATTTGAGTGTTTTTTATGTTGATTTTAGTTCAAATTGCGCTGGTAAATTAGCGAAGCAAGCAAGCCCTGAACTGTTAAATTTGGATAACATCTAACTGTGAAGGTTGCATTGAAAAGATTGATAAATTTAGTGTCTCAATTAATTTGATATAGCATTTTTAGCTGAATTTGATTGAATTTTTCGTGTTTTGATTAACTTCAAATAGCTGAATTTGATTGAATTTTCGTGTTTTTATTAGTCTATTGTTATGGTAGGTTGAGAATAAATTGAGTTTTGTTTATTGAGTGTGGAGAAGAAAAGAGAGGGTGTGGTATGGTATAGGAAATGGGAATCACGGTTGGGATTGGGTTTGTTATTTGGTTTTCTTTTGTAGTAATTTTGGTGTTCTTTTAAAACCAATTATATTATATTTGTACACCCTTTTATTTTTCATTCACATGTTCAACACTCTCTTGGTTTCTTTTTCTCTCTAATGGTAAAATGGTTTTGGGTGTTGAAGAATTATTTTCCTTCTTTTAATTTGTGTGTGTATGTATCTGTGCGCGCTTTTCATACCAATAAATGTTGATTTTTACTATTATCCCATGTTAGTGTTTATGTAACCATTTGTTGTATAAGTTTCTGGTCTCAAAAGGGTGGCATGAAAGTAAATTGTAAAGGCAGATCCCTGAGCAGGCCTGGTACATAATCCATTTGGAGCTGTTTTCATTGTGCTTTTCTTTATCCTTGCCTCAATCTGGTTGAATCAGTTTTACTACATCTTTAGGTTCCTTTTTTTGGTCTTCATCATCCTTGTTGTCACTTGTGCTGAATTAACCATTGTATATTTTTTTCATTCAAATTAGTCAAATGGTTTTCTTAATTTGCATTTGTTCAGTCAAATAAGTTTTCTATTTTTGGATTTGAATTAGTATTGAATGACATTGAGATATACTGCAAATACTATGAGTCTAGTTATCATTGAGATTTGAATTATGTATATCTGCTTGTAACTCTGCACCTTGGTCGGAGTTTTGTTGAGTCTAGTTATCATTTCTTTATATGCTTATTATATTCTTTAACTGGTTTATTAGCACAATGGTGAAAATTGCAATCTTCAAAGCAACTCTTTTTTTTGGATAAATTGGCCAGTAATTTTTAATAGGGTCATGCAATATGGACACCTGATTCTGTTGGAGATAAGCAATATGCTTCACAATTTGATCATATGGGAGTAGTTGCTGCACCTTCTTTACTTCCAAATCCAAAATCAGGAGGCAGCTCCACAAAATAGAAAAGTGAGAAAACACGTTACAGTGACCGTGTAAGTAAAACTTTTCCTATCTCTGATAAAATCATAAGGGCAACATTCAAAATGCAGATATATTTATATATATGATATCATTAAGTTCAATACTATGCTCTTGTCAACTATTTAACAATCTTCTTCCAATTCATTAACACAATTTTGTTTCTTTCTTACCGTGTACTCTTTGAATATAGCAACGCAGGCAACGTATCGCTGATAACCTCAAAGCTTTACATGAATTGTTGCCGACTCCAGATGTGGCAATCTGTTGTTTATGATTTAACATTAGTTTTCAAAGGTGTATTGAATATATGTGGAAAAAGTGCCATAAGTAGCTAATTTTTTTGGGACCAAATTTAAGTAGCTCATATATGTTGAATTTCACAGCATTTACCTTTAATGTACTGAATTTTAATTTGCAGGGTAGTCAAGCTTGCACTGGATGATATCATTGACTATGTTAAATACTTGCAGATTCAAGTGAAGGTAACTTTTCAATCCTATTTTTTTTTTTTGAATGACAAATATTAGTAGTTAGATTAGTTTTTTTCTCCTTTATCCAAGTTTGAACGTTGTGATCAATTGCACATAGATAATCTACAATAGCTAAAGAAAGTTGTTCCTTTGCAGGAACTAAGCGGAAGTAAATTGCAAGCTGATTCAAATGCTATATCACTAGTTTTCCATGAGGTACACATCTTTCCTTATTTCAGTAGATATATTATATATTGCATCACTGTGAATTTGTGTGCTTGACCAAATTCTGCTCCATGCAAATAATTTCTTGAGTATTTTCATAGTTACATATAAGTTGTTATTTGTACAGTTCATAGGAAATGTTCTGATCTAGACCGTTGCATGTAAATACAAGTTATACTTCGTAAACTTTGAGCTTAAAATAATAGAAATGAACTGCAGCCACTCTGCGGTCAGATGTAGGCACAATTGGCCGAACTTCATTGCTAAAAAATATGTGTATTGTTCATTGTTTGTCTTTTCGTATCTTTACTCTTTTGAACTGGGCTTGTTGTTCTAACATAACTTCTTATAGCACAGTGTCAAATTCATTGACTGCAGAGTTTGCTATGTTTTATTTACAAGGTTATGGGCATTATATAAAGGAACAGATGTTGAATGAGCCTCTTGAAGAGATAATGGGGAAACTACTTGAAGTATATTCAGCAGCAACATGTCAGCTACTTGAAAACAAAGGTCTTGTTCTGCTGCCTATTGCTTTGGTTGATGAACTGAACCAAGCTATGCAATGCTAGCTAACTATTTATTTTTATTCTCCATTATGGTTGATATCTATTTTGTATGTCTGGATTATTTCTTGAGGACACATGTTATGTGAACCAAATTAACATAGTTTGGCCATTGGCTGTAGTTGTCTTTACTTTTTCTTTTCTAACAAAGATATAACTCTTGAAAATCTATGGTACTCAGAGGTGGTGTGTTACTGTTTCTGTGTTGGGATTTGTCCGGTTCTTGAATCCTTTGATCGATTATGAGACTTGCATGAAAAGTAAAGATAGGACACATGACTTATTTGTGACCGGTGATTTAGTTCATGGTTTCAAAATGTTTCACATGTTGATTTAATTTTAGAAGGAATATTCAATTTTCATTGAGTGCATTTAATTTATACTTATTATGTTGCTAGAGATTTCATATTAAATCAAGACTAAAGGTGATTATAGTCTTTGAGAAAATATGCTGTATGCTGCATCCAGATTGGTTTTTCAAAGGAAAAAACCCAACGAGAATTTAAAAGTAGAACACATTAATCACTCTATTTATGCCAATTGAGATGGAAGAATTCACCTTGTTTTATGACCACCACATTTTGCGATGGAAATTAGTTGACGTTAAATGGAAATGGATGTTTAAGAACACTATCATTAAGCTAGATGAATTGAAATATGTTGTTTGTTGGGCATTCTGTTTCAGTTTTGTAGAACAGGGCATACAGTAAAAATTAGCAAAAAAAAAAAAAAAAATCTAGCGTCGGCCAGACCGACTCTAATATTTAGTTGACTTGTTTGACTGTAGAGTGGGTTGGCCGACTCTAAAAGATTTAGTTGACTGATTTAAAGTTGACTTTAGCGTTAGTTTAGCCGACTCTAAATTCTAAAGTTAGCGTCGGCCTGGCAAACTCTAAATTAATTTGTTGACTTTTTTATTTTGAATTTAATAGCGTCGGCTTTGTGAAGAGTCGGTTTTAGAGTCGGATTAACCGACACTATGTTAGCCTCGGAGGGCAAATAGCCGACTCTACCCAGTAACTTCGAATTTTTTAGCCTGCCCCCGACCCCGACGCTAATCCGACGCTAAATCTGTGTTAGCGTCGGTTTTATCCCTGTTAGCGTCGGTTTTTGGCCGACGCTAAATCGCAGTTTTCTTGTAGTGATAGGATTCCAACCAAAGACAATTTATTTAAGTGTGACATTATTCATCAACAAAATTCTCAATTATGTGTAGCTGGGTGCAGTGTGGTGGAGGTCGTGGATCATCTCGTTTTGGATTTTCCTTTATTTGGTTCGATGTGGCACCTTTTTTTTTTACAAGGCACCTTATCAAGCAATGGTTTGGTATTTGTGCGGCTGATCCGCATCAGATGTTGGATCACTTTATTCAATTTGGGCAGATGGATGGTAACTCAAAATCTCTTAGACCAGCTTCATATTTAATTTGGTTTGCTTGTGTTTGGACAATATGGAAAGAAAGAAATAATAAGATTTTTAATAATAAAGGAGGAATCTCTACAACATGTTTTGGAAAGAATTAAGCTCCTCTCTTTTGGTGTTTGAAGACAAATAACATCATTTTTTCCTTTGATTTCTACACTTGGTGGCTTAATCCGTTAGTTTATTTGAGTTTTGGCATGTAGTTTTCTCCTTCCCTTTGTTGTGGTTGGAGTCTTGTAATTATTTTTTACCTTGTTGTGTTCCGTTTTTGCACTCCTTATGTTAATGCTTCTTTCGTAATTAATATATTATTCTATTTTATCTTGTTAAATAATAATAATAATAATAATAATAATAATAATAATAATAATAATAATAATAATAATAATAATAATAGAGGACATTTTTTGTTTTTCTTATTGCTTTAGTTATATGGCCACAATGGGCCTAAATCAATACCCATGATCGATAATGAGATTTAAGAAAGTGATAACCCTAGTTATTTCTCTTCCAAGTTCCATTCCATCAACGCCGCCTACACATAAACAACACACACAGTAACATCTTGTTCTTCCCTTCGTGTTTAAAAATAATGGAGGAGAGGGCAGCATCATCCAAATCGAATGTTTCAAAAACAATAAGAACTGAAACAAAAAGAAAATTTGTGGCAGAGGCAGCAGCATCGAAAAACCTTAAGAAACCAAAAAGAATAAAAGTGGCAGCAGCAGCGAAAAACCCTAGGAAACGAAAAACAACAAAAATGGCAGCAGCAGCAGCGAAAAACCCTAAGAAGCGAAATTCTTCATATTTACCTGAGGAGTTATGGGAGCACATCTTCAAATTCTTCAACGACGGGGACAACAGCTGCTACAGCAATATCGAAAAAGATGGGACGCTAGTTTCTAAATTCTCCGTTTTCCCTTTCCGGTACAGATTGAAGTCTCTCTCTGTCGTCTCAAAACAATTTCTGTCCATCATCAACCGTCTTCGATTCTCTGTCACAATCTCCGATCAAACAATCCCTTTCCTTCATCGTCTCTTTGAAAGGTTCCCTAACGTCACATCCCTCAAAACAACTGTCCGAGGAAGTGACCTTGATGCGCTTCTTACTCAAATTTCCACTTTTCCTGTTGACCTCAAATCGCTCTCTATCTTTTACCCCATCACCTTTCCGGCAAATGGGCTGCGAGATTTGTCAAAAAAGATGACAAATTTGACATCTCTCACTTGTCACAGAATTGCTTCTTCAAGGATCCACAAAAATGATCTCTTCTTCATTGCTGATTGTTTCCCCTTACTCGAAGAACTCATCGTTACGGACATAGGTTATCCCCGTCGCTTTGTGCCAGATGGTAATGATCAATCTTTGAGGCTTTTTAAACTCCGCAAAATTGCTTTATCTCGTAATTTCATCGGTAACCACTCAATTAATGATCTCTGTAAGAACTGTGACCTTCTTCAAGAGGTCAAAGTGATTGATTATCCTCGATATGAAAATGTGATTGGTGGTGGTCCCCGATGTTGTGGAGCTTCAGGATGTTGTCGTCCACGATATAGTCGAGCTTCAGGATGTTGTCGTCCACGATATCAAGGAGCTTTAGGATGCTGTCGTCCACGATATCATGGAGCTTCAGGGTGCTGTCGTCGAGCTTCAAGATTTTAACATGATTATTTTGATGATATAGCTTCAAGATGTTGTCGTGGAGCTCCATAGTGATATAGTTTGAACTAGAATTTGTTTCTCAGTTTGGTTGTTCCCTCAAAGAAAACATGCATAAATATTGAGCTAGATATTATTTATCCAACATTAAGTTTTTTCTTTTATTTGCTGCAATGTTTTCTTTTGTATGTCTGTCCCCATGTGAATTAAAGTAACTCATTTCCGTGTTGAAAACACATTTCTTCTTTTTGTATCGAATGAATTTTTGCTTCTCTTTTAGTCTATTATTAAAAGCATAATGGCTCAGAGCACTTTAAAACAAGAGGGGCTCAAATTAGTAAGCTATATTGTATTACAAGAGATGTAAAGTTTCATTTGAAAGCTTATACAAGAAAGGGTATGACTCCTCTGTCCACACATTCTTTTTCTCCAGCAGGAAACATGAAATTCAAAATACGTTACCACATTTTTGAACACTACATATAAGCTTCCACTGATTTATTGGCTTCTGACTTTTGAGCATTGTTTGTTATGGTTTTTTCATCAATATTCATTAAATTTGACAATTATAGTTTTCCATAATTGCATTATTATGCATTCAAGTTAGTCTTTAAATCGTGCTCCTTATATGCAAACATAATTCAAGTTCAAGTCTATGACAAACATGAACTTTTAAACGATTTTTAGCATTTTGTTTGAAGTAGCACTGTTTTCCTCTTGGATCTTAGCCAAATGAATAATACTTCAGCTGCAAAGATTTTGATAAGAAAATGGATAGTTGAAATCATTGTGAAAAGGAGGTATCAGTTGCAGGGAATATAACGGAGAATAAGAAAGATCAGAACATTCCTCACTAGTGATGAATGCAGGATTTCGATTAAAACCTGCTACAAAAACGAATTTGCCCAAAATAGATGCTGATTTGCAGGGCACACAACAGGTCTATGAAGCTTGTGTTAAAAGAACTGATTCTGTGAAGCAGATTGAAGGGTTAAACAGAGGTAGTTGCAAGTGCGGATTTGGGTGCAACTTTTCATATCGGTGCAACATTTAATTAGCTTACTAATGGTTATAAAGTTCTGGCAGAACTGGCATGAACATTTACTACTTCAGATGATCTAAACTTTATGGATGTTCTATTCTTACCTGATTTTAATATCAACCTCCTGTCTATTAGACTTTGGTTTGTTACACAAAATCTGCATTTATGTACTTAGAATGTCAATAATTATTCAAAGTCTTTTACCATTCAACAAAGTTTTTTAATTTGGATGAATCTCCAATATCTATTTCGTTTATTTTGATATTAAATTAGAAACTTCTCCAACCATGGTGAAATAGTCATTGTTCATGACTCAACACTTCATTTCTTTGCACTCGTCTTCTTTTACCTTCTAATTCGGTGTGTAGCAGCTGCAATATAGGTTATTGACTTTAGAGAAACCCCCCCCCCCCCCCCCCCCCCCAACTCCTCTATGAACATTTCAACATGTGGTTTAGTAATTGAAATTTGGTATCTTCTTTCCATTAGCTACTTTTTGTAACTATTTTCATCTTTTGTATTTATAATATTGAGAGATGAAGCGTTACAAAACTTCCTCTTTTAATATATTAATTTGTAACTACTTTATGTTTGTTCAATTAGACTTAAACAGCCCTGGCTATCTTTTTAATTAATGAGATTTAGTTTTTATTCATTATAATATGTGGATTTCTTGATGGCACAATCATGAAAGCAGCCTCTGATGATTCTATTTTTTTCAGTCTTGTATAAACACATTGATCATCTCTTGAACCTACCATTCAATTTCTCTAGAAATCATTAGTAGCATCTGAAGGATTGATGACGTATCTTCCATTCAATTTCTCTTGCTCAAAAAGAGCTCAAACACTGTTTTTCACAAGGTGATATTGTTCAAATTTCCTAAGTTACCTATGATATTTTTCTTTCCTAAAGCAATGGGATTCCTATGTTACCACATATTTTACCCCTCTCAAGAAAAATTCAAATGATCCCTTTAATGTTTGTCCTATCCCTTTTTGTACATATGCTCCCAATGGTTGTTGCAATCAATACTTTCACAACTGTAGCTAAATATTAGAACAATGTTTGGTTCAATTCTATATTTTCTTCACACAAATGTTCCAACACTCTTATTGTCATTGTGCAAATCACGGTTTCTACAAGCACAACATGATTCTTTGAATGCACGATCTTTTCCAAAAAAAAAAACCTTCTATTTTATGTTTTCAAGAAACTAAACTTGTTAAGGTGGATGATTTTGTTTGCTCTTCGCTGTAGGGAAGCTCTCCTCATGGATTCTCTTTCAGACCTTCGGTTGGGGCATCTGGTGGTTTACTCATTTTGTGGGATAGCGCAGAGGTTGAGATTAGTTACTCCTTTTCTTTTGACCATGTGTTGGCAGTGAGTGGTCGGTTTTTACAGTCGAATGAAGATTTTGTTCTACTCAATGTGTATGCTCCTTGTGATGTAGGGAGTCAAAACGTTTTGTGGGGGACTTTATCTACTAGGTTGGCTACTTATCTTGGGCATAATGTTTGTGTCTGCGGTGACTTTAATGTTGTTCGAGGAGTGGAGGAAAGGCGGAGTGTGGGATCTATTCCTAGAGTTTTGGGTGTCTCTTCTTTTAACAATTTTATTGATAGTAATGATTTAGTCGACCTTCCTCTTATTGGTCGTCGGTTTACTTGGTATCGTGGTGATGGTCACTCTATGAGCCGCCTCGATCGGTTTTTGTTGTCCGAAAGCTAGTCTTTGAGTTGGCCGAATTGTCTTCAAGTAGCCCAGCTGTGTGGTTTGTCTTATCATTGTGATATAGTTCTTTCTGTCGACAAGCAAAATTGGGGGCCACGACCGTTCCGAATGTTGAAATGTTGGGCAAATGTTCCGGGGTACAAGAATTTTGTTAGTTCCAGCAGCGGTCGTTTCAAGTGGAAGGGTGGGGAGATTATGTGATGAAGGAAAAATTAAAAATGATTAAAATGGTGCTTCGAGAGTGGCATCTGAATCAAACTTATAATATTCCTGGTAAAATCTCTCATAAGAAAGATCGCATTTCTGTTGGATGAAAAAGGGGAGGTCTCTTCTTTGGGGGAGGAGGTGGTGGAGGAATTACATTGTCTCTCTGTAGAATTGCATTCTTTGTCCCGGATTCATTCTAGTATTTGTTGGCAACAGTCTCACGTGACTTGGTTACAGGAAGGGGATGCTAATTCCAAATACTTTCATGGTACTATGTCTAGTCGGCGGCGCGTTAATGTCATCTCTTCAATTGATGTAGGAGGTGTTACAGTGGAAGGTGTTAGTAATATCAGGGAGGTTGTCATTCATTTTTCAGATCACTTTAAAGCGCCTAATATGGTGCTCCCTCGAGCTATAGATTTGAACTTTCCTACTTTATCCTATAGGGAGGAGGTGGATCTTATTCAGCTGTTTAGCTTGGAGGAAGTCAAAACTGCGGTGTGGGATTGTGATAGTTACAAGTGTCCCGGCCCGAATAAAGTTAATTTTGGGTTCATCAAGGAGTTTTGGGGTGACAAAAAGATGATCTTATGCGTTTTGTTACTGATTTTCATCGAAATGGCAAGCTTCTAAAAGGTATAAATAGCACTTTCATTTTTCTCATTCCTAAAAAAAGATTGTCCATAGAATTTAAATGATTTCCGCCCCATTTCTTTGGTGGGAAGCTTGTATAAGGTGTTGGAAAAATTATTAGCAAATAGGTTGAGGTATGTCATTGGTAGTGTAATCCTAGATACTCAATCAGCCTTTGTGAAAGGAAGACAAATTCTTGATGGCATCCTGGTTGCTAATGAAGTGGTAGATGAGGCCAAAAAATTGAAAAGAGATTTATTACTGTTTAAAGTTGATTTTGAAAAGGATAATGACTCTGTGAACTATAATTACTTGGATGATGTTATGGGTAAAACGTCGTTTCTGAATCTTTAGAGGAAATGGATGAAAGAATGTGTTACTACGACTACAGCGGCGATTCTAGTTAATGGGAGTCCCACTTAGGAATTTCCTTTTGCTCGCGGTCTTCATCAAGGGGATCCCCTCTCCCCCTTCTTGTTTCTTTTGGCAGCAGAGGGGTTTCATGTAATGATGGATTCAATGATCACCAATAACATTTTCTCTGGTTACAAGGCTGGTCGGGAGCAGACATTATCTATTTCTCATCTTCCATTTGCAGACGACACTCTTATTTTAGGGGAAAGAAGTTAGGCAAATGTTCAGGCTATGCGCGCCGTTCTTTATCTTTTTGCGGTTATGTTTGGTTTGAAGGTTAATTTTCACAAGAGTGAGCTGGTTGGTGTAAATGTTAGCCGATCTTGGTTACTTGAAGCTGCAACAGTTTTGAACTGTAAGGTGAATAGTTTGCCTATCCTGTATCTGGGCCTTCCTGTTGGTGGAGATTCTCGTCGATTGAATTTCTGGGATCCTGTTGTTAACCGTATTAAAACTCGCTTGTCCAGTTGGAAAATAAGACATTTGTCTTTTGGTGGCCGTCTTGTTCTTCTAAAGTCTATCCTGACCTCGTTCCCTGTCTACGCTCTTTCCTTCTTCAAAGCTCCCTCAGGTATCATCTCCTCTATTGAATATGTTTTGATTCGCTTTTTTTGGGGTGTGTGTGTGAGGATAATAGGCACATTTCTTGGATTGATTGGGGGTCTATTTGTTTGGACAAGGAGGTTAGTGGTTTGGGGATAAGGAGTATTAGGGGGTTTAATATGGTGATGTTGGGTAAGTGGTGTTAGAGGCTGGTGGTGGATAGAGATGGTCTTTGGTTTAGACTCGTGGCTGCTAGATACGATCTAGTTGGGGGGTGGTTGCAGGCTGGGGGTCGGGATGGGTTGGTGTGGTGGAGGGAGATAGTTAGCATCCATGATGGTGTTGGTTCAGTGTTGAGGATGTAGGATTTTATTGCTGACTGTTGTCCTGCAGGCTAATATTGATGATGTGTGGAGGTGCGTCCCTATTGTCTATGTACCTACGACCTTCTTATGGCAGAAAGAGGTCCCTTTTAAGGTCTTGGTGTTTGCTTGGCGGCTTCTTCGGAATAGATTGTCATCTAAGGCAAATTTATTTCGTAGAGGGATTATTACTCACGAGGCTCGGCTGTGTGTTAGTGGTTGTGGTTTACAGGAATCAGAGAATCATTTATTTTTGTCTTGCAGTGTTTTTGGTCAGATTTGGCAGCTTGTCAGGAATTGGCTTTGCGTTCATTCTGCGGATCCATCTAATATTGTGGATCATTTTCATCAATATGGTTTCTCTTCAGGTTACGCAAAATCAAGGTGTTCTTTCGTGCATTTGATCTGGTTTGCTAGTTCTTGGGTTATTTGGAAGGAAACAAATGATAGACTCTTTCGTTGTAAAGAAAATTCTCCTGTTCAGCTTTTGGAGAATATTAAGCTTCTTTCCTTTAGGTGGTTTAAAGCTAAATCTGTTGTTTTTCATTATAGCTTTCATAATTGGTGCCAAAACCCTTTTTATGTGTGGGTATTAGCTAATTTGTGAGTTTTACTATTGAACGTTTGCTGTATTTTTTGGCTTTCTTCTCTGGTACATCTTGTGCTGTGAAGATAGTCTTGTTGTTAGTTATATATCTCATTTTGATCTCTTTAAAAAACGATATTTTCCAAAGAATAAATGTTTGGTTACATAATGGTCTTTTGCCTGATCCCATTGTCTTAGTTGTTGATTCTTCAAAACATATATATATATATATATATATATATAGGGGGCATATCAAGTGAGAATGATATTTTTATGTGAGAATGGTAGGAATGATTTTCAGCCTTTGGATTGAAAACAAATGGTTGAGATTTAAATGCTCTATTAAAACAACCATGTGCCTCTTCTTCTTCTTCCCTCACGCGCATCTCTTTTCTTCTTCAAGATAGCTACAAACGAAACATTTTTTAACAAATCGAATTCAATCACAGATCCATTAATCTTCTTCTAGATAGCTACAAACAAAACCTTTTATTTTGCAGATATTTTACTTCTATGTTTTTTCTCTTTTGTCTCTAAATAAATGGAAAGTTGAAATCGCCATCCAAATCCATCAGATATACTTTATGTGTAGTGGGTATAATGGGGAACTCGTGATGTAATTTGTTTGCTCAAATTATTTTCTGGAATTGAACAAATTTATTACTATAATTGTAATTTTGAAATGGATTGGCACAAGATTCATGTCGACGATAGTAGCCACAGCCACCGATTACATTCCTTAATCTTCACATAATGATGGAATTATTATACCAAATATAAGTGTCCATGGTTAAAACCAAGAGAGGAGGATGAAGACAAGGGTTGTCATCATACAGTAAGAAAGGGGAAATGGAAAGAGGTGAGCGTGAGTGAAGAAGAAGAAGAGGCACGCCATTGTTTTAATACAACTTTAAATCTCAACCATTAGTTTTTAATCCAAAGGCTGAAAATCATTCCTACCATTCTCACATAAAAATATCATTCTCACTTGATATGCCCCCCTATATATATATATATATATATATATATATATATATATATATATATATATATATATATATATATATATATATATATATATATATATGCTAATTTACATGATCACCTTAAAACACTAAGGAGTAAATTAGCAACTTACACCTACTAAAATTATTAAGGAGTAAATTAACAACCTACACCCACTTGAATATTTACACCCATTTTTATAAGTTTTATCAAATTACTTACACCCACTTTCCTAGTTATTTACACCCACTTTCATCATACTAAAAATTGTTTCCTTAAAAATTTGTCTCATGTTACACGTTTTGTACTAAAAAAACCATGTAATCTAGCTTTTATTTACAATAATTCCTTAATATTTACACCACTGAAACTTTTTTTTCTTTGACTAAAAGAAAACGTTGGTAAAAAATGTTATCTAATTATGAACAAGTTTATTAAAAAAGCATCGGTCGATATAAAAAAAATATTTGAAAAAGCTTCAGTCAATATTTTTTTTGTTTTTGTTACCAAAGCTTCAATCCATTTTTTTGCCACGGGTTTTTTTTTTTAAGGAAGCCACAGGTTTATTAATAAAAGCTTAAGTGGCTTTTTCCATTTAAAAAAAAAACAAGAAGCGTAAATATTGGAACCGTTGTCTGTGTTTTTTTTTATTTTGAAAAAAAAAACAAATTGAAATTGACAAAAGTATCCTTTCATTTTAACTTACATACAATATTGGAATTTGGGTTTTTAGTCAAAAGTAGATAGGTGTAGGTTGCTAATTTACTCCTTAGTGCTTTTAGTTGGGTATAGCCGTCAAGAATGAGCGAGCGGATTATCTTAACTGAATCTTGAATGATGCGGAAACATGATATACACGTCTATTGAGAAGTTATGCTTATTATAATTTTATGCCCGTACCAAACTAGAATATTATTTTTTTTTCGGGAGAGCTAGAATATTATTTGTTACCTAGAGAAGTCTTGGTCATGTGTAAAATCAATATAATTATAGGCAGGTTCTTAATAGGCTTGTGTTATGGGGTTGCTTAATGAAATGGCAATCAAGCTCGATGCTTTTTCATTAAGATATGTGCTGCTATTGTCTTTCAATGGACAAGCGTTAGAAGACTTGTTGGCACAGCGCCCTTGCCATCATTTTTAAGCCATGGGTTATAATGTCTGACGGTTATCATCAAACGCAGAAAAAGACAGATGCCGAAATAGTCATTGAAAGTTCGGACGGGAGAATTTGGAATTTCAGGTGTCATCTGACTCGTTAATTCTCCAGTAACCGAGTCGAGTACAAAGCAATGATCGTGGGCCTTAGGATGTTGGCAGCTCGTATATATGGTCTATGATTATGATCAAATACAAGTTATGGGAGACTACCAATTAGTGACCAAACAGATTACTGGAGAGTACAAATGTTTGAATGTGAAGATTCAAAGAGCCTTTGAAATGGCAAACAAACTTTTACGAATGTTTGCAGATGCAATGTTCTTACATGTACCATGTGAATAAAAAAGTTAGGACAATGAACTGTTCAAAGAGAGACTCTCGATAAGTACCAAACAAGATATGTTAATCGAACTTGATTCTCTTGATGAAGATCGGATAATGGCATTAGGGAAAATTGATAAATCCAAATAGAAAATGGTCAAATCTTATAACAAGTGACTCAGGGTTAAGAAATTCGATGAAGGCGATTTAGTTTGGAAGATCGTTTTGCCGATTGGAAGTAAAGATCCCGAGTACGGGAAATGGTCGCCAAACTTGGAGGAGCCCTTCATCATTAATAAAGTTTATGATGGAAGAGTGTATCGGTTGATGAATATGGTAGGCAATGAATTCACCAAAGGCTATAGATTTTTCCATTTTTCTGAAGGCCGTATTTTTCTTCACAATATTTGCTAAAAATAAATAGCTTAAGTTGGCATCCTTTAAGTAGAGTTTGATTTCTTGTCTTTAATGTTTTTTGTCATTCTGTTTGCATCTTCTCTGACGGGGCCAGCATAGGTTCATGTTCTTATCCTTGTAGAGTGTTTTGTCATTAAGGTTAGTAATTTCACCACCTTTTAAATTTCAATGGTTGTATCAGCTTTATTTTGCAGGTTTTGTTTATATAAAACTGATTCTACTACGATGTTTGCTTATAAATTTAGGTATACTCAACAAAGAGTTTTTCTTTTTTGGGTAGAAATACTCAACAGTGAGTTTTAAATCTGCTGATATTTCAATTACTAGTGGGAGCAGTTCTTAGGATGACTTTATTTACAATTGAACTCTAGATTATTAGACACTCTTTCCTTTCCAACTAGAGGTTTAAAACCAAACAAAAATATGGACAGTTTTTTTTTTCTTTTTGAAACTAGTAAAAGACTCATGTTTTTGCACGAAATACGTAACATTACGGTAATTATATTAAAAATAATTAGATTCTTAAAATTGTCGAATGTTTAAAGATATTAAACGAAAATCATCAGTATTAATGTAATGTTCCTATTAAATATTTTTCTTGTATATATACAAAAATCTAGTAAATAGTTGAATCGTGTCAGTTGTGAATTTTATTTCCTTATATATGCGAAAACAAATTTCTATGTACATATATGAGAAAATCGATATGATAAAATTTTGAAAACTCATGACTATTTTCAAAAATATCAAAATTAATGTAGTGTTTATATTAAATAATATTTTATTTTACCCTTCAAAAATAACTTTTTATTTTATATGCAAAACAAAGTTCAATGTTTGCAGTGTTCCCATTGCAGATTTTATGTGCTTATATATGCAGAAACAAATTTTATAAACATAAATGAGAAAGTCGATATGATAAAATGTTGGAAACTCGTGACTATTTTCAAAACATAAACATTAATGTAATGTTTCTATTAAATCACTTTTTATTTGATTTGAAAAATATCGTTCAATGTTTGCACCGCACCCGATGCAGATTTTATGTGTTTATATCTACAAAAATAAATTTTTATATACATATATGAGAAACTCTATATGATAAAATTTTGTAAACTCATAACTATTTTTAGAATACCAACATTAACGTAGTGTTTCTATTAAATAAATTTTTATTTTATATTTTAAACACTGTTAAATATTTGCACCGCACTCGTTGAAGATTTCATATACTTATATATGCGTCAGAAAATTTTAATGTACCGATATGTGATAGTCGATATGATTAAATTTTGAAAACTCGTGACTATTTTCAAAATACCAACATTAATAGAGTGCTTCTATTAATTTTTTTATTTTATATACATAATATCGTTAAATATTTGTACCGCACTCGTTGCAAATTTTATATGCTTGTATCACAAAAATCAAATTTTTAGTATATCGATATGAGAAAGTTGATATGCATAAAGTTTGAAAATTAATGATTATTTTAAAAATATCAAATTAAACTTTTTTGAAGGAACAGTATTAATGTAGTGTTTCTATTGACTTTTTTTATATGCAAATTAGTGAGATTAAAAGAGATGAGAATAAACTATTTTCTTATATTTATGGTATAATAGAGTAGAATAATTTTTTTTCCTATATTTAAGGCATAATACATTGCTTTTTCTATATTTAAGAGAATTAGATAATAAGGAGAAGAAAGAGGAAACAAATTGGTTTTATATTTTATAAAATGACTATTAGAAACATAAAAATTATGATCATCGTGAGTTTAAAAAGGACATTTATGAAAGAATTTGTTGGAATACGATTTTTATAAATGTTAGTAGATTGAAGAAGACGCGAGAGGTGTGTGTGGGGAACATTGTTATTATGAAACCTTTTCCACAATAAGAAACAATCTAAATTAACCATGAACTAAAAGAAATTCATTCTCTTAATCTTTCTAGCAGTTATTATGAATTTTGGTTGAAGAAAGGAAAAAATCAGAGAATTTTAGTAGCCCTGAAAAAGGGTTAGCATATAAAATCTGTAGAATCCCAGTCTTCATCTCTGTTTGTTTAGTAGCCCTTGAAGTATTTCCCAGTTGAGCAAGACGTCGAGGGCTGTTATGACATGGTAGCACACTGACCCCAGTGCCTGCGGATCCTTCACCTTGTTGCGTCATAACTACTTCTTGTATTGGAGATGGTGAAGGAATAGAAACAGAGGTTCCTTCTTGTTGCCTCTTCTTGGCTAGCTGCCTTTTCTTTCGGTTTTTACTATTATTTCTCCGAGCAGTTCTTTCGATTTCTGAATCAAAAAGCAGTTGATCTTCTTGCGTCTTACCTCGCATAAACGGAGTTCAAAGATCTCTAACCAAATAGATTAGCAACAGGATGGATAAAAAATGATATATGTACACTAAAAAAATTTCTGCAAAATTGCTTAAAACAATAATTTTAGCTGCAATGTTTATGATATCTAAACGCTAAATCCCCGGCAACGGCGCCATTTTGATGTAATTTCTTTACATGTCATATTCCTATTTACACGTGAGTATATTAGGATCGTCTCCACAGGGACTAGTGCGATACCTTAAACCATTCAACATCGATTATCATTTTAAGTTAGGGTTTAATCATTTGTTCACTATAAACTATTCGACTTTAAAATGTAAATAAATACGACGAGTAATAGGGCATAAAAGCGTCGGAATCAAAGTTCATAAATCAAGCATCGACAATATTCTAATGATCATATATATATGGATTCTAGCTTTATTTCCTTTTTAACGATATTATCACGCATCACTCGACAACATCATTTATGTCTAGTACATGTTGTGAGATCGATCGTATCGTTTAATCGACGATTTCTCAATCTATTAAACGATCCAATAGCATTAAGTCTTGATGCTTTAAGTGATTATCAAAACATAATTCTATGTCTAGGATTCTTGTTTTAATAGAAGATTATTCTAACCCTAGATTCAAAGGTATTTTTCAATAACATCTAAATCATACATAAGATTGAATAACAAGAATAAACTCAAAATGATATAAAATACTAGAATCATATATTTGCATGATCAAAAGAGTACATCTAAGCTTGATTCATTACCTCTAATCCCAACAAAGGAGATTTAGTTGATCATTTTCATGACAACAATACAAAAGTTGGAGAAAAGTTGAAGATCATGGCTAAGACTTGATTGCTCAAAGATCCTTAGTTGATCTATACTTGATCCCTTTTGTTCTTTGAAGTTCACCTCTTTTTGCCCTATTTTCTGTCTAAAGCTCTAAACTATGTTTTTAATAATTCTCTTCATAAAAGTATGAAACAAAGCTTAAATACTAAAAGCTAAAAGTGATATCTCGCTCTGCGAGCTTTCATTCGCCCGGCGAGTTAAGCTTTCTTTGCCAGTGGTTTTCAGCCACGTCTTCAAATAGCATTAAACCGCCTTTGATATCGCTGAGCGATGATAAATTCGCAGGGCGAAATCATTGCTTCCCCTGCTTCTGAAATTCCCTGCCTAAGCTCGCTGAAGACTCGCCCTGAAATCGCCAGGCGAGTTAGACTTTGAAACATCTTGGAATTCCCTGCCTAAGCTCGCCATATTTTCGCCTTTAGTTCGCTGGGCGAGTTGCCATATTCTTTTCTTCTTGATTCCTTGCTAAATTTCAAGTCCTGGCTTGCATTTTCCTACACAAATTGGGAAGAATAAGGCATACAAAACATAATTGGCATTTATTCATAAATTCTATGCTTTTCCTTGGGTAACTTGTAAAACAAGTAACTAAAATGCCTTGTAAAAAGACATGAATTTACTCATTTTCTGCCACTTATCACTTATACGCTTTAGCTTTGCAACTAAAGACTTCTAATTTGTTCAACACCTGATTTAACAATGTTTGGTGTATATGAACAAATGAACAGACTCTCTACAACTCTTGGATTTCTAAGTTATAAACTTGAAAGCAAAAATCCTAGATCATATTAAGATGAGATAGAGGATTTGTTAATGGTTTGAGGACAAATAAGATGAGAGATAGAGGATTTGGTAATGGTTTGAGGAACATATTTTATTATTTTCACTCGAGTCGTTGTAATTCACTTTTATCCTAGATCATGCAACTTTGTAGGTGTTTTGAGTGTTTTCTAGTGAGAAATCATGTAAATCGACAAATCAAGACATCACGTGAAGGATCAAGGATATGAAATTGAAGACCAATGGTTCTTAGAAGTTTGTTGAAGACAATACAAAGTTAAGAAAATTCATTTCATGTTCCTAGGAGTTTTCAGACAGAAGAACAATAAAAAAAGGGACGAAAACGCAAGAAAACTCCCAAGAGGGGCTGCCTCATGCACCCATGCGCCTGGGACATCATTGGTTGCTGCCTCAGGTGCCCCTGCGTGTAGCTCCAGACGCAGGCAGAAAGTGGATTTTACTTGTTTTCCAAACTGGATCGGTGCAAAAAGCCCAATTTTCTTCTCTAAACCCTAAGTAACCATATGCTATAAATATAGACCCTTGCACACATTATTATTCATTCAGAAACATTGACGATCAACGCAAGGGTCAAGCATCAGAGCTTCAAGTCGGGATTCTTCCTTCTCTTGTTCTCTCTAGGGTATGTTTTTATATTGTTTTGTTATGATGTTTGTTGTCATGAGCAACTAAACCTCTTGATTAGGGTTCCAAGATGAACCCTTTCTTATTTGTTGGATATTATTAATAATGTTTTTCATTCATTTTATGGTTTATTGTGCTCGATTTAAATTAGATTATGTATGTTCTTTAATGCTTTTTTCAATTGGTTAACTATGAGTGTAACCTTGAAGAATGGACCGTAGGATAAAAGTAGGCCCTCACAGCCCTAAATTATATCAGTTCCATTGGCTTTTATAAGTACCACTTCTTATAGAGGTTAGGAAGTTAAGGTTTGAATTCCTTCCGTCGTTACTCTTTTCTTTGGACAACGTCGTACATAATCTAAACCTAGGTTAGTCCGGAAATAGTTGTTGTGAGAAACTTCGTATGAGTTTTACCGTTGGATTCATTAAATCAAAAGTAGGCACCACATAAGCTGTTTGTTTCTTAAAAGATAATTCAAACAAAGACGAAGAGGGGATTCAAGGATTCCCTAATCGCCGTTAATAATCTGAATCACAAACCTAATCTTGCATTGGGAAGGGCAATTCAACCTTGCAATTCCATTCAATTTTATTTAAATTTCATCTTTTGAAATAAGTTTTATTAATTACTAAGTTGAACGGCAATCCCTATGGAGAATGCTAAACTTACTACTTTATTACTTGCTACGATTTGGCGCACTTGCCAATTTCGTCCATCACCAACCTTTGAGAAAGCATGGCAGATAAAGAATGCAACAGAGAGAAGATAGCTTCAATAGCCGAAGGTGATGTTACCACCGCACTTTGAATTTCTTGCCATAGACCAAACTTGAATAGCAAAAGGACATTAAAAAAAATGTGAGATAAATCCTCATGATTAGAATCACAACTTACACACTGAGTAGGACATTGAACGCTTTTATCAAGAAGTCAAACACGGGTTGGCAGGAAGCCCCGACACATCCGCCAAACCAAATTCTTAACCTTTGGTGGGGCTTTAAGCTTCCAAATTCCAGACCAATAACCCGGTCGTTGAAGATGAGATAAATCAACTAGCTCATTGACACACAACCGATAAGCACTGCGCACAGAGTAACGACCATTCTTCTCAGCTTTCTAAATTAACCGTTCATGTTGAAATTGTTCAAAAAGAGGTGTGCTGAGAATTTTAAAAGCTAAATCCTCACTAAAAACATGTCGAACAACTTGTTCGTTCCACGGTTTAAAATAGGGATCCAAAAGATTATTTACCAAAGCATTACAAACAAAGTCAGCTCTTGGAATTTTGTCGTGAATATTCTCCCCATTAAGAAGCCAAGTTTCATCAAGAATAGGGATACGGTTACCGGAACCAATGCTTCAATGAGCCCCTCCTCAGACAATAAATCGGGCGTGAAGGATGTTACGCCACACGTAACTCGGGTTGTGACCAATTGTGACCGTGAGGTAGGATTTATTGGGGAAATAGTGTGCCTTCAAAATGCGAGACACAAGAGACTCGGGCTCCATTTGGAACTTCCACCCTTGCTTACCTAACATAGCCAGGTTGAAAGCTGAAAGGTCTTTGAAACCCATTGCTCCTTGAGTTTTATGCATCGACAATTTTTCCACGATGAGTTGTACGACCTTGACCCCACTAGAATGAGTTCATCTTTTTTTCAATATAATTTATTAAAGTGGAGGGCAGTTGGAAAATACTCATTACGTAAGATGGAATAGCTTGTCGGACAGGCTTTATCATAACCTCTTGCCCTACTTTCGACAAACATTTACTGCTCCATGAGTTAATTTTCTGCCAGACCATGTCCATCATATAAGCAAAAGCCGTTGTTTAATCCCAGCCGATCATTGATGGCAAACCTAAATATTTTCCGGTTCCAAGCACTGATTGAACACCCGGAATATTTGTGATGGCATGCTTTTGAGCTTCCTCTACATTTCGACTATAGAAAATTTCTGATTTCAGCAAACTAATAGATTGACCAGATGCTGCTTCATACATCAACAAAATATTCTTCATTACATGTGCTTGGTTCTCCTCTGCTCTAAAGAAATGAAAACAGTCATCGGCAAAAAGAAGATGGGAAACCGGTGGCGCTCCTCTTCAAACATGGGTACCAAGTATGCTATTCATGTCCTCTGCCTCACGAATAAGAGATGACAATCCCTCCGCACAAATAATAAATAAGTATGGGGATAAGGGGTCTCCTTGTCTGAGACCAGACCACAGGATAATGGGACCAACCGTTTCACTATTAACTAGGACAAGATACTCCACTGATTCAACACATAAACTCATCCAGTGAATCCATTTGTGAACAAACCCCATTTTAACCTTAACTTGTTAAAGATAGTCCCAATCCATGTGGTCGTATGCCTTGATAATGTCCAATTTAAGCGCTATATACCCATCATTTCCTCTACTCTTAGTTTTCATGAAGTGAATCACCTCAATAGCTGCCATGGCATTATCAAGAATAGAGCGACCCGGAACAAAAGCTGATTGAGAGTCAGATATACATTGATGTAGGACAACCTTCAATCTATTGGCAAGCACTTTATAAATGATTTTGTAGAGAACATTACATAGGACAATAGGATGCCAATCCTTCATGTTATGTTGAGCATTGCCTTTAGGAATAAGAGCAATATTCATCATATTCAGATCAGCCGGGAATTGCCCCGTGTCCAGCCAAGCACAACATTCTTTATAAATATCATCACTATAAAGGATCCAAAAATGTTGGTAAAAACCAGGATTGTAGCCATCAGGGACCGAACACTTATTTGGATGCATTGAAAACATGGCAATCCGGAACTCCTCCTTAGTAAAAGGGGTCGTGAGGCTCAAATTATCTTGCGCATAAACAGACTATAGAATCACATCAATTACAGGTGCCGAAGCGCTATTCTATTTTTGAAATAATTCAAGAAAATAATTCTTTGCAAGTTCCCACATACCTTGATCGTTTGTCATTTTATTTCCTTCGTCATCTTCAAGACAAAGAATTTGGTTCACCTTCTTACGCGCAGTAGCAGAAGCATGAAAGAACTTTGTGATTTGATCTCCGTCGCGATACCAGTAAGCCTTTGCCTGTTCACGCCAATAAGCATCATCTTGTGCCAACAATCTATTCATTCTTTTTCTTGCCTCTAACAACTGGGTCTGACTATCACCTGCACCATTAAGCCTAATATTATGCATCTCACGACGGCAATCTGCAATATCAATTTTTAACTTGCGACAATGATCCTTGCTCCAAGAATTCATGTCATATGCGCAAGATGCTAGTTTAGGGATGATACTATCGTGCACACTCATATGCCACGAATCAGTTACAAGTTCTCAAAACTCAGGTTCAATGTGCCACGCATTCTCATAACGAAAATTGAGGTGATGGAGGTGAGGCTGAGGTATAGAATTGCGGTTCAAAAGAATAGGATAATGATCTGACGCCGGTGCCACAAGATTTTCAAGATGAGCATTGGGAAATAGATTAAACCAGACATTATTTGCAAAAGCTCTATCTAACCTTTCACTTTTTTTATTGTTGCTTAACAAATGAAAATGTTCAACATCATTTTTTTTTCTTTTATGCCACAAAGCATAGTAAAATAAAATCAAAACATACTAAAAAATAAATGGGTACCTTTCGCTCTTTATTCTCAATAGAAAAATGAAATACCCATACATAATATAAAGAATAATGAGATGGAAAAAATAATATAAACATTAGAAAAGTTACACCGAGAGAGGAACAATAAAAGATAAATATATTTTTTTAAAGAACAATCAAAGAAAAATATTATAAAGTAGGAAAAAACCTAATAAATAAAAAGGTTGAAGAGTGTTGGGGGAAAAGCAAGCAAGATAAAAGAATAATATTTTTTATGAAATAAATAATAAAATATATTACAGCATGAATAAAACACTTAAAAAAGTGTGAGAATAATATAAGTGGTTAGTTTCCATGGAAAAAAATTATAAGTGGTTATATATATATATATATAGAGAGAGAGAGAGGAAAATATAGGAAGTTCTTCAATGAAAATATAGGAATTTAAAGAAATAAATTATGTTAAAATAGAATTTGAAACTAATAAAAACAAAAAAAAACAAAATATTTAGCCGATAAAATCAAAGTAGATATGAACTATTTGTTGAGATGTTTATGCTAGATAGAAATATGAGTTATGTAAAAATAAAACATAAATGTTAATATGGGAGTGAACATGTGCATAAGCAATTGTCATTTTTCATTAGATTACCTAAAAAAGAAAACTCATAGAAAGGTAATTTCATCGCATCAAATAGACCCAATGTGAGATAACCGTACATGAACATCTTAAACTTATTTACTACTAAATGTAAATTAAATATATTGCTCATTTTTATAGATTAAAAAAATAATTTTGACATTCAATAATTTATAGATTATTTTTTAGAGACTTTATGAAAAAAGCATAATCAATTTTGTGTTTATTTATCTTAATAAGAATCATTTCTTTGGAAAAACTATTTAATTTGTTTGGATACAACTATATAAAATAGATTTTTTGTTGCAAAATTATGTTTATCTTTCCATAGTTATTTTGTCCGCCTCTAAATTTTTTGAAAAGCTACTCTTAATATCTTTTCATTTGAACATGTTTTTAGATTTTTTTTTTTTTTGTAGATCTTGGTTTTTTAAAAAACTATAACAAACAAATACAATTCTCTTTAAAATGATTCTTTTAAAAGTTATAGCAACCGGTCTCATAGAGCTTGTTTGTGAATAAAAATGATTTTAACATTTGATAATCTAGATTTTTTTTTTTTGACATTTTTTAAAAAATCAGAATCTATTTTCTGTTTGTATATCATAATAAAATTATTTATAAAAAAAATAGTTTGTTTAATAGAATTATATAAAAGAAATTTTTTGTAACAAAAACACTTCAATCTTTTGACAGTTATTTTCTTTCTTCTCTAGATAGGATCGTTTGTTACAAAAGACACAAAAATGGTAAAAATATTCTCAGGTGTCAAATGATTAGAATGAAACAAAATTGTGTTTTTGCTAGTCATTAACTTTTATAAATAGAGAATAAAAGATAAACTATTGGTCGATATTATCGATGATTAGAAAATTTTAAAATAAAATGAGTAGTTTGTTGAGATATTTATGCTACTTAAATATTAAAAATGAATTAAATATTTAGTTCTTAAGATCAAAATAATATATGAAGTTTGTTGAGATATTTACGCCAAATAAATTATTAGTTTTAGAAAATAGAAAAAATAATAAAAATATTGAAGATAAACGTGAAAACAAACATGTACTAGTATGGCATAACAAACAAGAGTTTTAACTTTTAAGGCATTGTTAATTTTAGGTTATAAAGCTAGGATATTTGCATCGCTGACTCTTTAACAATGGCGGCAGCAGCATCATCATCATCTAAACCCAATGTTCCAAAAAGAAGGGCTGCGGCAACATGTTCTTATTTACCAGAGGAGTTATGGGAGCACATCTTCAAGTTTCTCAACTACGACGGCCACAACAACCTCTTCAACAATATTAATGAATATGGGATACCGATACTAGCGTCTGCTGTGTCTTTCCGTGACAGTTTAAAGTCTCTCTCCGTCGTCTCAAAACAGTTTTTATCCATCACCGACGGTCTTCGATCCTCGGTCTCAATTTCCGATGGAACCATCCCTCTACTTCATCGTCTCTTTGAAAGGTTCCCCAATATTACATCAGTTGACATCACTCTCTCCCCCGGAGGAAGTGACCTCGACGCACTTCTTACCAAAATCTCCAATTTCCCCTTAGACCTCAAATCACTCACTCTCTACCATCCCATAACGGTTCCTGCGGATGGTCTGCGAGCTTTCTCCAAAAAGATGAAAAATTTGACATCTCTCACTTGTTACCAAGTTGTTTTGGATGTTGACAAGAATGATCTTTTCTTCATTGCTGATTGTTTCCCTTTACTCGAAGAGCTCATCCTTACCGGCCTTGAATTTCCTATTTCATTTTTGCTTGATGATGGTGAGGATGAGGATACTCGTTTTGCGCATGATGATAACGATCAATTGTTGGAACTTCCCAAACTCCGCAAGATTGCTTTATCTCATAATTTTATTAGTCGCCAATCTATTAACTATCTCTGCACCAACTGTAGCCTTCTTCAAGAAGTCAAAGTCATTAAGTTTCCGTGATTGGTCTTTTACGAAATCCGCCACTACTGTGAGCTTTTTCAAGATGATTATTATGACGATAATCCTTAGTGATATAGTTGTTTCTGCAAAGCAAAAACTTCTGTATTGAGTTAGACATAATTATTTATCCAACTTTTAGTTCTTTCTTTTACTTGCTGCAATGTTTTGTTTTGTATGTCCCCATCTTAACTAAAGTTGAAAACACATTCCTTCATTTTATGAAGATTAGTGGCTCAAAAAATAAATTCAAACAATTTTTCTAACAACAATTTATTGGCTTCTGCATTTGAGTATTGTTTGTTATGATTTTTTCATCAATATTATTTCAATAACTTTCACAGTTAATAGTTTTCCATAACGCCAGATATTAGGCAGAATCATAATACCATTTATTATTTAGTTAAGCTTGAAAAGCATAAAGAGTAAAAATGAGCTCCTTAGATGCAAATTGGATGTAGAACGGAATTCAATTGAATGCATTTGGTGAAGATTAATTTATTTTGGTCAAACGATTCTTAGCTTTTTGTTTGAGTTTCACTCTATAGAAATTTGTTCTAAGAAGCACGTTTTCCCTCTTGGATCGAATCCAAAGGGAAAATACTTCAGCTGTGAATAATGTCATTGGTGAAGAAGAATGTGATGAGAAAAAGAGGTACCAGTTGCAAGGAATGGGGAAGAAGAAAGAGCTGAACGTGCCTAACTAGAGATGAATGCAGGATTCTATTCTTAAGGATATCCTATTTAACGTTGTATCTACCAGACTTGGGTTTCTTACTCAGAATATGCCCTTATGTGTTTAGAATGCCAATAATTACTCAAAGGCTTTTACCTTTTGTCTGAATGTTTCCCTTAACGATTCTTCCTTGTATTTAGGCTCTGTTTGGGTGAAAACCTTTTACGATGCACGGAAGAGCTCAGAAGAGCTCTGATACGATCATGAAGTTCATCACCATGATGATAAAAGACGAAGAAAATGCAGAAGATTAGAGAGAAAGAAGAGAAAATTAAACAAAGAAGAAATGTATATTGATTGATAATGGAGTTTGTTACAAGGATTCTGTATATAGAATATTAGAATCTAACTAAATCTTAGACTGTGTCAATCAAATAACATCTGTCAATAACTAGCTCCTATAGGCTATGTTAATCTATTATTCATACACCATAGTAATCATGTGGCTAAATGTGAATGAAGCTTGCATTGAATTGTTAACTTGTTCAACAAGTTAACTGTCACTAAATTTGATTTCACAAGTTTAACACTCTACTATTGTGTCATACTTGAGTTCACCATCTCTTGCATATTACCAATATAATTATTCTCTACATTTTGGATACCTTTATGAGTACAAATTTCAAATATGACTAGTACATCTCTCAAATCAGTTTCATACACAACAAAATTTTAATAACTTCGTATCTTATAAATTGCATAAACAACCAACACAAACAAAGAAATATAACTATAAAGCATTCATATGCATTGATAGTAAATAAATGGCTTCTCCAAACAAAAATCATTAATCAGTCTACAAAGCCATCACTAAAGAAAAAAGGAAAGAAAAAAAAAAGCCTAAGAATGATAGCAGCAATGTGGAATAGTTGGCCACCAACCTCTTGTACAAAGTATCCTAACTCACAATCTAATACAAGAGCAGAAAAAGAATTAATCAAGCCATGAAGTGGCTGATTATTTCGGTTCCCTCTCCAAAGTTCCATGAATTCAGTTCAACATATGTCAATATTTATCCGAGCTACATCCCAATCATGAACCTGAAAATGAAACAGTTTCTAAAAGAAGTTAAAATAAACTCGTTGATCAATAAACACAATAACACACATCCTACAAAATTATCTTCATTTTACCTCAACATTACGTTGTGATAGTTTGACATTTTCACCCTTATGTTGTCTCTATCTTAAATAGATAAAATCATGATATCTCGAAATTTCCTCTTACAATTATAGTTGTTGCAAGTTAGTCTTAAGTTAGTGAGGTGAGGAGCAGAAATGAAAAACTTCTTAAGGACCAAAGTTTGAGCCGGTGGATGACTTTGATCTCTTCTACTCCATGTGAAGTGTCATAGTGTATGACCTCTTTCAATAAAACATGATTCGTTTTGTTACCGTAACCGTGGTATATGATAATTTTAATGGGAGAAGAACCGCGTTCGGATAAAACACACCTGACAAAATTGTCGAAATTGGTCATTCTTCGAAACGAACTATTGTTGAAGTTCAAACAACAAATCATTTTCCAATTATCCTTCCAATTTTGTGATATGCCGCACATCCGTTCTATGGCTTCTTTTGGTTCCATAGATGATAGAATATGTAGAAAGATGTACTTCGACAAGTCCTTAAGGCCCTCAACATGAACACATTGGTTCATATCAATAGAACCCCACCATGGCATATCCATTATTCTGAAAACATAACAAATAGAAAGAAAAATAAAAGGGAAAAAATTAGTTCATCATAAAAAGTTAACATAGCATACAATTAGTAAGCAATATTTCATATGATAAGTTTCTTACACAATTTGATATTGGAACAATTAGATGCATTCATTGTCTACTTCAAGCACTTAGAAATTTAAACTAATTTGAAATTGGTTTGCAACACTGTAAAGTTGTCATTTCAAAAACAACTCAAATCAAGCCACAATTTTCTTGTTTTTTTAGTACCTTCATGTTCACCGATCAATCACGATCGAAGATTTAATTGGGAAGCAATGATTGATAAATATATTGATTGCAAGAAAATCAACGACTTCAAAAGATATACTATTTTGAAGCAAAATGGATCTTACTTGTATAGTAACAATTTTTAAATTTTGATATCTTCACTTCAAATTTTGTGAGATAAGCATGAATTAAAATAATATAAAATTAAAAAAATTACAAAAAAAAATTACGTAAACATTCCCATATTAATTTTCTTGGTTTATTTTTAAATTACAAGTATTGTATTGAGAGAAGTATTTAGAGAAGAAACTAGTATTAAAAATAAACATATTAGAGTAAATTACACTCATCTCCCCTAAAAGAAGCTTAAGTTACATTCCTCTCTCCTCTTATGTTAAAATATACACTTCTCTCCCTTGAAAAATAAAACTTATACTCCCCTTCCCCATGAGATGCTTGAATTACAACCCCCTCCCTTAATACTTAAATATGCACTACAATTTAATCTATTTTAACATAAATAAATATTTTTTCGATATCTACTAATTTTAAAACACCATTTAAGATTAAAAAAAATCACTCAGATTTTATTGATTGTTCAGATTTGTTTGATTTAAAAATGAGATCATCTAGACATTCTCACACACAACCACCCACACTCACCATTTTTTTTACAGAATTTATTTCTCTCTCACCTTCATCCATTCCATTAAAACCCACAAGATCTGCATTCATTGTATAGTGCATAGATCACTAATATTGGCCAGCAACGATATTTGTCAAAGTAATTTTGCTAATTAAAAGGATTTTTCTTATCAATGTCACTTGCAGATCTATAATGGAAAGGATGGACATAGAAGGGGTGGGGCGTAACTTTGGGGAGGAGAAGGGGTGAGAAAAAGAGAAGGTAAGAAAGAAGGAACCAATGAATGGATAAACAAACAAACTCCCCCATCACATTTACCTAATTCTGTCATTCATTGAATTACTTGAAGATCTAGCAATGATAAGGGAGAACAGAGAAGAAAACTGAGTAAAAAACAATTAACGAATAAAATAGTTTAAAATGTTGTAGAGTTATCCTCATCTTTATAACTGGACCATCAATAAAATCCAATGGTATTTTTTCCAACGGTATATTTTGAGGTTTCACCGATGAGAACTAAATTGAGCCGTTAATCCTAGAATCCACTAAAATCTTACAGTAACATTTTGTTTGGAAATTTTATAACTTCTGCATATATGAAGTTGACCCTTAAATCAAAAAAAAAGTCGTTAATTGATCAAAATCACAAGCAGTGTAAAACTTCAACAATTGTTTTTTACAGAGCAGTAACTGCTACAGTATAATTATAACAACACATTTGCATTGAAAACTTTTCTAAAACCAATGGTATATGCATTAGAGCCTTAAACAAGCAGTGATAATATATTCATCTACAAAATATCCCATCACGACCAAATTACTATACTTTAGGGGGGATTAAAGTAATTTTAATGTTAACATTAACAGAGTGAACAACGGTGTGCAACTACTAAAAAAGTTGATAAAAATACAAATAAGCTACACTGACCCTACATTGTATTTGTTTATCTGAATAAAAAACCGGATGCAGGAGCATACAAAACATGGAATAATTGATAGTCTTCTCCCAAAAACTCGGGAGCCATTCAAATTCCCTAATTTTCATTACAGTTTAAAGAATATCTTCCGTTAAATATTCTCTATCAAAACACCGAAATTTATGACGCCAACAAATCCATCCCCCGGTTGGCAACAGATCATTTGCATTATGCTCCAAATCGCTTACCAAAACTTAATCAATTAGGCACTGCAGTAAACAAAAGAATGTTACATTTGTGACCAAGATAAAACCTATTATAAAGCATCACACTTCTGAAAAAAAATTAATGAAATCAACATTTTCTGCTTCAATTTCATGTCTCTGTTTAAGTATTATATGCAAACACTGTATTTGCAGTTCTGATCAACTTCATTATATACAAACATCACACTTGCAGTGGCGATAAACTTCATTTATGCAATGCTTCCAGTTCTAATAAACTTTGTGCATCTACTCAAACTATTAAAACCATAAACTACTAAGAAAAAGTATCTTACTGTATGTGGAGGTGTCAATTTGTTCAGGAAGCTCCTTTATATCAACCTCAAACCTAGATTGCACCTGAAAATAAAGTTTAGCTATTTATTAATAAAAGCATTATTGGCCAAAAAGGGTCCTGTTCCCCTCCAGTTTCAATGAAAATGAGAAGAAAAACAAAAATTAAGTTCCTAATTAACCTGATTAAGAACTTCAGAGTCACCAGCAGAAGACACAAAGGTAATCGCAAGCCCCTTGGTGCCAAATCTACCAGCTCTACCCACCTACCAGTTCAGATGTCGATAAGCATATAAAGATAGAAGGGACAAAGGTCTTTTACAAGGAGGTAGCAGGTACGCATACCATAATTACAAGCCAAAAACTATAATTAAACTAGATTGTTAAAAAATTGTTCAATCAAGCACTTACCCTGTGAAGATAGGTATCAGCAGAATCAGGCATGTCATAGTTGATGACTATATTAACACGCTCTATATCAATCCCCCTCCCTACTAAATCTGTTGCCACGAGAATTCTTTGCTTCCCCTCTTTGAAGCCCTTGTATCGCTTCAATCTGAAACAGACATGTCGTCGTGGAAAAATATTAAGACTGCAACTTGAAAAGAGAAAAATTACTGAACTTTATTCGTACGAGGACACAACTATCATAGGTTCCCTTGATTTTTCACCAAAATAAAAAATCTATTAGTTTTTACCCTAAAATTAATAGAAGAGAATAGGTCCTAATAGTAAAAAAATAAAAATGATTTGTACAAATAAGAGGAAATAAATCTATGCTAATAAAAGAAATAAGAGAAGATCTTCCTATAATCATAGTTATCAATGGCAGGGGAGTGGTGCCTGGTAACTTTTCTCAATGAATATGCTGATAAAAGAAATAAGAGATCTTTCTAAAAGCCTATTTCTCAATGGCAGGGGAGCGGTGGCTGGTAACTATTCTAAATGGAGTCTAACTAGTTGCTCTGGTTTGTTTGCTTGTCAGATCTGAAGTGGGGCTTGGACAAGGCCATATGTCTGATTACTGGCTCAACTAGCCATCTTGGTTTAGTAAGACTGATTTATATGTATTAAAATAAATTAGAACAGTGGTCATCCCATTATAAAATTGTTGGATCCAGTTACTGTGCCACAATCCACAATTGATAACTATGCCTAGAAACAACACCCTCTTCAAACAGTAAATGGATATTTATCTTTCCCAATTTACAAGTAAGATCTTGAAACTTCTGGAAGGGTTTTTAACAAAATACCTAAACATATCCAGTCCGGTCCCCCCATTATAATTGAAGGTCACCGCTATACCTTCTAAGCTGGAAGTAGTCAACAGACTTGCTAAGCAAAGAGACGAATTACTGATGAGATTAGGACCAACCTACTTAAAGCACAAGATCAAGCAAGCCACTATGCAAACATGCACAGGAGGGAGATTAACTTACAAGAAAGGGATTGGGTTTTTATAGAGCTACAACCAAAAAAAATAAAGTCACCAATGCAGAGACCTAATCAGACAGTAAGTCCATCTTATTATCAACCCTACAAAATTCAGCAGAGAACAGTGAAGTGCATGACACCAATATAAAAAAACGCAATCTCTTACTTAATACTATGGTAATTAGATCAGCTATCAAAACTGACCAAGAGATAATCTTGCATAATATGATGCACGAATAGTCAATAGTTTGGTTTTAACGCCATGTTAACCAATGCTAAAAATATAGTAACATAGGCAACCAACCATGTCCCGTTTAACAGACATCCAGCATATAAAACATATACCCGGAACAAAACATCTTAGAACGTTACGATGCTATCAAATCCTAAATCAGCTTAAAGCATTGAGAGTACATAAGACTACGCATATGGCATTAATTTCAAAAGAGCTTGTAAATACCTTTCTTCTTGTGACATTCCAGAATGTATGCATATTGATGGGAAGTTACACTCAACAAGCAACTTGTTCAATTCTGCTGCTCTGCTAACACTTTTGACAAAAATAACAACTTGGTTGAAGTCAAGAGCATCAAGAAGATCATTCAGCTTACGATTCTTCTCTGGCTCTTGTAATTTAATGTAGTGCTGAAAAAGGTGACAATTAAGTAAAAATTAGTACACAAAAAGATATCAACAATAACAGGGAATAAATAAAGCCCACAAAACACACCTGAACAAGACCATGAAGAGTCAATTTGGCCTCATCATCTACATAAATTTCCATGGGCTGGAGGAAAAAGATTATGAATGAGAATATAAAGATAACATACATTAAAAAATAAATAAAAACTCATTTATTTTGGTATATAAAACATATTATTTGCAAATTAATACAAAGAAGGATCAAAAAGGTAAAACTTATCACAAATATGACCACACAAAATCAACAAAATGCATTAAAACAAAAAAATTGATGGCATTCAACAAAAATGGCAATGATGTGATACCAAAATAACATGAGACATATTATTTAGAAATTAATACAGAAAAAGGATCAAAAAGTATCGCAAATATGACCGCACATAATCAACAAAATGCATTTGAACAAAAAAAAAATTGATGACATTCGAAAAATATGGCAATAATGTGATGCGAAAATAACAGGAGTTGGAACAATAAGAGGAATGACAAAACAGCTCTCGCATATGGTCCAAAAACCACCACATAAATACTATTCTGGTCTCAAATATAAGCAAAAAAATTTCATATTTGGTAGTCTAAAATATAAGGAAAACCTAATCAACTTCGCCTTACTAAATGCTCTCAAAATAATATTTAATCCCATACAAAATTAAATGAAAATGAAGGGTAACTTTGCAAAATCCAATCATATTTTTTATTACATCAAGAAAATTAAATAAGGTTAACTATTATTCTTAATATGTGTGCAGTTAGTTAGTTTTTCTTATATTTGAGACCGGTGGGAGTGGGAGTAGAATATTACATCTTGCATGAATTTCTTGCAAACAGGTCGGATTTCCTTGCTGAGTGTAGCCGAAAACATCATCACTTGTTTATCATGGGGAGTCAATTTGAAAATCTCTTGCACATCTTTTCTCATGTCTGCAAAGGTCAATTAGAAGATATATTAAGAAATAAGAAAAGCAGAATTATATAAGAAATCGCATATACAAACTCGGCAAAACACACAAATTAAGGAGACAAGGAGGAAGAAATAGACCAAGTGATTCCAGCATCTTGTCACACTCATCAAGTATAAAATGCCTCACATTCTTCAAACCAAGGTCCTTATCTCTAGTCAAGGCAAGAATCCTCCCAGGTGTTCCAACAACAATGTGTGGGCACTCATTCTTGAGCAAATCTTTGTGAACCTTGATGTTGACACCACCATAGAAAACAGCAACTTTTATATCTGGAAGATATGTGCTGAACCTCTCAACTTCGTGGCAAATCTGGACAAAATGAAGCATTTGCTAAGCATGCACATGTAACTATATATGTTTGTGATAGTGTGTATTGGAAACAAAGGTAATTTGAGATTAGCAATTAGCAAACATATTGCTTTTGCAAAACATTCGAGATATATTACATTCAAATTAATGCAGAAATACCTGATAAGCTAGTTCTCTTGTGTGGCAAAGAACAAGTGCTGCAACCTGACCAGGAACAGGATCAATTTGCTGAAGTGTTGACAAAACAAAAACAGCAGTCTTTCCCATCCCAGATTTTGCTTGGCAAATGACGTCCATTCCTAAAATTGCTTGGGGGATGCATTCGTGTTGCACTAATGAAGAAGCAAAGAAAATTGTAGTGGACGAATCCTCAGTAAGTATATATGATCTGCCAGATCCTTTTAATGTAAAGGTTTACCAACCAATTTTTGTGATGTATTGATAATATGCTAGTAGTGATTACCTGATTAATTGAAAGAAAAAAAAAACCAAGATTAGAGAATAGTGAATAATAATAATAATAATAATAATAATAATAATAATAATGTAACAAAAACGAAGATAGATGAGAACTAAGGAGATTAACAAGCAACAAAACATGTGTTTGGTCATAGGTGAAAATGTGAAATTCATCTTCACTGCAATAATAATAATAATTTAGTAGGAGTTGTGATAAAAGGACTAAATCATACAATGATCAATAACCCACCCCCCAAGAAGTAAAAGAGACAGCCTTAAGAAATCACTGAAAAATTTGTCCATGGAACTTGACTATTAGAGACAATGTCTGTTATCAAAAGTTTATTCTAGAAGACAGAATAGAGAGCTAGGAAACTAATGATTGTATGAGAATTTATATACAGATGAGAGGGAAATAGAAGAGTTATTTAGTAAATTGTTTGTTGAACTGTAGTAAGAGTTAAGAAAGGGAATTCCCCTTGGTAGAGTTAATAGACTTGGTGTTATGTGGTTCTTTTCTTTTCTGTTCATGTGTCAGCTGTTATTTATGTTGATTAGCAAGATTCAGTTAGTGTCAGCTGTTCTTTATTGTTGATTGGGAAGATTCAATTAGTGTAAAATATATTGAGAAGGGTAACAGAAAGTAGACGGTATCAGCATCATACAATGGAAATAGAATGACATGAGAGTACCATATAAACAAGGGCATGCTAGAAAGAAAAGGACAATTTAATCAAAGCCCAAAACATAAGAAGTCTGTAGAACTCATTTGACTATACTGAATCATGTAATGGCAGCATATAGTAAAACTTGCCTTCTGAAGGATGCTCAAACCCTGAATCTACAATGGCTCGGAGAAGCTCTGGTTTCAACAGGAAGTCTCGAAATCCCGAACTATGGATCCCAACGTAGCCCC
Organism: Medicago ruthenica; assembly: GCA_018208015.1. Taxonomy (NCBI): domain Eukaryota; kingdom Viridiplantae; phylum Streptophyta; class Magnoliopsida; order Fabales; family Fabaceae; genus Medicago; species Medicago ruthenica. Next base: position 3,593,384 of record CM031374.1, on the reverse strand, counting down.
TGCACCACAAAAGAAAATACAGAGTGAGGAAGAGAAACTCAAAAAGTGGCTTGAATACGTTATCAAATCAATTGTTTGATAGTGAAGATTATATCAATCTAACAGGATAGTGGATAGTTGGATGATTGCTACTCTCAAAGATTATAAATGCAAGATATATATCAGTTTATAATTTGACATATATATATATATATAGACACACACTTACTCACACACATACATATAAAAAATAAACTCTAACCATAATTAATGCTAAAATGACTATAGACCGGGGAACAAAGACCAAGAAAAATCATATTCTCGATATAAAAAATAAACCCTAACCATAATTAATGCTAAAATGACTATAGACCGGGGAACAAAGACCAAGAAAAATCATATTCTTGATATGGACTAGGAAGGGTGAATGACAATAAGAAATAAGAAAACAAAGATCAACAGATAGGTTGAGCTTGCTGTGAATGGGATCAGAGAGAAAAGAATAGAGGCCAGTTAATGCTATGATGCTTAAAATTGGAGAGCAGTGAGACGAAAATGAATGAATGTTTTCTTCATTTAACCTCGAATGAAAACCTAATATTACTTTTGGAAGTGCAAATCAGGAAAATATCAAAATAGCACCCAATCGCGTAAATTAACAACTGAAGGCACACCACTTTCTCTGACATCAAATACACTAATAACAATCAATTTATGAAAGGCTGGGCAGGGAAGCTCATTCACCAGTAAGAGTTTCCTGCTTTCAAGCCATTCAGACATATTAGGTTAGTATAGTGGGATAAGGCTTGGTTGTTGTATAGTTTGGTATACTGGGAAGGTGGAGCAGGTAAAGATGTGTTTTAGCCAGTGTGAGATTGTAATGGCCATGTTTGTCTGTCCATAATAGCGACCTCAACTACCGCTATCAAAAAACACAACATTGTGGAAATGTTGTACAGCCAAAGGCCACTCTACCACAATTTCACTTTTTTAATAACTGTTTACTAACTAAAATATCATAATTCACAAATAAGATTTGTTTTTACTACTTGCCATACATTATCACACTGTGCCTTACTTAAACCATATTTATTAATGAAATGCATAATAAATACTTGTTCTCTAGCCAAAACCTGTATACTAATTACTAATTACTACAAATAAAATAAAAACAACAAAATAAAGATATAGCTAAATCACCAAAGGACCCAAATTTGCAGCAGTTAAAAATATTAATATTAATGATATGCATAATAAATACTTGTTCTCTAGCCAAAACCAGTATACTAATTACTACAAATAAAAAAAAAACAACATAAAGATATAACTAAATCACCAAAGGACCCAAATTTGCAACAGTTAAAAAAATGAAATATCACTAGCTCACTGCAATTCGCAAATAACGGACAATAGATAAAGATCCGACAACTAACATTCAAAGTTTATACAATTTGGAATCCAATTTGCTGAATTCCGTCGTAAGTTTTCTGGTCTTCATCCAATGGCTCGACCACGACACCAACAACAACAATCAAGCCTTATCCCATCCAATGACTCAGATTGAATCAAAATCTTTACTAAATTTTTGAGTGAACCAAATCCAGGTCAATCAACATCTACTCTCCCTTAAACAGAACCAGTTAACATCGATTGAAGCAAAATACGAACTATATTATTATCATTACTTCCATAGGATATTTCTCTATTTATTATGTCTATAATCTATTAAAAAATTGAACAATATCAAATTAAAATCATTATATATTAATTATCCTATAAAATAAAATAAATTTCATAAACCACTATCAAGCACGAAACCTTACTAAACAAAAACACATGAATGAATGAATGAAGCATAACAAAACGACAAATCACAATTATTGATAATTATACAAAAAAACAATTTGATTCCATAAAAAGAAGAAGAAAAAAACTAACTTTTTGACGGATTCAGTAGCGGGTTTAGTAGAATCAAGAGCTTTTTCATCTTCTTCTTCGTAATCGATAAGCTCTTCCTCGTAAACTTCAGTATCTTTCAATTCACCCATATTCTTTTTCCTGTTAATAAGGGTTAGGGTTAGGGTTAGGGTTTTCGGGTTCTGGATAGTGAAAATTGAAGAGAGTGAAAAATGAATTGATTAGGATTAGGGTTGGGGTTACCTTTGAAAACGTGAAGAAATTACGGCTTCTGGTTCTTGGAAGAAGAAAAACCCTAGATCTGAATTTTGGGTTTTAGGAACACGAATGAAACTGTGAGAGATAAATAAAATAGAGCGAGTGGAAATAATTTAATGGACGAAAATACCCTATGGACTTCACTTGTCGTAAGCATGTGCACAGCATTCTTAAAATTGCCCTTGGAGGAATCTATGATGGTTTCAAGATTCAACACCTTCTTTTTCTTTTCCCAACACATCACGTCATCTTCTCTCTCTTTCACCTAATAATTCAACATTTGTTCAACTTTTACGTTCTCCAATGATTTGTTTAAAAACATTCAACATTCTACCCCACCACTTTTTATTTCATATTCTTATTTAATTTTAGGGTTTTTCTAACCTATGCAACATTGCATAGGATAAGAAGTTCAAAAAGATAAGTTTGCATTGGAACTTGTGCATTTAATATTAAATATATATCTTTTTAATAAATAATTGTTGTTTTCGATAAAAAGTTTCCATTTTTAGTTGTTTTATCCTATGCAATGTTGCATAGGTTAGAAAAATCCTTAATTTTATATGTTGAAAGTGGCACTACCGGACACACTACAAATGTCCCCCTCCATTCATTCTGCGCCAAGTGGCACTACGGGACCCACCACAAATGCTTTCAACATGTTGAAAGTTTTCAACACCACACCAATTTCAACAAATTTTCAACATGTCATTCGACAACATTCAACATATTGAAAGGCAATTTCAACTACCCATTGTAGTTGGTCTTAGAGGATCCACAATGGAGTCTCTCAATTTTGAGTACTTAAACGGGTCTCACCTATACACATCACTCATTTATAATTTTTTAATAAGAGTATGTAATAAGCATTCAATCACTCCAAAAGTTCTAAATGGGTCCTACCAATAAACAAAGCATGTCAAACAAACATTGCAAATGATTAATTCAATGAAAAGTGTTGTGGGGCTCACTTAAGAATGGGATGCTTAAGTGAGACCCTAGGTCCTATAAGACCCCCAAAAAAAATTTCTCCCCGATGGAGTACCTATTAGGTATCGGGTCTTAAATGGTTAAGACCTCACAATTGGAGATGGTCTTATAGTACATAGTTATATTCTTCTCTTTCTTTTTTTTACCACAGTACACTGTTAGATTTTGTTTTTACCATAGTGCTTTTTCTATCGGTGAAAACTTACACAAAACTATACGATTCATGTATCGTATATACCTCCAAAATAAGAAGCCTTAAATACTAGAAGAAAAGCCCCTATCCCTATCAAAATTAAGTGAATACTTAAAATAGTAGTCATTTTATTTCTATCTTTCCATACATAACCAAAGAATGGAAAAGATTCTTCAAGAGTCTCAGGTCCCAGAAGTGCACGATAAATACCGTCAAAACCCAATAATGCAGAGGAAATTAAGTGAAGTACTCCAGAGACAAAGTATGGAAAAGTGTCTATAACTTCCCCTCCAGAACCTACCCCCAACCTAGAGTAGCAAGATTTGAATCTGGATGAAGATAGCTTAATATAATTAGATGGTTTAGGGTAAATGGGTACTCTTTTTGAAGGAAGGGTATCTATGGTTAATTATAATTAACAAAGTCCTCTAAAAAGGATTCAGTCTAGAGAGTGTGGGTTTCATTTTTATTTTACAATTACAAATGGAACCTGGGAAAATTTTGTAGGTCACCAGAGTTTATAAAATGCGCACATGTTTATAAAATGCGCTTTTCAGGACAATTTTTCAGGGTATAGTCGTGAGGCAAACTAGAGTTTGTCAAAAGGAGAAACTATAAGAGTTCAAAAGCTATGAATTGAGTATTTTTGAGTTAGATTCTAGGGTTTGAAATCATTGAGGTTAGTATAAGAATCAAATTCTTAGCCCTTGTTAAAATATGAATTTTTAAGCGTTAATAACTTAAAAATTCATATTTAATGTTAAAAAAATTAAACTTTTGCAAGAGATATTTTACAATGCATTAAACGTGATTGCCAAAAAACAATTAAAATTTTTGAGGGATACACATGATTTTACTAAAAGTGGTGATAGAAAATATTTGGGGGACTAAAACTTGATAAAAAAATTAGAGGGAGCAAAAATTGAAATTTCAAAAGTTTATAAGAACCAAAAACTTATTTAACCTTAAATTTTATATATATATTGTGTCAGGATTGTGTTGGTGCTATATGTGGAACACATATACGAGTCAAAGTATCTCCAAAAGATACCCTTCGATATCATAGTAGCAAAGACTACCCAACAAGATATTTTAGCAACAAGTACTTTTGATTTAAAACTGGTGTATGTGCTAGTGGGATGGAAAGGATCTCCTCTGACTAGAATAATAAAGAATGCATTAACATGAGATGATAAACTTAAAATTTCTCGAGGTAATATAAGGATCACCATACACTTATAAATATCTGCGTTATATATTTCAAACTATCAAAAAAAATTGTTTACTTTTACAATAAAAAAATATTATCTTGTTGATGTGATTTGATGGTGACAAGTGTGCTTATTGCACCTTATACAGAAGATCATTATCACTTCAAAGAATATTCAGTAAGAAATTCACCTCAAGATTCCAACGAATTGATTAATCTTCGGCATTCAACTTTATGCAATGCGATTGGAATAGCCTTTGGTGTATTCTTGCCACATTTAATTGTTTTTCATTAAGTAAAGTTTATTGTCGAGTAGATACAAAATTCATGTGGAGACGATGTTTATTTATCATTTTATTACTTGTGTGATTTGATACACTTGCCAAATTATTCATTTGAGCATTTTTTACTTTTCGAATCTATGACTGAGACATATTTTCTATAGATTAATAAGGATGCATAATAACATATGACATAAAATTCTTACCCTTTTTCAAATGTTGTTGTACCTTTGAACTTTTGATTTGGGCCATACTTCTGGAAAGATTGAGTCTTGTGTTGACCACCTTTTGGAGCTTTCCTGTACCATTGATCAATTGGAACATTTCAAGGAGGAACGTAAGTTATCTTCAAATGTGGAAGAATATAAGGACTCTTTCCACGGGAAGGCAAACAAGTTTTTTGTTGGTAAGAAGGCCAAGACTTGCCCTTATAACTTACAATATTGGTTTGTGTTTCACCCTTCTTCATTTCATCTTTGGCTCTTTGCTTCTCGATTTCAATCTTCATTTTTGAACTTTTCGAATGATTTGGCAACATCCTTGTCAAAAAGGGATCTACATCTATGGCAAAGCATTACCTCTTTATTTGAACTACATTTCTTTTGTAAAAACTCCTTTAGAGTGTCTCTAGCCTTAGGATAAATTCTAATTGAAGTTTCTTCTTTAAACTTCACGATTGTTGAATCAACATCTTTATCTTTTACAAAGACAACTTTGAGTATAAAAATGTTGGAATCAGGTTCTACCTCTTTGTTAGCATCTTGGTTAAAAACATCATCTTCTTTGCACTTAACCTCCACCATACAAATAACAGGCCTTGCATAGTTGGCTGATACTTGAAAAAAGATCTTCTTAAACGTTCATAGGTGGTTTTGGTTTGTCCTTGGAGAACAAGTGTCTTTCTTCATTTGCTCTTTGAATTATATCCCTGAAATGAACACAAGAGCAATAGTATGATGATCATAAGTATTGGGAACTTTACATTACTTTCTTCCTCAAATATTTTTAGGAGTGGGAACTTTATAACCTACACTTATTAGTGTTTGTTATCTAAAATTTGATGAGCTTTGTTTATATCAAATGCATGTGTTTTTCGATTGGCATTCAAAAAGAATTTCGACTCGAGAGGTTTAAAACTTGGACATGTATAAGGTGGCCGTTGTTTTGATTATGCATGGTTTACACTCCTATAACTTGTCTCAATCGAAATATCATTTACAAATTCCTCTGTGTCAACTAAAGCTACATAATGATCTTTGTCTTTTCAAGGATAACACTCCTTTTTTTAAACTTTTCTTTTTTCAAGATTTAATATCTAAATTTTCCTTGCAGTATCAATCAACATGGCTATATCTCGAAGTTGTTAACTAAACATTTTCTTTCAAATTGCATAATAAAGGTTTGTTACAGCCATTTGAACTAATTCATACTTAGGGATCATTGTCATGCATTCAACCTTTATCAATCTAAATCTATTGATGTCATCATCTAATGATTCATCATCTTTTCTTTGAATTTTATCCAAAGCAATGACATTCACTCCCTTTTATCCCCTAAACAATTGTTTATGAAATATGGTTTCTAAATATCCCTGGTTTTGGATCGAATTAGGTGGTAGGATGGTAAACCAAGTAAAAGCATCCTTAGTTAAAAAAATAGAAAAGTATTTAAATTTTAACAGTTCATCAGTTGCAATATCCTTACATTCAATTTGATACCTAGCCACATGTTTTACTATTGACTCTCCTCATTCACCAAAAAATCTGGTAAATTTGGGAACTTTATATCTCCAAGGAAGTTCTAATCGTATAACAACATTTGAGAATGGAGACACAAAGTAAGGTGTACTCACATACCCCACATTGAAACCATGTATGTTTAAGGCCATTTCGACCATATTTTTGACTTGGTACCCCCAACGTTTTGTCTAACCTAGTGAACAATGTTTTCTGCGTTTTCATTTCGATTGACTATGGTTACATTTCGAGGATCTATCATTCAAATTCAAACAATTGGTGGATTCGAACCTCCTGATGGTTTTCTTCATTGACAATGTTATTATTTACATGTTGGTCAATGTTACTTTCACCATGTGCTCCATATATATATATATATATATATTTTATTCACCCTATCTGTTTGGCCAATGTTTGGTAGGAGACAATAATAATGGCCATTTTACTGGTAATCATATTCATAATTTCATGATTACTATCATCCATTTTATGTCCAATGGACTTAAAGTGGTGTTAGTAATAGAAGGATTCATATGATTTGGCACACATCCATGTACATAACCGCCATGACTAATTTGGATTCATATTGTCTAATCGAATTCAAGCAATCTCTTATCAAAATCGATATTGGAAGAGTACTTCCTATATTGGAAAGGACGTATCCCGATGGTAATTCATATTGATATATTGTCGTATTTGTCCTCTGAATGGATATAATTGCCATAGAAACAATTTCAATTCAACTAATAAAAGGATTGAAGGTAATTCTCCTTGAGGAATCCGATCAACGTTATGAGGCATATTGACTTCTTGTTCATCTTCATTTGAATTCTTATTATCATTAGCATTTCTTCTTATGGAAGGATACATGTTATAGATATATTTTCTTTATACGTTTTTGATAACTAGAAAGTTGACACAAACTATCTCAGACTAATGTCGCACCGACCGTTCCAATTTGTTGATTCGAATATGTTTCAACCCAACAAATGAACTCGATAGATCAATATATAGGATTCAAGTTTAATCCTTAAGATGATTCTTAGTTGATAGGTTTAAAGTAACAAGTGTGTAGTTATGAATCAAAGAAACACATGGATTTTTAATAATGCATAAAAAGGAAAAAATTTAAAGAAAAAACTAAGGCGCAAGTGTACAAAAAGGGAAAATATATTAATACAAGTGAGTTGCGTACATCGTTCTTTCGACGTTGCCAATAAGAGTATTATAATGCGACAACATATGTGTTTTTAGTAGGCGTAGTTTTGTCGAACAAAATTAACTCCTTTGCATGGAGTCTGGTTTTACAATTTATAGACAAATGATAAACTAACTCCTAAGTTGTGTGAATGCAATCTGTCTTTTAACTTCTAAGGAACTTATTAAATTTTCCTTTTTGAATTTGAATCTTTGGCCCTACTGAACCAACAACTTCTTGCCTTGAAAAACTTCTTGTGACTCTGCTAATTATATTACATTTTTTCAAAAGTTATAATATTTTGAACTTGCTTCAAGTGACTTTGGCAGTTATTGTGATCTTCTGAAATATTTGAATCTCGAACTAAACTAGCTTAATTTGAGTAAGTAAATAGTAGTTCGCTCGAAATATAATTTGAACTTTGCATGTAACAACGTTATATATGAAAATGTGCTATGTCATGATTCCTCGTTGAGGATAGCCATATAAGGTAAGAGGTCACTTGAGTCGGCGAGGAAAGAGAGACATTGTCAAGATCTATTATCCAGCTGTTGTATGTCATCATCATATATTATGATATGACAGGAGATTTGTAAGGAATTCTCAATCGTTATTATTTTTTCATTTTTCATATCTCTCTCCCTCCCTCCCGTTTCTTATTTCATTTCCTAATTTGTGTGTACTTTTGTATATCTCTTCCGCATTTTTCCCTCTCATCCTTCTTACTTATTTTATGTTACAACATCTCTCTTATCACTCTATCCCTATCCTTTCTCCCCTCTCTCCTAAATCTAGTCATATTATTATCTTTTTTATGCACACTTTTAACTTTACAATATTTTTTAATTATCCTTTTCTTATTAAAAATCATGAGTTCTAAAAACATTATAGATGAATACTACAGGACTTATTTAGATTAGATACACAACAATTTCTATGGTTAATTCGACAATTAGACATGTACATTTTTTTAGGGAACAATTTGACATGTACATCTACTAACAATATATAAAAATCAAAGTCCAGCAAAATTTCATAATCGTTCTTATTAAAACTCATGATCTCCTTAATTTTATGTGCATAATAGTCATTTTGTAAAATTTAATTTATTTGTTTTTTAAAAAATTAATTACGGATAATGGTCATCATATGTGTAACCAATTTCTACGGATAACTATGAAACTAATTATTTTTTTTTAAAATTGATTACGGATAATGGTCAAGTGTAACCAATTTCAATGGATAACTATGAAACTAATTTATTTGTTTTTTAAAAAATTAATCACGAATAATGGTCATCACAAGTGTAACAAGTTTTTTTGTCAAAAAAAAAAATTTGCAACGGGAATGGTGCAAACATTGAACAGTGTTTTGCATATATTTTTTTTCATTTAATTAATAGAAACACTTCATTAATGTTGATATTTTGAAAATAATCACGAGTTTTCAAAATTTTATCATATTGACTATCACATATCGGTACATAATAAATTTTTTCTGCATATATAAGCATATTAAATCATCAACGAGTGCGGTTTAAATATTTGACAGTGTTTTATATAAAATAAAAATTTATTTAATAGACACACTACATTAATGTTGATAAAAATAGTCATGAGTTTCTAAAATTTTATCACATTGACTTTCTCATATATGTATATAAAATTTGTTTATGCAGATATAAACATTTAAAATCTGCAGCGGCAGCGGTGCAAACACTCTACATTAATGTTGATATTTTGAAAATAGTCATGAGTTTCTAAAATTTTATCATATTGACTTTCTCATATATGTATATAAAATTTGTTTCTGCAGATATAAACATTTAAAATCTGCAACGGCAGTTGTGCAAACACACTACATTAATGTTGATATTTTGAAAATAGATGAGTTTCTAAAATTTTATCATATTGACTTTCTCATATATGTATATAAAATTTGTTCTGCAGATATAAACATTTATAATATGCAGCGGCAGTGGTGCAAACACACTACATTAATGTTGATATTTTGAAAATAGTCAAGAGTTTCTAAAATTTTATCATACTGACTTTCTCAAATATGTATATAAAATTTGTTTCTGCAGATATAAACATATAAAATCTGCAACGGCAGCGGTGCAAACATTAAACAGTGTAAAATCTGCAACATGTACGGTGCAAACATTGAACAGTCTTTTGCATATAAAATAAAAAGTTATTTAATAGAAACACTAAATTAATTTTGATTTTGAAAATAGTCATGAATTTTCAAAATTATATCATATCAACTGAAATTCTAGCGCAGTAAAGTCCTGATGCTGAACGTAATAATCCAACTCAGGAACAACGGTGTAAAACAGAGTACAAAGTTTCAACGTTGATTTATGAGTAAAACACGCAAAACAATAACAGACAGAAAGTAAAAGGCACAGGTTATTTGTTAACCCAGTTCGGTGACAAACACACCTACGTCTGGAGGCTACCAAGCCAGGAAGGAAATCTACTATGATAGTATCAATTCAAAGTCCTATGTGAACAACCTCTGGTTCACCGCCTTCTCACTTAATCACTACCTGTGGTATTTCTACCTAGGAACTCCTAGATATGAGACCCCTCTCACTTCCCCTCAAACAATCACTGCCCCAGTGATCTTAGACTCAAATAACAATCAAAGACGGAGACACACTCCAAACACACAAAAGTCACTCTTGCTTAAAAGCTTCAAGGGATCTACAATTACAACTCAATAAACACAGTCCTAAGCTTGCATCAAGGTGACACAAGAAAGGCTCACAATTAACAGACTAGAAACCTAAAAATACTCTTTCAATAATAGCTTCAGTTTCAGTGATTTTCTTCAATAGAGGCGTTCTCTATTTATACCCTTCAGAAGCAACATATATTTGAATCAAATATTCTTCTCAGAAATATATTGAAACAAATATTCTTCAGAAATAAATATTTTTCAAAGATCTCTTTGAAAATATATTCACAAATAAAAGTATCCAATCTTCAAAAATACATCTCACGAAAATATTCTTCCTTCTAGAAACACACGCAGCTTGGAGAACAAGTAACATGAAAGAATTCTTCAATTAAATCTTCAAAAGATCAGGTGAGAAAATAAACAGCTCCAAGACGCGAAAACAAGAAAGCTTCTGAAGTTCTGCGTCTGAAGGTCAACGTCTGAAGGTTCAGCTTCTGAAGGTCAGCGTCTGAAGGTTCAGCTTCTGAAGGTTCTGCTTCTGAAGACCCATCTTCTGAAGGTTCAGCTTTTGAAGACCCAGCTTCTGAGGTTCTGCGTCTGAAGACCCAGCTCTTGAGGTTCTGCTTCTGAAGACGCGAACTTGCTTGTATATTTGATTTTAGCAAACATGAAGCCAACAACCAAATATCCAACATCAACTTTCTCATATATCTACATAAAAATTTGTTAACGCATACATAAGGAAATAAAATCCATAACTGGTGTGACTCAACTATTTAACAATTTTTTGTACATATAAGAGAAAAATATTTAATAGAAACATTACATTAATACTCATAATTTTCATTTAATATTTATAAACATTCTACAATATTAACAATCTAATTATTTTTGATATAATTATCACAATGTTACGTGACTCGTGCGAAAACATGGGTCTTTTACTAGTTTGCTCTTTAAATTAATAGCTAAATGAGTTTTTTTAAAATATTTCATACCATTTAAAATTATACTAATGACTAAATATTATTTATCCAAAAGCATCATAACAATACAATTTATATATATTTTCTAATTTTTTTTCTGAATTTTTATTTTTCATAATAGTGAACATTGAATATTTTTTACGATGAAATGTAAAAAATTAGTTAAATGCTTATAAAAAAAGAGATGGTGTTCTTTCTTATGAAACGATCTTTCCTAAAATACAAAAGTCGACAAATAGCTCCTTGATTCATAAAAATAATTCTTAATTTATTGATTTTTTTAAGATTTTTTTACTGGAGAAAACTAATGCATTCCATTAAAAATCAAAGGATTAATGAGCAGCCATAATACAAGGGGAATTGTCAAAATAAAGTTGAGAACTAGCGTTTTATATAACAATCTTAACAAGATTATGAGTGACCATATTATAATTAGTCTATCTCCTAGAAAACTTGACATAAGAGTTGTTACTAACAATGATAAAGTACTACGACATATACGCAAAATGGAACATACATCATATCTATCATTGACTGTCAAGTTAAAAGAGTTCACGACACTCTTAGAATCTTGTACCGTCATCTCACGACGCGTGGCAGTCCACCCCGGCCAGCTGGACCTCATTGTCCACGTACCCGCCACGTGGGCGTGATCGGGCACCCGTAGAAACAGCTCGGGTACGGAGCAGGCCCCCGAACCATACCCGGAGCGAGCTGACCTTGTCAAAACCCGAGCTAACGGCCGCATTTGGACCCGTCTACCAAGTCTTTCCCACGTTCCCATCGTAGACCGGGCTTCTCGGACGAGGACCAGGTCACCGCTCCAGGTGGCTGAGGAATCCCGTAAGAGCCGCCCTCATTTCCCTAGGATGGGGGGACGTATAAAAGGAGGGCTGCAACGGTTCACAGATCATCACGTTCATTTTCACAAAGAGAAAACCCTAGCCAAGCTCTTGAGTCATAACATAGCTCAGGGGGTTGGTACTGTTGTTCAACCAGCAGGAACAGTTTGCGCCCACCGTGGGGCCAGGTAAAACTTTCCCAGGCCTCAGTTTTTCTTAACCAAACACTCAAACAAGCCGAATCATCCAACTCGTAATGGCCGGATCCCGAAACAACAACGCCGATCCGGATGCCGTTACCGCCATGCAGCTCCAGCTAGAGGAACTGCGCCAACTGAATGAGGCACTCCAGGCCTCCGTCCAAACTCTTCAACAACAGCAACATCAGGAGCAGCAAGATGACCAAGAGGGTCCGGAACTAGAGGATCCCCAGCCCTTATCCGCCGAGATATGGAACGCACCGGTCCCGGAGAATTTCAAACCCCCACACCTCGCTTCATTCGATGGGAAATCAGATCCCACAGAACACCTGACGGCGTTCAACACTCAGATGGCGATCATAGGAGCGGCGGACTCCTTGAAATGCAAATTGCTCGCAGGAACCCTCAAGGAGGCAGCCCTCAGGTGGTACATGGGTGTGCCTCGCTTTTCCATAACCAGCTACCCCGATTTCGCCAGGCGGATGGTACACCAGTTCACAGCTAGCAAGCATAGAAAGGTCTCGACCACCAGCCTTTTTAACGTCCGACAAGGACCCCATGAGCCGTTAAGGGAGTATCTAGCCAGGTTCAACGAAGCTACTATCAAAGTCGCCAGCCCCAACCAGGAAACTTTCGTCGGAGCTTTCCAGAATGGATTGAGAGCTGGCCAGTTCAATGAATCCCTGGCCCAGAAACCAGCGGATTCTATGGAGGAAATCTTAGCCCGGGCGGAGTGTTACATCAAGGGCGAGGAGAGCAATGCTGAGAAGAAGGCCCGGGACGCACGTGAAAGGAGTTCTGGGGGGAATGAATTTCATAGCCCCAGGAAGAATAGCTACCTTCAGCCGATGCGGGGATCTTTCAAGTCACCGGCCAGAAGGCCGTTAGAAAACTTCACGCCTTTGAATCAGAGGAGAGAGCGCATTCTGCAGGAGGTCCTTCATACGGGTTTGATCCCTCAACCACCGGCCTCGCGATCTGAAGTAATGGGAAATGATCCTGAGAGGTGGTGCAAGTACCATAAAGCCAGGGGACATCACACCGACGACTGTAGAGTCTTAAAGCGGGAGATTGAGAAGCTAATACATGAAGGACATCTGAAGGGCTACGTCAGAGGAGGGCAAGGTTCCAGCCAGAGAGGGAACCAGCGCGGGCCACAGGATCCCCCATCAAGGGGTGGCGAGGACCCCGGATCAGGAAGCGGCAATAGCAATACACAAGCCCGCGTAACCATCAACACCATTGCAGGAGGGTTTGCTGGGGGAGGCGAGACTAACTCATCCAGAAAAAGGTATGCTCGCCACGTGATGCACATCGACAGTTTGGAAGGCATGGGAATGTCCGTCCCAGAAGCTGATCCTGAACTCACTTTCTCCAGTAAGGATTTTGCGGGAATTCTCCCTCACGAGGACGACCCTTTGGTGATCAGCTTACAGCTTTTGAACTGTGTGGTGAGAAGGGTGTTAATTGATCCAGGAAGCTCGGTGGACATCCAGTACTACGACGCCTTCGAGAAGTTGAACTTGGGCGCGGAGTTGTTGCAGCCGTTCAACGGGTCTTTAGTTGGATTCGTGGGAGAGCAGGTGCAGGTACGGGGGTATATAACCATGAGGACAGTATTCGGCGAGGATGAAAGCGCCAGGCCCGTCTCAGTCAGATACCTGGTGGTGAATGCGCCCTCGTCCTATAACATAATCATAGGGCGTCCTTCACTCAACCAGTTGTCAGCAGCAATTTCAACGCTCCACCTCACCATGAAGTACCCGCTGCCCAATGGTAAGGTGGGAGTGGTCAAAGGAGATCAGAGGACGGCCAGGAAGTGCTACCAGGACAGCCTAAGAGTTCGGAAACCAGACCACTCTTCGTCTGGGCGAGGCCCCAGCCCCTCAAACGCCCAGGATGTCAATTTTGTAGATTTGGATCCACGAGAGGAGTACGTCGAGGAAAGACTGACCCCCATCGAGGACCTTAAGGAGATACAGATCGGCACTCAGGCTTCTCAAACTACTAAAGTTGGCACGGCTTTGACAAGGACTGAAGAGGAGGAGATAGTCTGCCTTCTGAGAAGAAATTTGGATTTGTTTGCATGGAGCCCATCAGACATGCCCGGCATCGATGTGAATGTGGTATGTCATCATTTGGCGGTGGACCCAAAGGTGAAGCCCGTGGTCCAGAGGAAAAGGAAAATGGGAGAGGAAAAACGGAAGGCAATGGATGAAGAGGTGAAGAAGTTGAGGGCGGCCAGGTTTATCTGTGAGATTAAGTACCCGACCTGGTTGGCCAACGTCGTGCTGGTGAAAAAGAGTTCGGGTAAGTGGAGGATGTGTGTCGACTTCACGGATCTGAACACTGCATGCCCTAAGGATCCATACCCTCTCCCCGCCATTGACAGACTGATCGATGGTACTTCAGGATATAAGACGCTGAGCTTCATGGATGCGTACTCGGGATACAATCAAATTCGGATGGATCCCTTGGACGCCCCCAGAACCGCGTTCATGACCAACGCGTCCAACTACTTCTACCAGGTAATGCCATTCGGATTAAAGAATGCCGGCGCCACTTACCAGAGGCTGATGGACAGAGTCTTCGCCGACCAGATAGGGCGAAACCTGGAAGTTTATATCGACGATATGGTGGTGAAGACCGCGGAGGAGGGAAGTCATTGCCAAGACCTTGAGGAAATCTTGGGATGTGTAAGAAAGTACAACATGCGTCTAAACCCCTCCAAATGCTCATTTGGGGTTCAGGCGGGAAAGTTTTTGGGATACATGTTAACCAAGAGAGGGATAGAAGCCAACCCAGATAAATGCCAGGCTATCATCGACATGAGGAGCCCTACGTCCGTCAAGGAGGTCCAGCAGCTCACAGGGCGTCTGGCGGCGTTGTCTCGTTTTTTGTCGTGTGCGGGAGACAAAGCTTTTCATTTCTTCACGACGCTCAGGAAGGGGGAGAGGTTCGAATGGACGGCCGAATGTGAGGACGCCTTCATTAAAGTCAAGTCTTTCCTGGCCACTCCTCCAATTCTAACGCGCCCGGATAAAGGCGTCATACTTTACCTGTACTTATCAGTGACAGAGCACGCCCTGAGTTCAGTTCTTGTCCAAGAGAAGGAGGAGGGCGAAAAGCCGGTGTACTTCGTTAGCAGGGTGTTTAAGGGCGCGGAGCTGCGATACCAGAAAATTGAAAAGCTAGTTCTAGCGTTGGTAACCACGGCGAGGAAGCTACGCCCTTACTTCCAGGGTCACCGGATCGTGGTGAAAACCAACCACCCGGTTCGGCAGGTACTGAAAAAGCCGGATTTGGCAGGGCGCATGGTGTCATGGTCCGTGGAGCTGTCCGAATATGATATCCAGTTCGTCCCCAGGGGCAGTATCAAATCACAGGTGTTGGCAGATTTCCTGGTAGAGTTGAGTTCACCCGCTGAAGCCCAGTCACCTTTCGTGTGGATCTTATCAGTAGACGGAGCATCCAACCTGAAGGGGAGCGGTGCAGGGATCGTGCTGGAAGGCCCGGATGACGTCCTGATCGAGCAATCCCTAAGATTCGAATGGAAGGCAAGCAACAACCAAGCTGAATATGAGGCCCTAATAGCTGGAATGCAACTTGCTCGAGAGATGGGTGCCACGAATCTCAGGGCGCGGAGTGACTCGCAGCTAATGACCAATCAGATTGCATGAGAGTATCAGACGAAGGACGGACAGCTGACGAAATACTTGAAGAAAGTGCAGGAGTTGGCTCAGAACTTCACGTTCTTCGAGGCGACCTATGTGCCACGCGAACAGAACTCCCGTGCCGACATCCTTTCAAAGTTGGCCAGTACCAAGAGACCGGGGCACAACAGGACGGTGATTCAAGAAACATTGGCAGCCCCCAGCACGGAAGCAATGATGGTGGGCGCTGTCCAGGCCGAAGAGGGAGGATGGATGACACCAATTGTCAAATATTTGGAAGGTAATTGGTCGCCTAATTCAGACGAGGAGGAACAAAAGATGAGGAGGCAGTGTGCGAGATATACCATGCAGGCGGGTAAGTTGTACAAGATGGGTGTGGCGTCACCGATGCTGAGATGCCTGGCCGAAAGTGAAACGCAGCTGGTGCTCTTGGAGGTTCATGAGGGCGTATGCGGAAGTCATATAGGCGGCAGGGCCCTCGCCAATAAGATCGTTCGCGCCGGGTACTACTGGCCTACCCTGTTAAAAGACTGCGCCGATTATGTCAAGAAGTGTGACAAGTGCCAGAAGTTTGCTTCTCTCCTCCATGCGCCGGCCGAAGTCTTGCATTCCGTCACCTCGCCATGGCCGTTCTGCCAATGGGGCGTTGATATTCTCGGCCCCTTCCCTTTAGCGCCAGGTCAGCTGAAATTCTTGATTGTTGGGGTTGACTACTTTACTAAATGGATAGAAGCGGAGCCCGTAGCAAAGATCACTGCCGAAAGAGTTAGGCGTTTTTATTGGAAGAAAATCATCTGCCGGTTTGGTCTACCCAGGTGCATTGTATCCGATAACGGGACGCAGTTCGCCAGCAAGACTGTCAGAGACTTCTGCAGCGGACTCGGCATCCAAACAAAGTTTGTGTCAGTTACTCACCCCCAGGCGAATGGACAGGCCGAGTCCGCCAACAAGGTAATTTTGAACGGGCTCAAGAAGAAACTGGATGACGCCAAAGGTCTTTGGTCGGAACGACTACATGAGGTAAACCCAGTTACTTAAGTACATCCTAGTGTATTTTGCAAATGCTAGTCTGTCTGCAGCTTGATGCATTACATCCTGTTATATTTTTGAAAACATTACTTTGGTCCGATTAAGTATTTCTTGTGGTGCTCATGTCGTTACTGAGTGTTCAGGTACTTTGGTCGTATCACACGACACCCCACTCATCCTTAAATGAGACGCCGTTCAGAATGGTATACGGGGCGGAGGCAATGCTTCCCGTAGAAGTCGATACGCCCACGTGGCGCAGGGAAAATTTTAACGCTGAAGATAACGAAATTGGCCAAGCATGCGACTTGGATATGCTGGATGAGATAAGGGAGGCCGCCCACATCCAGGAGTTTGCTGCGAAACAAAGGGCCGCCCGGAAGTACAACTCGAAGGTGGTTCCCAGGGACATGCGAGAGGGCGATCTTGTCCTACGGCAGGTGGTGGCGCCAACCAGGATGGGCAAGCTGTTTCCAAACTGGGAGGGACCTTACAGAGTCCGTGAGAAGCTGCCCGGCGGTGCCTATAAGCTGGAGGAGTTATCTGGGAGCGTGGTCCCAAGAACGTGGAACGCCGTCCATCTGCGTCACTATTACAGTTAATTATTTGTTGGATTAAATTGTAACATGCTTCTCGTACATTTGCAAAGTCGGGCGAGCTCCCGCATGACATTTTGTAATTTTGCATTAATATTTAATAAGGTTCTGGGGTGGCACTCTTTTCCCCTGCAAGGGCAGGGGTTTTTAACGAGGCGCCCCAGTTCTTCAATAAGCATCTCGGTATATGATTATGAAAGACCTACTATTTTAAGGCGGTAAGACCCCTGCGGCACTAAGACCTACTTTTTTAAGGCGGTAAGACCCCTGCGGCACTAAGGCCTACTATTTTAAGGCGGTAAGACCCCTGCGGCACTAAGACCTACTATTTTAAGGCGGTAAGACCCCTGCGGCACTAAGGCCTACTATTTTAAGGCGGTAAGACCCCTGCGGCACTAAGACCTACTATTTTAAGGCGGTAAGACCCCTGCGGCACTAAGACCTACTATTTTAAGGCGGTAAGACCCCTGCGGCACTAAGACCTACTGTTTTAAGGCGGTACGACCCCTGCGGCGCTAAGACCTACTATTTTAGGGGATAAGACCCCTGTGGCGCTGAGGCCTAAAACCACGTGGCAACAGGGCCCTAGGCCAATGAGCTTGCCCCTGCACGCTCAAATCGAAATCAATGCAACGGTTTTCTCGTAAAGTTCTCGGAACACAACATGTCGCCCTCACAGGGCTTAGCCTGGGCACTCACGTCTGAGCTGTGTAACCCTCGATGTGATGGCGTGTCTTACAGGAGTACAACTAGATTTATGCAGAAACAATTCACGAAACACGAAGAAAACGCTGCAGAGTTTAAAATTATAGCACAAGATACTCGAAAGAATAAGAATACACCCAAGTTGAAAGATGAACATTTGATAAGTTAAAATAAAGTGAAAGTTATGGGCGCAAAGCGCACGCTACAGTTAAGACAAAATCATAGCGTCAAAAGGGCGTTACATGAATAGCATTAGGGTTTTACAAACCAAAAAGAAATAAAACCTAAGCTACTCCTCATCCACGATCTTCCCGTCCACAACAGTCCGGAACAGGCCGATTTCTTCCAGGGAGGCTTCTGGGTATAGGCAGGCCACCTGGGCCTTCGCCCGCTCAAAGCCCTTCTCCTCGGCCAGGACGCTCTCTTCCTCAGATGCCTCCAGTTTCGCCCTCAGATCCGACATCGCCGCTTGATGTGCCTCGGTCAGTGCTGTTCTCTCTTCAGACATAACCTTGGCCGCTTCCTCTGCTTTGGCCTTGGCAGACTCAGCCGTCTCCAGGTCTTGGCGCACTGAAGCGAGTTTCTCCTCCGCCGCTTTCCTTGCCTCCTCAGACGCATTGAGGGCGCTTTGCATCTGCGCCAGTGCGCTCTTGTGCTCCGCCCTATGCGCCTTCTCCTTCCGCTCGAGGGCGAAGAAATCCTCCGTCATCACCTGGCCCAGCAGGGCGCCCTTTAGCAGGTGGACGCCCATCATCTTCTGTACTTGGGAGAACTCCATGGTTTTAAGTCTCTTCCTGTCGTATTCGAAGTTGAAGTTCTCCCGCATAAACCCTTCATAATCAAAGCTGGCGTCCCATAGCGAAGGGGGGGTATCTGTCACAAGGCGGGTAGCAACATGTTAGTCCACAGTAGAAGTACAAAGAGAGTTATAAATAAAAGGACAGGAGTTCGGTTTACCAGCTTCCATTTCTTGGGAGGTCTGGGGTTGAGGTGGTTGGCCCTCATCCGCCCGTTTCCTCTTCCCTTTGGGCAGCACCGTGGCGTCTGCTGCAGCCACGACCCGGGATGGGATGGCATCGATGGCGCTCGCCTCCCCTGGTACTGCGGTGTCACCGGCGTCCACGGCTCTGCGTTTCTCCCGCGTCATCAGGCCGGCGGGGTCACTCCTCCAACGAACATCGCCTTCTTCAGCCCTTTTCTTTTTCGCCCGCTCCAGGGCCAGCTTCTTCTCCGCTGCGGACTTCGGCGCCATCGAATCTGCTTAAAAGTCAAAGAAAACATGTCAGCTAAAACGCAAACTTAACTACTGAATGACATCGCCCATAATGGGAACGAGTGCTACCTATGTATTCGCCAAGAGCCACGGGATCATGTTCTCTGTGGATAAGCTCCTTTACGCTCAGAACCTCCATGTGCTCCAGGAAGTCGACTACGTCTTTCTCCGCGTCACTCAGCCTGTCGTAGTCATAGCCCGATACGGACAGGGGGTCGCCGGACCAATATAACGGAAACCCCTCATCGCCGCCTTGGTCCATGAAGACGGGAACAGAGGCGTCCAGCCCCCTTACTTTAAAGAATTTCCTCTTCCAATTTTTGTAGTTGTTTGCAAAGAGGGCGAACAGACCCCGTCCCTGCTGCGAGTTAATGGACACCCACGAACCTTTCCCCACTCCCTTGGTACAGTAGAAGGAGAGAAATGCGCCCACAGTGGGCGCCAAACCCAAACCTTGGCATAAAACTTCGAAGCCTCTGACGTATGCCCAGCCGTTAGGGTGAAGTTGAGATGGCGCTACATTTATAGCCTTAAGGAGCGCAGCTTCGAAGGGCGTGAAGGGAATCCTTACTCCCAAATCCGTGATGGCACAAGCGTACATGTAGAACGCCTCATCTGGCACCCCTCGTGGACGACGCATGTAGACCTTTTCCCCTTGGACGCAGGGTTCGGTGACAACATCCGCTTCATCTCCCGTGGAGGACACCGCCTGGTTCTCCCGGAACTCCGCCACCCTCTTTTCGGTGCTGAACAAGGAGGACTGGGCGGCCACATTCTCATCCACCCACTCGGCGCCCGTTTCAGATCTCGCCATTTTCCCCTCTCGCTCACCAGGTCCTGAAGAAAAGAGAATAACTACATCACTATCATGGCTACTGCTACTGGAAGCACTTAACTCTGAGAAGAGGGGGGCGGCACCGTCGTCGCTGTCAGAGCTCACCTCAGCAGCGACGAGGGGGTGTCCAAAGTATTGTCGATCCACGAGCGCCCAGTCTACCGTCCCATCCGCCCTTCGGGCGGCCCGAATGGCCGCATTCCACACTTTGCGTCGCTCCTCCAAGAGGGGGAGAACCCACTGAGTTACCCTCACTATCACACTCCCGTATCACTACCATTTTTCCCTCTTTACGAATGTATTAAGAAGCATAAGCGTAAAATGAGAGGAGTAAGGAGGTTACCTGTTCTTACAAATAGGAAGTAGGTTGCAAAGTTCGCCGGCGTGCTAGCAGAGGGCAGTTGCAGGTGATAGGTTCGAAAGGAACGGATAGTTTCGAAAGGAACGGATGAGTTCGAAGGAACAGACAAGCCCTATTTATAAGCAGAGGACCTCGAGTTGCGAGCGCGGTCTGAAACGATGCGAGATCGAACGGTGCAAAGGGGCCGTCTTTTCAGTGCTGTGCGGCTTGATTTGCATCGAAGCAAGGGAAAGCAGGCGAATCCCCAGCCGTCCAGATGTTAGTACGAACGGTCGTTGCCCATCCACCGTTGGATTTCAATTAAAAGACCCACGCGCTGATAGGGTGTAGGCACCCGCAGGACACTAGGGTGGGGAACAACCACTGAAGCAGTTAGCAGACCGCCAGCTCTCACTACAGGCCGGTATTTCATGACGCCACATATCAGACACTCACTCGGCTCCATTGGACGATTTTTGTAGCCGCCCACTAAGTTAAAACCGAGCATACTATTAATCACTTCGCCTCTTCGAGACTTGTGCTTGGGGGGCTGTGTACCGTCATCTCACGACGCATGGCAGTCCACCCCGGCCAGCTGGACCTCATTGTCCACGTACCCGCCACGTGGGCGTGATCGGGCACCCGTAGAAACAGCTCGGGTACGGAGCAGGCCCCCGAACCATACCCGGAGCGAGCTGACCTTGTCAAAACCCGAGCTAACGGCCGCATTTGGACCCGTCTACCAAGTCTTTCCCACGTTCCCATCGTAGACCGGGCTTCTCGGACGAGGACCAGGTCACCGCTCCAGGTGGCTGAGGAATCCCGTAAGAGCCGCCCTCATTTCCCTAGGATGGGGGGACGTATAAAAGGAGGGCTGCAATGGTTCACAGATCATCACGTTCATTTTCACAAAGAGAAAACCCTAGCCAAGCTCTTGAGTCATAACATAGCTCAGGGGGTTGGTACTGTTGTTCAACCAGCAGGAACAAATCTAGAGTAAAGATAACTTGCTTGAACTCTAATTCCCGCATCCACTCGATAACTGCTAATAAGCCTTACCCTCCTTAACATTCAACATAGGTTGCAAGCACAAAATATTTGCTTCCATAAACATCTCATACCCGTCGCTTAATCAAATATCGATTCCAAACTTATTGTGTTGCCCATAAAAGACGCGTCGATATTGCACCTAATAAACCTGTCATCTGTGCGGAGGTCGCTGTCACATCTCACCATTCATAACAAGCGATTGTAGACGGGCTGCCTGTCCATGCATTTTCTTGATGTCCCACCTCTACTCTCTAAGTAAAACACCACCGCGATAAATTACTTCAGCTGCTCTCTCAAACACATACTCCCTCTTTGATGCATTCCTACTCCGTCATATACTCCAACTTGTTACCATAACCATATACGCTGCTCATGTTTTTCTTTACAATTGATAATTTATTGGTTTAGAAAACAAATACTACTCCGTCCCAAAATATAAGCAAAAATGAGTCAAACATAAGTTGATGTATTTGGTACAAATTTTGAACCAAATACATTAACTTTTGTTGACCAATTTTTGCTTATATTTTACGACGGATGGAGTATATCGGTACATCTCAATTTATGAATCTACCGTAGAAGCTATTTATATACAATATTAATTGAATACGCTAAACTTTCTTATAATAATAAATTTTAAAAAAATCTTAGTTCAATACACCCGGCTAGATCGAGAATGTAAACAGGCAACCCTTACCAATAGTTCTTGAGTAACTAGAATTCATCATAATATTTTGAGATGCATATTTTTTTACAGGAAATATTATGAGATACATAACAGTTAAATATATCACAGAAAAGTATAACTTTATAAAAGAAACAAAAATATTTACTGCATTGTTTGTCTGTTTGTGTAAACGGCCTAAAATCAACACTTGGTTAGAAGGCTGATAAAGTTATAAAATTTCTAAAGTACTCCGTATAATAAATAAATAGACATAGCATTTATTACTGCATGTACATCGAATCCGTACTTAATATTGAAATATTAACGTACAAAATTCTAAACAAAAAAAAAAAATCAACTTACAATTAAATTGCTTACTACCTCTCACCATTATCATATGGAAAACAGCTCCCACAGTATAGAAGCTGCATCATGCATTTGTGCACACTAGTTCTCAATTGAAGTGAATTTAATCTTCCATGTTAGATACATAAAGAACCTACAGAACCTATAGTAACCTCTACCACATGGAGTTTATTTTTATTTTTTTGGACAAAATCTACCACATGGAGTTTGTTACCCTAAAATTCATTAATTTGAAATTTAAGGATGGGAAGTTTCAATTCACCATTTATAGAATACAGATGTATTCCTTTTCCTTTGCCAATTGGTTCTGATTCATCCCATTAATTTCAATGAGAGAATGCCTTTAACTAAGAAGGAAACCGCGTGAATCATGTCCCCTTTCGTATATAAAATTTTGTTTATAAAGATGGACCAATTCTATAGGGCACAAGTAAGACAAAAGAGGCAGAGCCAGGGGAGGACCTGCGTAAGTCTTGGTGTGGCTATAGTCACACTAGAATAAAAAAAAGAAGAAGTTTTTACTTTAGTGACCGAACTTTCGGTCGCTAAAGTATAAACTGTTGGAACATTGGTGTGAAGTTGGAAGGAAATTGAAAGATTAAACACCAAGTAATAAGACTTTGAGCTAGTGTGATGTGAATTGAAAAAATAGATAGTGGGGGTCCCACATAAAATAGAACACACACGTTAGTAGTGTTTAAATTGCGGTATTCAATTTTAAATACTTTATAATGATAAAAATAATAGTAATTATTATTTTTATTCGTGAATATCACTTCCATAAATTTAGTTTATGTTGTTTGTGATAAGAATAAGAATTCAACTGAGTTCTTATCTTTCCTTCATTCATATCCAATGAGTTTGTTTCCTCCACCTTTGTGGATTTGTTTCTTTTTGATCTTATCCACAAGCATTGTTGAACTGATTAGTGGTTAAGTTTCTTTTTGATCTTATCCATTAGTGTAACTGCTGCCGCAATTTTAGCTAAAACAGTTACAAAATCTCTATATAAATAGAGGACTCCACTCAGTTCAAAAATCACACCAAAGAGTTCTATTGAGTTGTCGAGAACTCTTTCTCTCTTCTCCCCCCAGCTTGTGTTAACGAGCTATTCTTCTCCTATCTCCTTTTTCTGTCCCTTTGGATTTAAGAGTGTTCTTAAGACCTAAGTCCCTATTCGGTATAATGTCCCTTCGGAATTAAGAAATGTCTTAAGAACATAGTCTCTTCGATAATATATGTCCCTTCGAAATAAAGAGTACTTTTAAGATCATAGTCCCTTTTGAAATAATAATGTCTCGTCGGAATTAAGAATGATCTTAACGGTATATAAATATTCTTTCTATATTTTTCTATTTTTGGAGAAGTTAAAAAGTTAGAACGGTGGTATCACCGTATTTGAGTGGTCTTAGTACCATATTGATATTTTGGAGAGCTCAAAGGTTAGAATGGTGATAACACCATATTTGAGTGGTCTTAGCACCATAATAGAGTGGTCACAGTACCATATTAGAAAGTGGTTTCAGTATTAAAGAGTGGTCTTAGTACCATATTGGAGGTGTAAATCTCAAACGGTTTTCTACAGTGCAGTAGTTAACCGCACAGTTGTAGATGGGCTTGTTTTATCCTGGAGGCGGCGTGGTTGATAGTCTGCCTTGCACAATTTTGGGCAGTGCCGCGAAACGTCTTAAAGAGAGCGACCTGGTCGTGACTCAACCTAGTAACAACTTCGGTAGATAGTCCCTTTCAAAATAGAATTTGGAAATCCAAATACAACAACTTGGAAATCCAAAAACAACATAAACTATTAAAAATGTTGGTCGCTAATGTATAAACTATTAAAAATCAATCACAAACTTGATAAGCGACAAAAATAGTGACCAAAATTGGTCGTTATAGTATAAAATTTTAAAAATCGGTCGCCATTTGTTTAGCCACACTGAAACTTTGTTCCTGGGTCCGTCCCTAGGCAGAGCTTTAGAGAGGTAAATTTTGTGAGTTGTGGAAGTTGCTAAGGAGTAAAGAAGCTAGTGTTTTCCTGAGATCTAGATAATGGCTTCCTGAAGGGGGTGAAAACTCTATGTATTTTCAGATACGTGTTAAAGCTAGATCAAGTAGGAATTTCATTAGGGCTCTTAAGGTGCACAGAGTTTGGAAATAATCGCCAATCCAAATTAGAGAGGCAGTGGATTATTTTAGGAAGCATATGGCGAGTGAAACTTGGGAGCGGCCAAAATTGGATGGGGTCATGTTTCCTCTTTAAAAAAGAGAAGAGAATAGCCATTTGGTGGCTCGCTTTTTTGTCTGAAATTGAGATGTTTTCAAAGGTAAATGATTGAAACAAAGGCTCAGGTTCGAATGAGTTCAATATTTCTCTTGTGAAAGATTATTGGTACCTTTTGAAGGAGGAGGTGTGAATCATGTTTGACCAATTTCATCAAAATGATTGTGTGTCGAGTTGTTTATTGTCATACTTTGTGGCTTTGATTCAAGAAGTGTCTTTACCGTTCACTTTAGGGGATTTTAGACCAATTTCCCTTCTTGGATGTCGGGAGATATGAACTCGATTGTATCATCGGAGCAATCGACGTTTCTAGAGGGCGGAATTTAGTTGATGGGTTGTTGTTGGTTAATGAAGTCGTTGATTTGGCATATAAATTGGGTCGTAAAGTCACTCAAGTGGTGGTTTTAAAAGTGAATTTTAAGAAAGCCTATGACTTAGTGTATTGGAGTTCTCTCGATTAAATGCTTCAAGGGTTCAATTTTAGTCCCGAGTGGAGAGATTGGATGAAGGCTTGTGTTTATGGCGGAAGTATGTTGATCCTTGTGAATGGCTCTGCTACATAAGAGATTATCATCAAGAGAGGGTTAAAGCAGGGAGACCATTGGCGTCGTTTTTATTTCTAATATTTGTGAAAGGTTTTAGTGGGTTGAAATGCACTGAGGTTAAATTTGTTCAAGCGGTTTGAGGTGGGTATTTAAGGGTTGGTTATATCGCATCTTCGATATGCACATGATACTTTGTGTTTAGGCGAAGCGACGGTGGAGAATCTTTGGACCTTGAAGGCGATTTTGAGATGCCTTCGGGGTTGAAGGTGAATTTTGGAAAAAAGTTGCTTGGTATAAGTTAATGTTCAAAGGGGTTTTATGACAATGACTTGTGATTTTCTAAATTGAAGTGAAGGTGTTTTATCGTTTATTTACCCGGGTCTCCCGGTGGGAGCAAATTCAATGAAGTTCGAGACTTGGGGTAACAAGTATGTTGGTTTTGATGGTCGTATCGTTTTGATCAATTAAATATTGAATGAAACCCCTTTTTTTATCTTTCTTTTGTGAAGTTGTCGATTTGGGTGTGGAAGAAAGTAGTGGCCATTCAAAGGGAGTTCCAATAGGAAGGTGTGAATGGAGGTCGAAAGATTAGTTGAGTTAAGTGGAAAATCGTTCGTCATCCTAAGCAAAAGGGTAGCCTTGGGAAGAGAAATGTTAGAGCGGTAAAATTAAGCCTTTTAGTAAAATGTTGGTGGCATAGGCCTTTGTGGAAGGTGGTCTTCATGACCAAATACGGAGATAGGGTTAAAGTGTTCATAAATTGGGTTTATGTGCAATGACCGACTTTTTCTTTGAGATGGTGAAAGGATATTGTTGCTTTAGAAGATGGGGTGGGTTCTAATTGGTTCAATGGGGGAATCAATCCATAGGGTTGGGAATGGAGGTCATACTAGATTTTTATCTGATTGTTGGTTGAGTATTCTATCTCAAATCAAAATGATGCTATTGAAGATGGGGTGGGTTCTAATTGGTTCAATGGGGAATCAATCCTTAGGGTTGGGAATGAAGGTCAAACTAGTTTTTTTTATTTGATTGTTGGTTGAGTATTCTATCTCAAATCAAAATGATGTTATTTTGTCGGATTTCCGTGCAAGGGACGGGGAAGGATGAAGGTGGGTTTTTTTTTTTGTAGAAGGTTGTTTGTGTGTGAGTTGGTTTTGGTAGATAACCTTATGGGGCTGTTGGATGGGTTTTAGTGGAGTGAGGGTGAGGATAGGGGGTTGTTGGTAGATAACCTTGTCGATCCATGAATCAGATACCACTGTTAGGTCACAAAAGATGTCAGAGGATCATTCACAATTGGGCTCAGAGCAACCACATAAGTGAGTTTGAACATCACACTTTAACCTAAAACCTTAAGACATTAAGTTTATGAGTCTTATTAATTATAAAGTAATTTGAGACTTCTAACTCATACTTGCTACACAACGTTTATCTCGCGACCAAACTCCAGATTATTCCCCGTCCTTTGAAATGAGGAGGGTTAAAAAAAGAATCTTTACCGATGAGTTACTCATTATAGGCTATACAGAGTACTATGTAGGATCAAAATTCTGTCATAATCAGCGAAATTAGTATATGTTTTTGCTATTTGTGCTTCGAGTGCTTATCAATATTTTTTCTTTTAAGGGGAAGTGCTTAGCAATATTGTTTCTTTAATTTTGACAAATTATATGGTTTTAAATACCTTGGGTGCTAATTTAACTAGCTAGTTATAGTTATGGATCTAGTCTAGATATAATAGCCTTCATGTGTATTAATATAAATTTATATATATTATATAGGTAAGGAAATTCACACGTGTGTGGAATATCTTAATATTAAAAATAAATGTTTATAACTGATATTTTTTTCTAAAAAAAATGATATCTTTTTTGGTCAAGTAGTCTAGTGACTAAAATTAACTTTTTAAAATGAATAAGTGAAAAACATAGTTATACACGGATAACAACAAATTGCTCGCTCTCTCTTTTCCTTTTCTTTCTCTTGTGAGCTGTCACCAAAACCCTAGTTTTCTCTCCTTCATCCACCAAAAAGGGGTGATTTAGACTCAATGTTTTACCCAAGATCACCCCTCTAACTCGTTTTTCTCTTTCCCTTTTATTGAAATAAGTGATTTTCACATCTATTTTGTTTTTTATTTTGTTATTTGGTCGTCTTAGTGCGACGTTGGTTTGTTCGTCGTCTTTGTGCGGCGTTGTTTGTCTTTCTTGTTTCGTTCAGGTATTTGTTCTGTTCAGATTGTCAGATTAACTTCGATCCAGTACAGATCCAATCAATGACTTTGACGTCGTCCACGTTGCAGATCCGGAGACATCGGTATTCCAAAGACTTGAATATAGTCATATG
Organism: Medicago ruthenica; assembly: GCA_018208015.1. Taxonomy (NCBI): domain Eukaryota; kingdom Viridiplantae; phylum Streptophyta; class Magnoliopsida; order Fabales; family Fabaceae; genus Medicago; species Medicago ruthenica. Next base: position 3,565,196 of record CM031374.1, on the reverse strand, counting down.
TGTAGGCTTTTGTACTTTGTCGTTTTATGCTATTAACATGGATGTTGTGAGTTTGTTCGCAAATTAATCCTTTTTGTTTTTAGCGAATTTGCATTGTATCGATGTACTCTATCAATTTGAATGAATGAATATCATTTATTTTTGTAAAAAAAAAATATGAATAAGTAGGGTGTCCGATGTTCGAACCCCGACCTCTGCATATAACAATGCATTGTCCCTGTCATCTGAACTATGATTACATGAATTAATATTTTTTTGTTGTTGAAGGAATTAGTAAATGAGATATATACACGTTTAATTTTTTTTTTAAGAAGTCTAAACACGTTTAATTAACATCTTAAAACCATAAAACATCAATCACGGTCGACACACAAAAACTTGAGGCCTAAGATAAAATTTGAAATTAGGCCATTGTAAACTAACAACAATAAAATTAGATACCTTTTTAAGTTTAATTACTTGTTAAAATGTTAAACAACACATAATAAAATATTAAATATATTCTGAAAATTGATTATTTTTTAGCAAATAAATAACTAAAAATATTAATGAGTAAATTTATACTATGTGACATAAATTAATACTTCTAATTATATTAAAATAATAAATCGAGGCTTTAAAAAATACGAGGCCTAGAGTGACTCTTTCACTTGCCATCCCATGGACCGGCCTTGACACTAACTATTTTCTCTTCTATATACATTAATAAATTAAAAAAAATTTAAGTTTTTTTTAGGAGTAAAGAATTATAAACTTCAATTGTTTCTTTCTTACATGAAATCAAAACTATGCAGCTTATTTATCGTGAGCATAACTCAATTGAAAATGACATATCATTATACATGCAATGGTTGAGGTTATAGTACCAAATTCTCCACTTATTCACTTTAAGGGAGAAATTGTAACACTAGTTTAATTCAATACGGTGGTGTGCATTGTTGTTGGTGTGCGCCTTCAGGCGACGCGCCTTGGAGGCGCGCTTTGGTACGGTGGTGTGCACTGTTGTTGGTGTGCGCCTTCAGGCGACGTGCCTTGGAGTGGTGGCGTTTTCGTCCACGTGTCGCTGTCTGGTTGGTGTTCTGGCCGGTCCAGAACACTTTTTATAAAAAATTGAAATTGTTGATTCATTATAGTGTCAATGAGTTTTATTTAAAATTATTTAAAACTTTTTAATTACTTACTTGACTTTTTCGTTAATTAATTTTTTTTAAAATATTACAAAATAATTTTCTAAAGAGTAATTGTTTTACAAGTGTAATTTTATCATTTAAATATAAAACACACACAAACACACACTATCCTGTTATTATAAGGTGTATGTCAAAAATACGATATAATAAAATATTAATTATTATTATGATTGTTTCTTGTGCATATTAAACACGATAATATAATTGTTACTATTTTCTTTTCATATCTTATCTCATCAACATATCCTGCTTTTTACTTATATCATTATCCGTCTCAATCATACCACGTGCACCAAATAAGGCCTAATAGTTTATGATTTTGGATCACAAATTAGGAGATTATTTAACTGACATATATTTATAACAAAATATCCTTAGTTTTATCGTTAATTATTTAACAACATTTTATTTATCAATGCAAAGAGTAAGGATGGTAATAAGTCAGAGCAAAAACTTCCCCTAAAAAAAAGTCAGACCAAAAAACTTCTCTTTTGTGTAGATTTTGTCAGTAATAGGGATGATAATTTTAATTTAGTCGTGTGTATGATATTGCGTAGGACAAACAAGAATGTCATATTTCTTACTTTTGTCTCGGGTTTGCAAGTTTTTAGCCTTTTTAGTAACCAATTGATTAATTCTTAAAACTTAGGAATTTTAAGAATTAAAATGTGTTTAGATATGATCAAGGTTGTTATGCTTGATTAAAATTGAATTACTGTTCTATTGATATCGGTGTGTGATGTGCTCGATTAAATCGAATGGTTGTGGAAGAGCGGAGAGGAACACTTTAAGCACATAATAAGGATAAAAATGAATAAAGGAACAAACACACCAAGAATATTTATTCAATTCGGTCTAAATTGACATACGTTTGATGGAGAGAGCAACTCTCTAATCCATAATTAATGAGTCTTTACAAGAGATATAAATAAGTTATAAGAAATTAGATTCAACAATTTATACCCCTATGTGTTTCTTCTCTCAACCCACAAAAAGATCTACCAAGAAGACAAGAGATAGCTTAAATCCTTTCTCTTTATGAAATCTCTCTACCCAAAATATTTAGATGTATTTTGCAATCCCAAATTCTCACCCCAAAAGCTTTAAACCCTTAGTGGTTAAGTTTTCCTAAAAGTTCCATCTTTTTGGCGATTCTTGGTTTATCTTTCAAAAGACACTCATCCTCAGTCTTTAAAGTTTCCAATGGATCTCATCTTTTGATGATTTTTAACCTCTCTCCCATATGACGCCAACCCTTAACTTTTAAGTTTATTAATAATCACCTCTTTTGATACAATCAAACAATTAGATAAAAAAAATATATTTATTGGCAATTTATAAATAGAATGAACTACACCTACTTTTATTTCAATATTTAGCCAACCTTAAGACACTGCCAAACCCGAATAGACTTGGATTAGCCAATGACCTACCATCATAATTCATCTTGACTGAAATCATCACTGTGGGCTCCCCCTTCACAAGAACATGTTGTGGCTATATATAATTTGAGTTCGTGTGGGAACTTTCTTAACAATTGAGAATATAAATATTAAATTTGCTACACATGCTTGATATGGATTCAAGTAAAAATTGTGGTACTACTCTACCCAAACTCTAGTCATTTTCATCTTGAGTGGCAATGCACGTATTAGTGGAAAGGACATGATGTCATAGCCAATACACAATGATCAAACAAGACTGATGTTAGAAATTGAATAGGACAATTTTTTAATCCATGTCCTATATTAGTACTGCCAAGTAACTTCTCAAAAGTTATAAAAACAAAGGGGGTGAAGAATTGGCATGGTGTAATTTAATAGAATTTTTTTTTTCCACTTGAGATTGTTAAGATCAAGTGGGTAGTGGAAGATACCTGTCCGAGTCATCCATCAAAATTTAGACAAGGCAAAGTGTTAGGCAAAGATTGTCCACCCAAGCAATGACCCTAAACAATTAATTCTTAACTCTTCATTTACTATACATACTTTGTATTTGTATGGTGTGCTTAATAAGTAAAATGACAGAGTATGTGTCTAGGTGGTTGATTGAGAACGTGAATACCCTTCTCACCACATCGATAAATGGAAGGGAGGTGTTTTTTTTTGTTTTTACAAAAATGGAAGAGACTGAGATGTTAATAGACTTTTTAACACACCTTCTTCAAATTCGTTAAAATTCACAAGTAGCCTACTCAATTTATGAGATCCACATGAATTAGCGGGTCCCGTGTAATTTTTGCCAATAATATAAAATAGTATATGTGAAAGAATGTGTTCCTAACATTATTTTAAATTGTAAGTAACAATTAAGCTCGGAGATAAACATATGTTGTTTTGATTGGTAAAAATACATCCTATATCAACAATGAAGCTCAAATTGCTTAATTGAGATTGATATATCTACATATTACTCATTTTATAATTTTAGTATTTGATAAGTACTTAACTTCTCTAGCCCAACACCTCAAAAAAGATTATTAAATGAATTTTATTAATAACTCTATATCATTATATTTCAACAATTTTTTTTGTAATATTATTTATTAAGCAGGGCTTACGAAAAAATGAATAGAGAAAGTGCTTACATAGTCACCATTCTCTATAAGCATCCATAATTTTTGCTCAATATTTTATTACCATGCAATGTGTACTTCATACTCTTTTTTTTCTTTTTTTTACGTAAACAAGGTGTTCTCTGCCCGCAACTGCAGATATTAATCACTCGAGTTTTGTAGAACCCAAATGGGTGGGAAACTCTCCCTAAGAGTTTTAACATTGCTGCGTGTTCAAGATTGGATTCGAATGCATGATCTTGGTTAAAATAGATCTTTGATCTTGAATATAAACAAAAAAAACTACCTCAATCTTTAAAAAATAGTTAGCATCATTTAAGTTTTTGATTTCATTAAAAAATAATAACTACATTCTCTACATTATCCTTCATCTAAATTTATTTTTTGAGAATAAATTGTTACATGAATCTTAAGTTCTAAATTAATTGAATAGTATTTCATAAACAAAAAACTATCTCAACCTTTAAAAAATAATTAGCATCATTTAATTTTTTGATTTGATTAAATAATAATAACTACATTCTCTACATTACCCTTCATCTGAATTTGTTTCGTGAGAATAAATTGTTACATGAATCTAAACCTTTATGAATTATATAATTAAAAAGAGTAAAATTAGTTAAGAATTTTTTAGTCACCAAAGTTAGACTTTTTATTGCTTTTATTTAAAATGGAAGGAATATACTCTTTGTGTCTGGGTGTTTTTTTTTTTTTCGTCGTGATCCTGATGAACACTCGGAACCTAACCTATTTAAATTATTTTCTCACAAAAAAAAAATTAAAATCTGAGGCTTCAAGTAAAGTCCTCCTCACACATGTGCAAAATGTGCAAATGTGTAATGTTAACCCAACCTGTAATAAATTCATTGCACATAGCATGGTAGCTTTGAGGAACCATGCACGTTACATTAGAGGTTGTTCTATACCCCTCTAACTAAAATAACGATACCACAAGGAAATGTAATACTAATTTGTACTTTGGTGAGTCCATAGTTGCATCAAATGAGCTGTTAGATTTTCTATTACCGTGAAAAACAGTCACACAATGCTTTCAACTTAGTTAGGTAGGTACACATTTTGAGAATACTAACCTTGCTACATAACATGCTAGTTTTATGTAACAGGACCACTGTTCTGTTCTGTTGCAGACAAAAATTGAGAATATTTGCAAACATGTTCAATAATTTTCACCAGTGAAACTGCTCTATTTCTGCTGTTTGAGCATTTTCCAATTAAGTGTGTGGACCAAGTTACTCTAAGAATAATTTTAAGCCAAACTATTCCGCTTATTATCTTATTATTATAAATATTGAATTTCACCAATCTATCCGTTAATTAATGTCGTATTATATAAATAATTAAACTCACAAAATTTTAAATGAATTTGAAATTTGTAGCAATGTAAAAAGCCGGCCCTAGTTTTTTAGTGAGAGAAACTCCACATTCTCTCTAAGTTTTCTTTCTCTTTCACTATTGAGGAGAGGTGATTTTAGGTCATTTTTGACTTAGAATCACCTCTATGCATCTTTTTTCCCCCTTTCTTTCAATCTAAATAAGTGATTTCCATATATATCAAGTTTTTTAATTTTGTGTTTTTTTTTCGTGATTTCGTCGTCTAAATGCGGCGTTGTATTGTTCGTCGTCTTGTGTAGCGTTGTTTGATTTCGCATCTTGTTGCGGTGTTCGTTTGGTTCCTATTGAAAGATCGTCAGTCAATCACAAATATTCAATCAATGATTTGGGCGTCAACGTTGCAGATCCGGAAACATGATTATTCTGGTGATTTAGATTTTATCATATTATTTGTAGGCATTTTGGCGTTGTATGTTATTAACTTGGGTGCTGTGAGTTTGTTCGCAGATTCACCCTTTACGTTTTTAGCGATATTGATCATGTTATTGTATCTGATGTATTCTATCAATTTGAATGAATGAATATCGTTTTGGTTTTGTCAAAAAAAAATTGTAGCAATGTAATCTACTAGTCAATATAGTTATATTTTTAAAATTTTATTATATGTTCAGTTGAAATTATTTAATCAAGTATCAAATAGTTTTAACATTTTATAGAAATATTTGGAATTGATTTACTCAGTAAGAAATTTTGATTTAATGGTTGAATTTGTGATATTCAATGTTTGTAATGAATTATTAATGAGAGAATAACTTGGCTCAGAGTTACTCGTGAAGTACCTAGATCATCCCTCCTCTAAGTATATATATTTTCAATAAAATATACACCTCTTCCCTTATCAATACCATCTTCAAATTTGCATCAAAATCACATTAGAATTAATTTCGTGACATATTCACATGCTATAATCTTATTGTCTACTATTGTGAGTATTTGTACTGAATTTTCCCAAGAAAAAACAAACAAGTTTTCATATCGCTGCATTTTCCCATTTTCTTTCACAAGAATGTAAGAAAAATTTGTACTGATTAGTGAAAAGGTGAAACTAAATTAGTTCAATGTCAAGCATAGCATACTTAAAAATCCATATTATTCTTATACTTGTATATCTAATAGCATTTAAGTTTAATAAGATCTAATTGATGTAGAATGACAATAGCTTTTCAGTAGAACATGATATAATTTGGATTTGACATTGCAGACTTAAAACACACATGGAAATTCTGTTTTTTGCATCAAGGATTTATAATGGGGTCAGTCATGCATCTTTGTATGCCCTTTTATACATAGTGTTTTGGGAGATAATGCTTCCTTAAGAAATGCTTATGATTATTTTATCTTTTTTCATAATGCACTAAGTATGCTATATAAGGTCTATTGAGCCCTAAATAGATAATATATAATATAATATTGTCTATATTGGTGAAGAATATACATAATATTAAAAAAAATATCAAAATCCGAGTAAGGGCAAATTTGCCATCAACGTGGTGATTATGGTGAGGCCTACGTTACCCCCTCATGATTTGGGGTAATTAACCCCTCATGATATCAACCAATTAAATTGAGCAATGTGTACTCTATTAAGTATTAACTAAATCAAACATGGATAGATTTTTTACATAAATTTTTTGTTATTAGCATCTTTACCCGATATCCAATTAATGTGTTTTTATCTTTCCAATAAAAAAATTTAATGAGATGTTTTATTTCCACATTTCAATTGTTTAGACAAATTTTGTTCTTCTTTTTTCTTTACTGTTTTTTGTTTCAAATTTTTATTTTTATACAAATTTTTTTACACCATATCTTGTTGTTTTTTTAAGCTTGGATCCGAAAAAAAATCCAAAACGTTATTTTTTCGGACATCAATTAAATTATTATATATTATAATATGTTTGTATCTATCAATATTAGTCTAGACATTATTTTATTTTATTTATAAGATGACTAAATGCTATTGACCTAAACAAATTAGTCTCTGAATGCTAATAACCTAAACAAAAGAAGACTCGTTTTAGTTCCTGAGAAAAATTACAAAACCTAATTTAGTCTCTGAAAAATATATAATTCACTTTTATCTCCCCAGAAATATAAACAGAGACAACTTAGTCTCTACTTTCTTTACATTTTTTTATTGATGAAAGAAAGATAAAGGAAAGAAAATAAGATACTAGCAATTTTTTTGAAAGATGCTAGCAATTATTTAGTAGTATATTATAAGAGAAAATTAAATAAAATCATGATAGGAAATACATGTGTATTTATAAAATGGAATAAATATATTTAAACGAAAATTAGATATGATAAAAAGTAAAAAAATAATTATCTCATTACAATAAATGCAAAATATATTCCTTAACAATTTTTAAAATATATCATCCAATTCAGGAGAAGTCGAACATTTTTCGATCAATGTGATAGCCACAGTTTGACTGATCTCTGTTTAAGTCTCATTGTAGCTCATACATTCAAGAATAAATTTCAAATCATTGTCAAAAAAGGAACTAGCCACATTTCGACTAATCACGGGTTAAGTCTCATTATAGTTCATTTGATATACAAGTAAGGTCAAACCATTGACAGAAAATAACTAACAACAGTTTGATCGATAACGAGTTAAGTCACACAATAGTTAATCCGATTCAGAAGAAAGCTCAAACCTTTGTCTGAAAATAAACTAACCACGGTTCGACCAGTAATCGCAAGTGAAGGCTCGCTATAGTTCATCTGATTCATAAAAAAGGTTGAACCTATGTTATAAAAATGATCTGACCATACTTTAATGGGTAAATTACACTCCCCTCCCTTGAAAGATGCTTGAATTACACCTCCCTTCCCTCTTATGTTAAAATATATACTCCCCTCACCTTTTATGCAAAACATATTAGAAAACTTTTCATTCCCCTCCCCTAAAAGAAGCTTGAATTACATATTCTTCTCCCTATGTTATAAAAATGATCTGACCATATTTTAATGAGTAAATTACACTTCCATCCCTTGAAAGATGCTTGAATTACACCTCCCTCCCCTCTTATGTTAAAATATACACTCCCCTCACCTCTTATGCAAAACATATTAGAAAACTTTTCATTCCCCTCCCCTAAAAGAAGCTTGAATTGCATGTTCTTCTCCCCTCTTATGTTAAAATCTACAATTTCCTCTCTTAATATGTTTTTTTTTATTTCTAGTAATCTAGCCAAAAAAATCTAACACTTTCCGAAGAAAAATAGTATTGTGGGTCCACTTTAATATAATCAAAATTCAAATTCATATTTTTCTCTATTTTTTATTCACACTTTCATTAACATCTAGTTTTAAACCATATTATAAATTATAAAATATAAAACAACACAAAATAAAATTAAAATGAGTGAAAAATTACTAAAGTCGATAAAATATGATTATTTAAAAATGTATTTTGTATTCTAAGTTATAAAATTAATAACAAAATAGACCTTTACAATTTTTTAGTGATGTAGCAATTATTAGGGATGACAAAAAATATAAGTTGATATGCATAGATAAAACCCGCCATGGGCATAAAGTGGGTAGGTTAACTTCTGCAGATAGATAAAATATATTGATATTTTAGCACAGTTAATTAATGGATACAAACATGGAAGTAATGATATTCGTACTCAGAGTTTATAATAATAATTTAGATGTCATTTGTTGAGCTATTTACTACATAAAAATAACTATTTTAATTATAAATTGTTGTAGCACATGTGCATAATAAAATAGGTGTTAGCTTGGGACCTTGAAGTATGCTTTTCTCAAGGTCTCAGGTTCGATTCTCTTTGATTTCAACTTCGATGGTCTAGTTTGACTTCTTCAAAACAAAAAAACAAAAAAAATAATATTTCAAAAAAAAAAATAAACTTATTGATTTAAATTATTTTATAGTTAAAATTTAAATTCAATTACGATGCTAAAAGATAAGAAGTGATAACTACTTAAACATTATTTTAAAATTTGGATCCAAAGATAATTTGTTGATATTTTTATGCTAAATAGAAAAAAATAGAAATAAAAAATAGAGTAAAATAAAATTAATAAGGGAGTGACACCTGTACATAAAAAAATATAAATACTCCATTACTTTTTTTTTGAAAATATAAAAAAGTATAAATTATCAAAAGCAACTAAAAGTATAATAAAATTTGTATATTTAATATAAAATACACAAGTTCCGATACAAATTAACTATTTAAACTTTCCCTAAAAAAACTATTTTTATTTTCTTAATATTCGCAAGTTTAACATGTGAAAACTTGTACATGGTAAAAAAAATTCATATAACATAAGTCGAGTTCTATGATTTTAGAAATTTAGGTGTTTTAAAATATATTTTTTTGACTTAAAGGTGTTTTAAATTCATTAATTGCATAACTTTTAGACCAATATCTTTTTTTGTTCTTATCAAAGAAAATAATTTTTAGACTAATATATTTATATCTTGGGAAAAAAAATAATGTTTAGTTATCATGTCAAAAAACTAACGTTTAAACTAGTATTGATATATAAACACATGAAAATATATATTCTTTTTTGGGAACAAGGAAATATATAATCTAATTGTTGTAAAAGAAAATAATGTTTATACTATTTTTTAAAAGATCTTTCTAGGTAGAAAAATAATGGATTTTGTGAATTTGTGAGAGAAGAAGAACCAAGATTGAAAAAACACTAAGACATGGTGTAAAAAAATTTGCAGAAAAAAGAAGAGATGAAACAAAAAACAGTAAAGAAAAAAAAAATAAAAATTGCCTAAACAATTGAAATGAGGTAACGAAAGATTTCATTAGATTTTTTTTATTTAAAACATAAAGACACATTAATTGAATGTGGAGTGTGTATGTAAATAACAAAAATATATTCAAAATACGTAAAATGTAATTATATGTTTGACTTTACTTAATGTAGTTCACATTGTTCATTTTAATTGGTCCACATCAGCAGATGATATTTTACCCACAAATTTGTAATGGGTAATCTAGAAAAAAACCGGTAATCATACATCCATCTATCTATCTATTTTTTTTTTTAACTATGTTATTGATGTGAAGTAAATACTAAATACCGACTTCATTGAAGTACCACCTTTAATATAGTCTTCCCTCCAACATGTTTCTTCTATGTACAATGCTCAAATTTGATAATTTATTCACGGATTTGAGCTCAATTTCGGCCATGCAAAGTCTTGAACATCGTATTGTAGATATGTTTAGTTTGACTTATTTGAGTTTATTGGATAACATAATTAAACACTTATAAGACTTTTCGAGAGAGTTTATGAAAACAAGATATTTTTTATTATTTTTCATAAGCATAATCACTCCATGATAGCTAATGAAAACATTTTGATTTTGTTGGTTTTTTGGCTCATAATCAATTTTGAGTTTTTTGACAAAACAACACTGAAGGTGCACACCATTCGCAAGGCAAGTGAGGCAAATGGAGAAGAAAACTTCTCCAAGAAGCTGTCTAGATGCGAGGCGTCCTGGTTCATCAACAAGGCGATTTATGTGGGTCTAGGAATAAAATGCAGATTTTTTTTTTTTGCGGATTTTAGTGAATCCAATTATCATCAAAAGAGGAAACTCTTAGAGTGTGTTTGGATAAGGTAATAAAGAAATTTAAAAGCTAAGAGTTGATTGTTTTGGAGTGGGATTCTAAAGTTGGGAAACACATTTTAAACACCTTGATTAGTTAGAAATCATTAAGGAAAAGATTTAAAGTTTTCTCTAGTGAGTTCTTGAGTGATTATGAAGTAACGAGTTTAAGAGAGGAAATGAGAGAAACTAGGGATTGTTCTTGGTGAGCAATTGCAGACGACTTGTTTGTCTGTATCTCTTATGAGAAGGGAAAAAGTAGAAATTAGGGTTTGCTCGTGTTGACCTCTTGACCCTAATTTCTTGTAAAACTGTTTAAATAACTTATGAAAACAACTTAATTATGACATATCCATTAATTGTTTTAGGCTTTCCTCATGAACTATCCATGATAGCTTATGAAAACATATTGAGTTAACTTTATCTTTTGTAATAAAACTAACTTATGTAAGATCTTATATGATAAATCTAATAGCATAAAATCTAAATAGGGTCTATATGAGATATATATTAAAATTGGTTGGAAGTTTTTTTGACCATTTTCATGATGAATGTAGATTGTAGCTTTACCAGTCTGGTATATAGAATAAAGATACATTGATAGTTTTCTTCTAACGGCTGCCACCTCGATTTATGTGACAGTCACTTCCAAATAATTGTGAACTGAGCCACCAGAAAAGGACAGTCGCCAACCTATACATATATGCATTGCATATAGTTAAGTCTACCAATATGCATGACTGTTTTTCACTTTTTTGTTCAGAAAATTTATTTTAACACTCGGATTTTCAGCCTCTGTATTTATCACTTGAGTTGAGAGTTACTAGTACTCTTCATAAATGGAAAATTAATACTACTCACATTATCATGAGGTCACAAAGAAGCACAGTTGCCATATCTACATATATAGCAGGGGTTACCTAAATAAAATGGTTAATTTAAGTGATAAAAGTAGAGTGAGTTTTAAGTTGAAGTAAAAAGTTCAATTTCTTGCTATATAGTAAAGTACTTAGAATTTGTGGAAGGATTCAAAGAAAAAAAATTGTATGATGAGTTACTAATTATATTAAAAAATTCAAAGATGTTAATGAAACAATAGTTAAAAACAATTTTAAAATATCTTTCAGCTATCGAAGAGATTACTGAGATAAGAACCAGATTAAGTCGTTCTCTTTAAGACATTTCGTAACATTGTTTAAAATTGTGCAAGCAAACTATCAACCACGACGTCCCCAAAATAAAACAACTCAAGTACAATTGTACCATAATCATACTACACTCTAGGATTCGTTTCAGAAATGCACCTTCAATATGATACTTAAGATCACTTGAATTCAAACACTCGAATGTGGTACTATGACCACTCTACTATGATACTGCGACTAATCAAATATAATTATACTATCATGCTAACCTCTAACTTCTCCAAGGGCAGAAAATATCGAAAGAGATTATACTCTTAAGACTATTATTAGTTTCAAAGGGACAATATATTTCAGAAGTGACTATGGTTTTAAGAATACTCTTAATTATTATTAAATGGATTGTACTCTTAAGACCACTCTTAATTCCAAAGAATCTTTCCTCATTAAGGAGCATGCATATTGAGAGTTGGCTATGGAGGACACTCGCAGGCATGTGCCAAACGCATGCTGACACATGCAAAACGTTTATGTAGCGATGATATTTATCGACACAAAAAATTTCAAAAAGTATTAATTAACTTAAGGTTTTGGGTTATTACAAAAATGTGTACCTCCAAGGACACATCCTTGAAAGTCATACCTCCTCTAAACACCAGTGTTGTGTGTGTAAATTCTTCAATGTGGAACTTCTAAGATTTTTTCAATTCACAAACAAACACGTAGTGTTCAAACAGACGTCTATGAAAAGGTAGCAATAGATGTAAGTTTGAATACAATATTGAAGTTGAGTTGAAGTTCCATATTGTCAAGGTTTTCGTTTTGTGTTGAATAAGAGACTATTTTAGTTTTTAGGAGAGAAATTCAAACCCAATTATAATACAAAAGATTTTCTGATAATTACAAATATACATCAATAGTCAATTTTGCTGTGTATTCTAATCAATTTAATTTAATTATATTATTTGTAGGTATTTTGTCGTTGTATTACTATTAACTTAGGTGTTGTGAGTTTGTATGCAGATTATCCTTTTTTCGTTTTTGGTCATGTTAAATTTGTGGTTGTATTCTATATACTCTATCAATTTAAATAAGTAAATATAATTTTTTCCTATATAAAATAGTTTAAATTAGAGAGATGTCAATTGAAATCTGCATAAAGATGTCAATTAAAAAATGTTTGAGATCTCCACAAGACTGCTCTTTTTGAGATCTCTGAGAATTATTTTCCTAAGGATGACGAGGAGGGATCCATTGAAATCCCCAATCGTATTTTAATTGGGAGGTAATACCGAGTGATATCACAAAATAAGTTAAAAACTCTACTAAGAATATCCCACACAGATATGAGACGGGCACGAGGGCATACATTCTTAAATGGGGATTTGAACTTATTCATTTAGGTTTTGTTTGAGAGTTTGGAAGGAATAAGAGAGTTTTAGAGGGTAAAAAATATACGCCATCTATTTCTTCTACTTAATTTTTTTTCAAAGCCCTCTTATTCCTTCCCCTTCCAAACTCGATATACAAAGCCTTATGATCCGTTTGGTTCGAGAGTTTTGAAGGGAAAGAGAGGGGAGGGAATATTTTTAATTTGATATGTTTGGTTCAATTTTTAGAAGGGAAGAGGAGGGAAGGGGATCTCTTTAAAATTTTATTACATTGTCAAAATTATCCTTAGATTAATTTAAAATCTTAATATTATCCTTGTAACAACTTTTATTATTATTAGGTTATACTATCTCGTAACAACTTTTATTATTAGGTTATATTATCCTTGTAACAATTTTTATTATTATTAGGTTATATTACCGTTGTAACAACTTTTATTTTCATGTTATCTATCACTCTTATTTGCTATATGTAAAAACAAACATCATCGTATATTTAATTAAGTTTAAAGGTAAAACAGTAAATTAATTTTAAAATCTCTCTCCTCCCCATGTGAACCAAACATATTTTTAATTAAAATTCATCCCGTCTCATCCCCTCCGTTGAACCAAACGGACCCTTAATATCACATAGTGAGACGGTCATAGTTGTACTTGCACCCACGCGGTAAAGAAGCGCTTAGGCCATACAAACTGTCCTAGGGAATTTGAACACACTCCTATTGAATTACAAGGATACACTATCCACAACAGTGCACAGGAAAAAGACCATTCTCTTATTAGTAAAATTGAAGTACCTAACTTAAGTAAGATAGCATTGTTCTTTCCTACTGTTTTTTTACTCTACTTGTTTTTCTTTCTAATAAGAATGATCACCGTTAAGGGCATTTTCAAAGGATATCAACATCAATACTAGATAAAGAGGTAACAAAATTGGGTCCTCTAGTTTACCCTTGTACAGTGTGTGGAAATCCTACCAAACCAAAAAATCACGTGTATACCCTTCTTTGGAACGTTGCCTTAAATCTCTTCATGCTATATAATTTGGCATCATTTCTACATTCTTTTGCAACAATTTCTACACTCTCTCTTACTACCTCTTCCTCGCCCTCTTTGGTTTTAAGACATACCATGGTGAAATCAAAGAAATTCAGAGGTGTTAGGCAACGCCATTGGGGCTCTTGGGTCTCTGAGATTCGTCATCCATTATTGTACATTTTCTTCATTACTCATCTCACTAAAAAAATTCATTTATCTTCTTATTTCATTTTCGGATTCTAAGTTGTCGAGGTAACACACAATCACGCATAATGTTAAATTACACCGTTGGATTTTCTTTTAGTTAAGAATTAATCCAATGGTGTGAATTCATTAGTTGCGTAATTGCATTTCCCCTTAACACCAGAGAATCCAAATAATTCGTTTGTTTCACACTTTTTCCTTCAATATAAATATGCATTTGTGCGCTCTTTTGTTGATTCCATTGATTTTCAAAAGTTGTTTGAGATGAGATCTTTGTGAATTATTTCTTATTAGGCTACATGAAAATGTGCATTGGATTAATGAGATCTTTGTGAGATATTATTGCTTATTATTAGGCCACATGAATATGTTAATTGATCAATCAATATGAAATTCTTCAATTATTACTTGTTAGGACCACATGAAAATGTGGATTGCATTAAAGAGATCTTTGTGAATTATTGCTTATTAGGCCAAATGAATATGTACATTGAATTAATGAGATCTATATGAATTATTGATTGTTAGGCCACAATATTAAAATGTGCATTAAATTAATATGAAATTTGCAAAAAATTTGAAATAGGAAAAGGAGGGTTTGGTTAGGAACCTTTGAGACAGCTGAAGAAGCAGCTAGAGCATATGATGAAGCAGCCATTTTAATGAGTGGAAGAAATGCAAAAACAAATTTCCCTGTTTCTGATAACAATTCAATATCAAATAACAACAACAAAACCTTTGCAACATCCTCTTCAACTTCCACTACTACCAATACATCACTCTCTGCAATTCTAAGTGCAAAACTTAGAAAATGTTGCAAATCACCTTCACCTTCCCTCACTTGTCTAAGGCTTGACACTGAGAATTCACACTTTGGAGTGTGGCAGAAAAGAGCAGGACCTCGTTCGGACTCGAGCTGGATCATGATGGTTGAATTGGAAAGGAAGAAGAAAGAACAAGAACAAGAGGGTGAAGTTGTGCCTAATTCTGATTCAGAAACATTGCCTCATGTTGTTGATAATGAGGATTCGGAGAAGGTCGTAAAACCGGAAAATGAAGATGAAGAAGGAAATGATAATAACAAAGGATTGGATGAAGAACAAAGAATTGCACTTCAGATGATAGAAGAACTTCTCAATAGGAATTAAGCTGAATCCATCAATGAATGAGTGTGCTTATTTGTTTGTTTGTTTATTGAGTATAGTTCCAAAGTTGTTGTTCATTAAAATATGGTGACAAATTTGTCAATAAGAAATAAAAAGAATATTAATTAAGCCTTTATAAAATTTCAAATGTTGATCAAAATAGTTTCTGATGAATACTAAAATGTCGTCTCTTAAAATAACTAATTTGACTGACATTTGAAATTTTAAAGAACAAAATTTGTATTTTTAATTTCTTATATAGATCAACTAGATGGATTTGAGTCTTTTACTCATTTATTTATCTATTTCCACGTGGGGTTCACTCATAATGTTTTTGGAGTCCCCATGTAAGTGTTATTTCCATTAGTCCTTTTCAATTCGTTTTATTTGTTTGTTCGTCCAAAATAGGATGAAGATGGTCATGTGCCTCTGCCTTTTTTGTATATGTGTAATAGTGTAAGTAAAGTACTAGATTTAGAACAAATCAACTATTGAATAAGTAGCAATAATTTTCCCCTTTTTCATTTTTTCTTCTTTATCATCTTCTATTTAAATCAACTATTGAATAAGAGGAGTGATTTAGGACCAACTTTTGGTTTAAAGTCACTTATTTGAATATTCCTTCTCTTTTATTTAAATAAGCTATTTTTACATATAATTTTCTCTTTTGTGATTTCGTCGTCTTAGTACAATGTTTTGTTCGACGTGATTCCATGTTTTATTTTTTTTCCGTCTTGTTGTAGTATTTGTTCGATCAAATTCACATATTAGTTTCGATCTAGTGCATATTTAATCAATGAATTCGACGTCATCAACTTTAATTTTATTATTTGATCAATAATTCATAATACATTTACATTAACATAACGCTTATTACAACAAAATATTAGACACCTAATGTTAAATATGTGCTACAAGAAGATGAATGGGGAATGAGGGAAATATTTGGCAACTCTCTCGCACATCATCAAGAGGGAGAAGATGGGAATACAAGATTACGAAGCGGGAGAAGAAGACTCTGATGAGTAACCCCAAATCAAGACAGATCAGAAATCCAAACTGATCATTGCTGAAAACTTGCAAAGTGGACAATCATCTTTTGACCATTCATAATATCCCTACAAGATGACAGGAACTTTTGTATGAAAGGTCAACAGTGAAACATTGGCATCCTAAACTACTTAGAGGAAATACATGAAAGAAAATGAGAGAATGTGAGTTGGAATTAGAATTTGTGAAGAATGAGTTGATATTTATAGGGGCAATGTATACATAAAGTGTAACGACCCGTCATGGAAAGGGAAAAAACTGGTCAATCATGATGACCAGTCAAGGGAAAAAAACACATGTTAAATGAGTCTGAAACCAGGCAGAATTGATGACCAAGCCACCGTCCACATTCTTGACTAGTTCTGATTATATAATATGAAACCATTTCCAGAATATTTCGGATTATATAATTCGAACTGGTCATTGAGTGTGTTAAACCTTGTACTTTGGAGGGTATGAGACATTTCATACTTTATAATCCGAACTAGTCAAGTATATGATATTTTTTGTGGTCTACATTGCACCGACTGATTTTGTGGTCCACACCGCATAAAAACTTCTATAAATTGACATGTTTGGTTGCAAAGTAGACTAGAACCATGGAAACTTAGCTAATTGATGTAAACATTAAACTAGTTGCAATGTACTACAACGGAGAAAAACCTCATCTGTTTTGGGTTCGCATTAATGTCACACTATCTGGCTTAAAGAACCATATATACCAAATTAACAGTCAGATGGACAATGATGAGTATCCTCGTCCGTTGGTGGACTCAGATGGAAGTGTTCGATTTACCCAGATGAAGCTCCAGAACAACAATAACGTGAGAATCATGTTCTCTGTATTTGATCATCATAGTTTGAAGGGACCAATCGAGTTAGACACTACCTTGGTATGATCTTTCCAAGATAATCAGGAAAATTTGATTCAACTCAGAACCTACGAAGAAATCAAGGCTTGCATGGATAAACTAGATGAAGATTTATATTTGGCTGATCCATCGTCTTGTATTTGTTTTATTATGTTTTTATACATTGTTGAATTGCATTGTTGAAATTATATTGTTGAAATTGTTATGCTTAATGCATGTTGTTCTTGTTGTTGTATAATTTAATCTGACGTTAGCTTTTTATTTTATTTTAAATATTTCTTGTTCATGGTTCGAATTATAAAATTTAAATTACTCTGAACCATGCCAAACCCTCCAAACTTCAAATTTCAACACAAGTTTGGGATTATGGATTTACAAGCAAGGTTTCACGGTTTGCGATATGTTTAATGCATTTTGGACAATTTATATGTTTCCATTGAATGTAGAGTTACACTATAGGAATGTTAAGTTGAGGAAAAATCCCTAATTAATTTTAAAGATAACAAACCTTGATGATTAAAAGATTAATGGACTTTGATTAGTTTCTTAGTATTTAATTTGTGTTCTTGAGTGTTTAATTAAGACAGGAACAAAGTATGAATCATACCAAGATGGAAGGAATCAAAGAACATTAAGACTTAAGAACTTAGTCAAAGTTCAGAAGGTTGAACAGAGTTCAGAAGGTTGGACATAGTTCAGAAGGTTGTTCTTATGAACAAACCCAGAAATTCATGAACATTATCAAGAATATTCAAGGCTCACGTGACATAAATGAGAAGCCCAAAAAAGTACAATAACTTGGATCAATCAAGGAACAAAGGCATCTATTTGGATTAAAGACAAAAAGCATATTCATTGTTCATTAAAGACTTGTGAACAAATGAAGTACAAAACATTAGGAATATTCCTCTAAGAATATCATCCTAGATGTTGCACATATTGTACTTCATTAATGTTTTACTATTAGGATTTGATTACATCAAATGAAAGTCTTACAAATCATCCTAAGTAAAACAAAGAAACATTCTGAAGTTCAGAAAGTTCAGTTCCAGCACATGCTTTAAATCTGACAGGACAGTAAAGTGGTTGCAAAAGTGAAAGCAAAAGCAAGAAAACAATCTCAAGTCAGAATCAATAAGATTTCGACACATAAGGGAGTTGGTACTGTACAAAACCAACAAGATCCCCTAAATCATGGGCATGAGGCGACAACTCCATTTTTCCTCTCTCTTACACGCATTCCAAGACTTATCTGCAAAGGCTTTGGTTCAAGAACATTCTGAAGTATACACGCATAACAGAAGCTCATCAACAAACCCAGATCTTTATATGATATTCATAGGATACGCCCATAAATTCATCTGACATTCATCCATATGAACCCAAGAACATTCTGAAGTTCATAACTGATGAACCCAGGAACATTCTGAAGTACATAATGTTGATCACGTTTTTCAAGCAAAAGTTGCTAAGTCCCAGGACACGTGGCATAAGACCATTGGACACGTCCTAACAACTACATAAGGTCAAGAAACTCTATAAAAAAAGCTGAAGGCATACTTTGAAAACACACAGCTTACAAGCATACTTAAACAACTTATTAAAAGTGTTTAAAGCTTCATAGCAAAATTGATTTCACAAATCAACTCTAAAGATTTTTAAAATCTCAAAGAGTATGAATCAATTATCTCATATTTTTTCAAAGATAATCTTCTTCTTTTTCTCTTCTTCTTGTCTTCATTCTTTCAAACTTCCAATCAATTGTAAAGAGAAAATCTCATCTAGCTTTAAGGGTATCAAAGTGTAGGTTGAGTAGAAATGTGTAAGGTCTGGTGTGGCTTAGCACAGAAAGTTGAGAGCCTGCTGAAGCTTAGAGAATATAGATTGTAATTGTTCCAAATGAGCAGAATTGTATGGTGCAGGAGTTGAGAAGGTTGTCTCAAGCATCATAGTGGAAAACTCTCACAAGTTGTGAGGAGTGGACTAGCCTACATTGGATGAACCACTATAATTTCTGTGTGTCCTAATCTTCTATCCCTATACTCTTTGTTTTCAGTATACACATCAAACACAAATTATTTAACTTTAACTTTCTGTTTTACACTAACACTTCAGAGCGTTCTGAAGTCTGTTTAACTTTGCTCTTCCAAGTATCAACTTGAGAAGTAATTTTTAAGTACATGATTAAAATTTAAAAAGGGTCACAATTCAAACCCCCATTTTCTTGTGACTATTATATCCACTTCATGTTTTGTGACTATAAATAGTCTTGCATTCATCAATATTTTCATTCATTTTTCACTTTTCATTCCTTCTACAATTTTCATTTAAGAGTGGGTTATGATACAATGGTCATTGTTGACCATTTATACTAGCCTCGAAATTGTTGTGCACTTTATGTGGGGATAATACTAGGGTCAGTATAGATCTTCGTATCAATTATAGTATAAATTCTGAGTTTTGGTAGTTTTTGAATTGTATAATCCAAAAATCCCGAGAAAGAAGTTCAGATTATATAATCTCAGGGCCGACCCTAGGCATAGGCCAGGGGTGCGACGACCTAGGGCTCAACCCTGTAGGGGGCCCAATTTTTTTTTGCAGGGTTGGGTGTGTATATATATATATATATATATATATATATATATGTAGTAAACCATATAAAAAGGTCCTAGCAGGCTTTGACCCAACGATAGTTAACTACTGCTGACACAACTGCAATTAACTGCAGCGCACCCAGAAGGCAGAGGCAGTGGCTGCAACAATTTCACAAGCATACATTTTCCTGTATACATTCAAACATACATTATTTCAATCATTTTATCATTCAAACATATATTCATTCAATTAAATTATAAAACCAAAACATTAAAGTTAACAAGATAAATACCAAATGTCATTAAATAAGAACGAAAATGTCATAAGGTTACATCCAAGTCAAAATGTACATAAATCAAAATAGAAGTCCTAAACTGAAATCAAGGCTGGTTGACCCGTACGGCTAATCTGCCTCAAGACCTCCAGCAGATCCTCCCTGCTCAAATCCTGGGCCTGGGCCAACGCCTCATCTTCAATGTGAACGCATGACTTGATTCGCCTGCCTGAGAGGAGATCCATCAATATGTGGTAGAATCTTCGGGTGATACACATGGCCATACCATACCATATAACCATGTATGTGCTACCACTGATTATCTACCCCCTCACCCCATTGATCCGGAAGAATGACATGCACACATAAATTTGTGAAAGCATGTACAACCTTGTCTGGAGGAATAGGTTGCACAGATACTTGAGGCCTAGGGATGTCTTGCACAAACCCATACTGCATTTTAACCCACTCAGGTAAATGACGGTACACCCTCCGCTTTCCGCATGGTGTAACACCTCGATTTTTTAATATTAATATATTAGTATTATTATTATAATAATAATAATAATTATTATTATTATTAGTATTGATTGTTTACTATTATTAATTAAATTATTCACAGTTATTGAGTTATAGATAATGAGGAAGTAGATGGGTTAATTGGTTTGTTAAGGAACAGGAGAAAATCATTTTTAGGAAGAAATATCGTTTTTGGCGTGAATGAGGAAGTAGGGTGTAAACAGAGGTGCATTAGTAAAACTGGGTAGGAAAGATGTGTAAGTAGTAAACCATGTAGTGTTTGGACAGAGGGAAGTGTAAACAGCAAGACTGTGTAGTTACAAAGAGAATAGTAACCAATCTAGGGGTGCAGATAGTAAATCTGTTTAAAGAATATGTGAGGAAATTAAACATAAATAGTGTTTATAAATAAGGAAGAGCATTAGAGGATTATGGTTACAAAGAAAGAAAGAAAATAAAGAGAGCAAAAGAAAACTAGGGTTTTGGAGGCAAATGAGGCATAGAGAGAAAGCTTAGCAAGAGATTCAGTAGTAGGATTCACTAATTTTATAAAACATTGAGATAAGGGGGAGTTTTATTCAATCTAAGGGTAGTATATTCATGTGTGTAGCGATGAGTCCTTAACCTCCGATGTTTTCTTAATTATTTTGATAATTCTTTGTTAAATTCATGTTCTATATGTTACTGTAATTATATGTTTGATTTTCGTTTCTAAATTTCTGATGTTTTCTTGTTGAATTCATGATTAAAATATGGTTATGTTGTGTTTTGAATATAAAAGTAAAAGTGAGAAAAAGACCATGGAATTAGAGGTATAATTGATGTTCTAAGGTGTAATAAGTGTTAAATCGAAGCATAACAACCATACGAAATGTTTTCTATCATCTTAGGGTCATAAGGGTTCGAAAACAGGGATTTTTGGACAATTTAGAAGTAATCTCGAGGCTTAAAACTCTGTTTTCTGGGTTCTGGAGCTTAAAAACTCGCTTAGCGAGCCAAAATTGTTAAAATTTGGGTTTTAGGGGAAGGAGGCTCGCTTAGCAAGGCCTCTGGCTCGCCTAGCGAGCCTGTCAGAACAGCAACACATTGTTTTGCGTGTTGGGTGCAGGGGGTCGTGACCGGGCGTTCAAGAGCACTCTTTTGGCGTCCAATCACTTCTATTTTGAGGTTTAATTATGAGGAAATGAGTAATCAAGAAACTTAACCTCTATTATGTTAACCTCCATTATGTTAAATTGAGATAAGAGTATAATGGTTAAAGAGATTTGAATGAACTTAAGTTAGTAAATCGAATCGGTTCAATTGATGATTATTTATAGAGTGTACTTGGATAATAGTATGGTTAAAGGTAACAAGATGATGGCCTTAAAGAATTAACTTCTAAATGTTAGTTAAGTAAGGAGGAGTGTCGAAACTTGACATGTTTGAAATAATAAGTTTTAGATGATGAATTGAATTGATGGAATATTAAATGATTATTTGACGATGTATAATGATGAGTTATTCAATGACGTGTAATGAGGAGTTGTTAATGATGTGTATTGATGGGTAAGTATGTGGCATTCATGCATTCATTGTCGGGTCTATTTAAAGATGTGTATTCAAAGATGAGTTGGATAAAATTAGTAACATATCTCTAATATTCAAAATCGGTGTGTAGGTTTGATACCACATGCATAATTGGTCGAGTTTAGGAGCATTGCATACATAAATGTAATCTATTGGCGAGTTGTGAATTCATAAGTGATAATTGTCTTTGCTTAAGTGTTGAGTGCCCACTTGTGATTATTAAATGCTGATAATGTATATGGCTAATTGTGTTTTATGTATGCTATCTCTTTGAGTCTACTCATGATGATTATGCACCCGTATTATTTTAAATGTATGCTCACCCCTTCTTTTGTTGGATGCATGTACCTTTGTGTGGTACAAATACTCAAGACGAAGAACCTTAGGGGGTGTTTGTTTCATAGATTGTAAATTTATTCCTAGGTGTTGTACCCTAATTTTGTCTAAGTCTTTTCTTCAAAAAATCATCATCATGCAAAAAATCAAAAACCAATTTTCATTTTTCTTCTTTTTTTAAATAATAAAAAAAGGGTTTTATTATTATTTATTTATCTTTCTTTTATTATTATTATTATTATTATTATTATTATTATTATTATGTTTTGTTTGTCAAAAAAAACATATACAAAAAAAAAAAACAAAGTCAAAGAAGGATGCAGCCTCTTCTCCCTTCCTTTCCGTTTTCTTCCTTTCTTCTTTATCAAGAAAGTCCAAATAAGCTGCAAGCTGCTGCCCCTGTTTCCAGCATCCCCTCCTTGCCATTTGTTCCCATTTTTTCTGTCAAAACAAGTCAAAGAAGGCTGCAAGCTGCTGCCCCTGTGTCCATCGCCTTTCTTTTCCTGTTTTTCTTCCCCAAATCTTCAAGGGTTAACCCCAAAAACACCACAAGTTGCAGGCAACACCCTGCTTTTCCATTTTTCCATTACCCTCTGTCAGAATGCAGCCCCTATTTGTCCAGAACTAGCCACAAGTCTTCACCAAAATCACAAGGCAATGTCACTTCCTTCCCTTTTCAATAAATGTTAACCAAGACTTTTGCCATAGCACACAAAAAAGCCCAGCTTTAAAGGGATTTTCATGATTACAAATGATCACAAAATTGCCTATAAAAACAACACGAAAATGAATGAAATGGGAGGACTTTTCAGAGGCAGAATCAGAAACCCAAACAACAGCAAAAATCATAACAAAACCTCCCAAAAGAAAGAAGCTCTATTTTTCTGTTTTTTTCGTTAGAAACCACCACAACAAATCAAACAGAATCAAAACAGCAACTAAACCACAAAGAAACATCACACAAAGAGAGGAGAATAGTAACAAAACACCATTCTGTTACTGTTCATCTTTTCCATCACTTCCATCTTTAAAAAACCACAACCACCCAAAAGCCCCGTTCATTTTTTTGTGCATTTGAAGCTTTGGCTATGAGTTTGTAAGTATCTTGAACCTTTCTATCTCCTTTTTCGCATTCTGTTTAAGTGTTTGTAGCTTTTCTTAAAAAATAATGCACGTTTCATCATAAGTTCATGGGCATGACTTGAGGCCATAACATATTAGGTTCTAGGACATCTTTTGGTAGATCTAAAACCACTAAGATGTATTATTCATGGCAAACTTTACAATGATATTTTTATTTTTGTATTTGGTTCAGTATTGAGTGAGAAATTTAACCCAGAAGTTGAGAAAAAAATCACAGAACTCTGTTCTGCTGTCCTGCTGTTTCTGCATTATTTTTCTGCATTTTCAGTCATTTTAACTCTTTTTTTTGCACTAAAAACATCATTCAAAAACCCCAAGAAACCACAAAGATTACAAATCACCAAAACAGAAGTGGATTGTTTCTTTTTCTTACTGTTTTTTAAACTTTTTAACCCTGAGGTTCTGAAATCAGAAGCTGAAATGAGCTTCTGAAGTCAGCTTCTGAAGGTAGCTTCTGAACAGTGCTTCTGAAGGTGCTTCTGAACAGTGCTTCTGAAACAGCTTCTGAAGGCAGCTTCTGAACAGTGCTTCTGAAGCAGCTTCTGAACAGTGCTTCTGAAGCAGCTTCTGAAGCCGTATATTTTGCATTCTGAAGTCAGTTCCTGCTTCTGAAGGTCCAGAATCTGGGCTGAAACTCTTTTTTTTATGACTGAAACTCATTTTTATTAAAGAGAAAAATATAACAAGTGTTAATGCTTTCAATTATAGTTTATATATTAATTTTCAATAACAAACTTGAATGAAAAAGGAGTGGTTCGACGTATGTCTTCCCATTCCCCGGTTGCACGAGCACTTGACGTATGTCTCGTTGTTCGGACAATCGTCATTCTACTTTCAAAATACAAAAACATAAAAAACAAATTCAACACATCAAACTAATTTTCGGCCCTCCGTGGTCAAATTAAAATTCAAATCTCTTTTTCACAAAAGCACGATGTTTTATCAATTCTAACGCGATACAAACAAACGCTTAAGCCTCCCACGCACGAGCATACAAGCTACGTTTAACCGCTAGAATACGATCAAAAACATTGTTCTTTAAAACCAACCAATAAACAAACATGTTCTGCCAAAGAACTACGTAGCTTTGAATTCTCCATCGCACCAGGAGATACGTAGGAGCAAAATCCCACTCTTGTCAAGCACACTAATAAAAAACCCCTTTTTCCCCCTTTCCATTTTTTCTTTGAAATATTAAAACGTACAAGCAAACCTTTAAAACACTTTTAACCCTAAACTAACTAGGAGGTTCGCGTTGAGTACAACGGATGTGAGGGGTGCTAATACCTTCCCCTTGCATAATCGACTCCCGAACCCGTTAATGGTTGCGATGACCATCTTTTCCACATCATCAAGGGTTTTATCAACGTTTCCCTTTAAAAATAAAACTTTGGTGGCGACTACGTAGTCATTCCGAGCGTTAGTATGCTCGAGCGTTTTTTAGCGACGCGACACTAGGAATGTGACATTGGGAATCCTTGGTTCCCATGTTTGTTTCAAGTTTTCATAAATTATGCCTAGGTACATTTTATTCCTAGGAATAAAATTTACACATGATTTTTTTCACTTGTTACTCCCATGTTAAAGTATGGGAATATTTTATTCCTATGGGAATAAGAGGTAACCACCCATAACTTCCCACTCTTACATTATTTTAACTCTTTTATTTTATTGTTTTAAATTATAAATTAAATTTATTTAAAAATATTCCTCATACACTAAATTAATTACCAAACATTTAATAGGATTAAGATTCCTAGGAATAATGTTCCAGGGAATGTTATTCCCAGAATTGTAAATTTAATCCTTGAAACAAACACACCCTAGAAGTTATGAGTCTTGGGGGATGGCGTGAAGCCTTTCTCGTCAATTTTTTTATCGTTGTTGGGAGTTTATTTTGTGTCAATGCTCTGATTCTGTAATACTGGGGACCAGGGTTTCTTTTTACTTTTCTGACTTTGGTTGGAGATTCATGTTAAATTCAATTTAATTGTTAAGATTTTTTTAACCAAAAAAAAGTAGATAGCAAAGAGCTAGGCTACCAAAATGTAATAAACAAGAAAGGAAAGAAAATCAAGCAAGAAGGGGGACAAACACTAAAACCTCCTTAAAAGTTAACAAACCTAAAATTAGGCATTCCTAATTTGTTCTTAACATAGAATTCTCTAATACAATCTGGGATTTGCAACCAAATTGTAAGATGAGATATAGACAAACCAACATTAGCCAAAGCATTAGCACATACCACTCATCCAGAATTACAGTAGATCTTCTCAAACGGATGAACCTCCCTCCGCTTATCGTACGCCCTCCAGACGACATCATCAACCTCCAGACGATCAAGCGCCTGCCGATAAGGTTGCACATCAGAACGCCCCCTGGTAGGAAGCCATCTGCCGACGCATGGCATATGTGGGGCCCACTTTGTACTACACTTCCTTAGGTAAGTAACTAGTAGATGCTCCAAAATTCATCCTTGCGAAAATAAAACACAATTATAATTTAATAAAATCATAAATTAAATAGACCAACAAACACAATTATAATTTAATAAAATCATAAATAAAATAGACGAACAAACACAATTTTAATTTAATCAAATCATAAATTAAATAGACGAACATACACAATTACAATTTAATAAAATCGTAAATTAAATAGGCGAACATAAACAATTTAAATTTAATAAAATCATAAATTTAATTGAAGAACATACACAATTTAGTTTAATAAAATCATAAATTTAATAGACGAACAAACACAATTTTAATTTAATCAAATCATAAATTAAATATATGAACATACATAATTTTAATTTAATAAAATCATAAATTAAATAGACGAACATATCATCTAGAGGGTCATGTTGCCACCCATCGTCCATGTTCTCGATAATGTCGACTCATTCAGATAATGATACAGGTGAGCCAAGGCCATCCCTCCTCACGACCACCTATTCACCATAGTCAGGTCCACTATCGTCTCAAGAAATATCAACTCAATATGTTTGTTCGTCTTATCAGAGAACAATGTACACCCGAGAAGATATAGCAAAAAACTCCTAACACAACCTAGCCTCCGCCTATCTCTCTCCTGCAACACCTCCCTCGTCCTATCACTTAATTACTAAAACACATAAACACTTAACATTTAATCACTTAAACACTTAAACAATAACGTAAAAACCTTTATAACACTTGAAAAATAAAAAGTTAAAAGAATAAAAACACTTACATTATCAATGTTATACCAGTTGCGTATATGGACAAGAGTGATAGGTCATCAGGACCTCCAGGAAAGGGAGGCCCTGCATGGAGGGCATGTGCGCCTGCTTAATCCTCATCCTCACCCTCACCCTCACCCCCAGCCTCATCATCCTCTACCTCTGGAGGCTGAACGTACGGATCTTTTGGCCCATCAACATAATGCTGCTCAGTTGGATCAACGACCTGCGACGGGCCGCCTGTGAGCTATCTACTCCTTCCGGGTTCCTACGCCTTATTCCCCTATTAGGCACATGAGGGTTTGCCACCATCCTATCCTACCTAGCACTATTCATCATGGTCTCCTTCCCGAGTCAGGTTCTACGTGGATTCCAAGACATATCTACACAAAAACAAAAGCAAAAAAATATTGAATTATTCATTTAGGCATTTTATCAAACACTTTGAGTGCAAAAGATAAAACAATCACAAATTGTGTTAATTTAACTTCAAAACAACCACATCGTACACAAACCTACTCTAAACAACATTGGCAGCAACAACATTCAATTATAACATCCTAATCTAACAAAAAGTTAGATTTTTAAACTAACCCTAAACACTAACATTTTACTAAAATTATAAAAAAAACACCCTATACAAACTACATTGTATGTTAATATCATTAGGATTACTTACTTGTGATTTTGATGAAGAAATGTGGATGATTTTCGTGCAAAATTAGATTGGAGAATTTTGGTAGAGAGTTTGAGAGTTTTGAAATTTGAACAACTGAGGTTAATTGTTGTTGCTTTCTGATTTATGTCCAGATTGCAACGGTAGTTAACTACCGCTTGGAAAAAACAAACGATAGTTAACTACCGTCGGAAGGATGCAACGCTAGTTAACTACGCTAGCCGTTGGAGGCAAACACGTATTTTCCATGTGTTTTTAAGAAATTTTAAATGTGAGAAAAACAATTTTCAAGAACTTAAGTTATGTTTGACCCATTCATTTTTTCAGCTTTTCCTGTCTTTTAAAAGAGAACTTGGATCTTATTAAAAAAGTATAGCTTGATAATAAAAAGGAAAATATAGAACACATAGCATATGTTTGGAAAACTAATGAAACACGATATCGAGTCTTGGACAAACTCATCTTCAATATAGTCTTGGGACGCAAGAAAGTGGTCGTAACGTAGATCTTAGGGATGGCAAAATGGATGGATTTGATGGATACAGATTTAGATCCTGATGGATGGATAAAGAAAAGTTCATTAGTCCATTAAAATCCACTAATTTTTTTGTTGAAAAATAATTATCTAATCCATCCATTAAGTATAATGTCCATCCAATCCATCCATTACTAGATTTTAATGGATGTATATCCATCCGATCCATCTAATAAAATATATCATTTTTTAAAAATTTATTTTAGAGAAATATTTTGTTAATAAATTGGTGCAAAAAGTAAAAATATTCATGGCACAATATTTATTTATGTCCAAGCCCAAAACAATATTTTTATCAAGCCCAAAACAATTTTTTTATCAAGCCCAAAACAGATTTTAAATAGTTAATGATTAAATATATATGAGAAATGATATTTGAATATCTATTTTTTGACAACTTTGGTGACAACTTTCTCTCTCATACTCACATTATTTTTTACTTTATCTCTCTATTGCTTTGGTTTTCGTGCAAATACCTACTTTTTCTTTGTAAATTATGGTTGTACCATAAGTTGTCAACTAAATAGTTGTTCAAATAACACTTCTCCATATATATATATATATATATATATATATATATATATATATATATATATATAATTTCTGTCAAAAATAAAAAACAAATATTAATAGGTGTTGACCGGCGGTGACCACCGTTGACCGGTGTTGACCACGTCTGAGCTCTGGCGTAGCACGGTGGCCTCTGGCGAAGTTGACGGTGGTACGGTGGCAGAGCTTTGGCGTTGACCACCGTCAATAATAAAATAATATTAAATTTTAATAATATATTAAATTAATAATATTTTAATATTAAAAAAATAATTTTTTTCATTGTTTTTTCCTTTTTTTCTTTCAGTTTTTTTTTTAAAATTAATTTTATAATAATTTTTTTTGTTTTTTAAAATTAATATGTTTTATTATTTGATGTGAACCGTTAGATTTATTTTTTTTTAAATAGATGATCTATTGGATTTTTAAAATAAGATGAATCGATCAAATCCATCCATATTTTTAACTGGATGGATGCAAACCAATCCATTAACAGTTTTTTTGTTGTTGGATGGATTGACTGAATTTTATGGTGGATGGATTGGATGAATATTGATTTGGTGGATCATATCACCACCGCTAGTAGATCCAAACAAAAAGCCCCTAAATGAAACTTTTGACAAGCTTATACATCCATTTTCCATGTTTGTGTATCAAAAGCTACATGACACATGTTACATTATATTCTTATATTCTTATTAGAATATAGAAGTTAATATAGAGTTTAGTTAAATTTGAATTAGTTAGTTAGAGTTTGTTATTATGTAGTTAGTTTGTTGATTCATTTACAAGCTCATCTTGTAACATCCCAGACTGCTTTTAGGATTGCCGACTGACCCCACAAATCAACACGAGTCTTTTCAACGTGTTTTTTCCTCACTCGCACGCTTTTTGAGAAACTTTCCAGAAGGTCACCCATCCCAAAATTGCTCTAAGTCAAGCACGCTTAACTGTGGAGTTCTTATGGTTTGGGCTACCGAAAAGAAGATGCATCTTGTTGATATACGTAGTACCAAAAAATTCTTATAAGCCTTCCTTCAACCATGCTGTCCCATATCTGCACGGCCTCATGATCCCTCTCATTCCAATGTGATTCGGTTCCTCTAGAAGAGGTCGGGACCCGCTCATTGTCATGCCTTGTGCACCGACGACCACTCCCCGCCCTCGTCAGCCACGAGTGTCACTACAAGAAAAGAGGTTTTTAGAGTCAGATTTTAGCGTCGGCCCCCGACACCGACGCTAATAGCGTCGGCCTAGCATCGGCCAGGCCTACACTATGTCACATATCCCAAATTTGTCTTACTGAAAATTATAGCGTCGGCCTAGCCGACTCTAAAATTGCAACACTAGTATTTTCTTTATTTTATTCAATGAGCTAGCATGGGTCCATCCGACTCTAAAACTTTTGTAAACAATTATTTTTTGAAAAATATTACAAATATATAGAAATTATAATTATCTTTCACATATTGAAATTATAAAATTGTCAAAAAAACATAGAAAATATAAATAACCTTCACTTATAATTATTATTATTTATTTGGCTAAACAAAACACATACACCACAAGTTTCTTTCCTTCTCTATGCTCCTTCATCATTTTATATCTACTCTATCTTTCTCTCTCATAAAGAACACATCTTCGTATGTGTTTGGTTTCACGGTGGCAAGAATTGATTTTCATGAGAGAATTGATTTTGGTTAAAAGTGAGTTGGATGTGAAGTGATTTATGTTTGGATACACTCACTTAATTGTATTCATATCAGTATGTATTGTTTGGATAGTTTAAATCAAAATTGATTTTGAATGTATAAAGACCAACTTATCCTTTTTGTTGTATTTAAAACTAGATGTCCTTTTCTTTCAAAAAATCCCTTTCTCATTTTAGATAATTATTTAGATTTATATTGAATTATTACAAAAATATTACAGAATCAAATTATTAAATTGCAATATATTTGTATAAAATCTATAAATAAAATAGTCAGAGAAATGGATATTATACTATAAACTTAAAATTTAATTGGTTCACAAATTCACTTTAAAATAATATTAATTTGGCTTAAATGCACTTTTGGCCCCCTATCTTTTAAAAAGTTGCGATTTTGGCCCCCTATTAAAAAAAATGGATTATTAGACCCCTAACTTTTGCCCCTTTTGCGAAAGGCTGATTTTGACCCAGTCAACGCATATGTGGCAAGTCACTTAACTGATTTGGCAGCCAACTGTGTAATTATGAATTAAAAAATAAAAGAAAAAGCCAGGATGTGTAATTTTTGAATTAAAAAAATATAAAAAAAATCCACATGTGTATTTTATTAATTAAAAAAAGAAAAAAAATGGGAAAAGGAATGGGGCACGTGAGAAGCAATTCTTTCTTCTCTCCAACCCTTCTTTCTTCATCAATCATTCTTCTCCTTCTCAAGAAAAAACCCAGCAATTCATCGCCATTGTTGGATAAAACCCTCCTTTCACTCCCTTTATTCCTGAAATTGCCATCAAAACTCGCTCCATTCCTCACATGTGAAGGAGAAGAACGCTCTGCATCATCCGACCCATCTACACCCAGAAACCATCAAGCCCAACCTCGCCGTAATTGTAACACCCTAAAACCCACATTTTATTTTCTAATAAAATTAAATAGATAATTAAACACGCAAGGGTGTCACACTTCTTAATCAATCCAAAAATACTTCATTTAATATTAAAAACGTCGCAGCGGAATAAATTTCAAAGCATTCAAAGTAATTGTCACTTCATTAAATTGAAATCAAAACTGAATTCTGAAACAAAGTTTGAAATAAAATAAATCCCCATTCCCTAGTGTTACTAATCAGAGCGATGACTCGATAAAACTCCCAAAAGCGGTAAAAGTAAATAGGAGGCTCCAACGCTATCCTTAGAGACTCACTGCTACTAATATTCTTCTTCCTGTAAATCTACACCACAAAGGCGTAGGCGCCCAACCCGCCACTAGAGGGTGAGAATATATTCAAAATAAGAATTGCATAATCATAATGAATAGAAACAAGGCAAAAAAATACATAAGCATCTTCAATTATATATTCATATATAAATTATTCACATCCTTAGATAATCATATTTTCACATCGTTAGATAATCAACTTCCCATTGTTAGATAATCAACATTCACATTATTTAATAAATCACAATGAACAAGTATCACTTAAACAAAGCCAATTATCAATTAAGGAATTAGCAACTCATCAACGGAACACAATAATGTATGCAATGCTCCTAGACTCGACCGTATATGCATGTGGTACCAAACCTATCACCATCGTCAAATATTTTGGACATCAGAGGTATGTTACTGATTTTGTCCACACCATCGTCAAATATTTTGGACATCAGAGGTATGTTACTGATTTTGTCCACACCATCGTCAAATACAACATCGTTAAATAGACTCGACCATGAATGCATGAACATCAAATAATGACTCAACAATGCACATCTTTGTATGACTCTACAATTACACATATTTAAATAGCACCATCGTCAAATATCACATCTTCAAATATCACATTTTTATATAGCGCATCTTTATATAACACATCTTTAAATAACACGTATTTATATAACACCTCTTTATATAACACATCTTTAAATAACACATCAATACACATCATCAAATAATCCATAATTACACATCGTTGAATAAATCATCTTTGCTCATCAATAAATATCTAATCAATTCAATTTATCATAACATTATACACGACACATACATCCTTAATATTACCTTATTATTAATTTAAACTAAAGATTCAATCATGATACTGATAACTATATTCTCATTCTCACTACAGCTTCATTTACCTACTCTACCTATATTTTATCCCCTCGTTCCTGGTTATGGTCTTTTTAATGTCGCTTAACTAAATTTGCCTAATTGCCTCAAAGCATCAGTATATTAACAAATTTTTCTTCATATAATCTATGACATATACACATATATAAATCAAATTATATATATTTAAAACAGAAGAAGAAATAATGTTTTTCATGTCTCGTGAAATGTGCCAAGGAAAACTAGTTTAGTCTATGTGTATATATTGGTTTTATCTTTAATAAGTGCAGTAGTAAGGTACTGTAAAATTGCTCGCGGCTGCTATTTATTCATAATTCCAAAGGCATGGACTTAACTCTTATAGTGCACATACAAAACCACCATTGTACATACTATAATAACTATATGGTATTTGAGTATATAAATTAATTCTCGCAAAATCAGTGGTCAAAAGTTAGTATCATAGTTTTAACTTTTAATTGATGTCATTCGTAAACCATTAAAAATACTAGTATAAAGTTTTGTTGGGAATCCAGAGATCAAGATCCTCCATAATAGTGAAAACACTATAACAGAGACGACCGAGAAAGAGCCATATATACGATAAATGTTTAAAAATAATTTAAGAATAATGAGAAACTAACCGATGAAAACATCACAATTCAAAAATGAACATTAAACATATAATCACAGCAACACAAAAAAACACGAATTTAACAAAGAATCATCAAAAATTAAGAAACAATGAAAATTAACAACCCTTCACCACCCACATGAGTACAAAACCCTTATGATGAATAAAACTCCCCCCTTACCTCTGGTTTGCAGAATTTGAATGAATTCCTACGGTGAAATCTTTCTCTAGGTTCTTCTCGCTATTTCTCCTTGTCTCTTCTCTCCACAACCCTAGTTTTTCTTTGATTCCTAATTTTTCTCTTTTTTTTGTTGTAACCCTAATTCTCTAATGCTCTCCTCTATTTATAGAGGTTGTTTAAGTTTTAGTTGTTCTAAAACTCTATCCCTTATCTTTTAACAAATTCATATTTTATTTATTTTCTCACATAAACTTTAGACATATTTACTATATGCACCCCATTTCCCTATTCTCACCAAAAAGGCTATTCTCTTTCTAAAAGTTATTTTCTCTCATCTTTTAACAAGTCAACCAACTCATCTATTTCTCATTATCTATTTTTCAATAAATACAACCAATTAAATAAATAAAATCACACAAACCAAAACTAATAATAATAGTAGTAATAATAATAATAATATCTAATATTAATTACTAATAACTTAGATTAAAAATCGGGGTGTTACAACTCTCCCCCACTTAAAGAATTTTCGTCCTCGAAAATTACCTCAAATCAGGCTGTCTGGTTCTGAACTCTCTTCTCCACTCAGAGCAAAAACCTTTCCATTAGACATCGCCTTCTTCGGTTTCGAGCACTTAGCACTGATGTGACCAGGTTCTCCACAGTTGTAGCAAACCACATCCCTACTCTTACATTCTTCAGCTTTGTGTCCCGTCCTCCCACACTTGAAACAAGTCAACGTTGGATTCTTGCATTCAGTAATACGATGTCCGGTACCTCCACACTTGTAACACCTCACGCCTCCCCCACTTTGCTCATTCTCACTAGTAACCTTCTGCCCTTCCTTATCAGCTGGAGACACGTAGGGCTTGCCACGATCTTGACCCTTACCCTTCTTGTCGCTGATACTCTTGTAATAAGTTGATTTGGCTCTGCTATCCTCGTCATAGATCCTACACTTGTTAACCAACACCGAGAATTGACGAATCTCCTGGTAGCCAATGAATTGCTTGATCTCAGGGCGCAATCCACTTTCAAACTTCACACACTTAGAGGCTTCAGCTCCCACAACATTGTAATGCGGGCAAAATCGGGAAAGCTCCTCAAACTTAGCCGCATAGTCAGCCACTGACATGTTTCCTTGCTTCAATTCAAGAAACTCTATCTCCTTCTTGTTACGGACATCAGCTGGAAAATACTTCCCCAAGAACTCCTCCCTAAAGCCTCCCCAAGTAATTGCAGTACCTACAGCCTCTAGTCTCTGACGAGTGTTTTCCCACCAGTACTCAGCTTCCTCTGCTAACATATGTGTCGCTAGTCTGACTCTCTGTGCGTCAGTACTCTCCATTGCCCTGAAGATTCTCTCGATTCCTTGCAACCAAACTTGCGCACCTTCAGGATCATATCTCCCTTTGAAGGTAGGTGGGTTGTTCCTCATGAACCTGTCTAACCGGAGTTCGTCGGGTCCTCCTTGTTGATTTTGTTGTCCTTGAAGAGCAGCGTTTGCCTGCGCTAGTGCTTGCGCCATTGCAGTCATAGCGTTAGCAATTGCTTGATCGTTTCTTCCAACCATTTCGTTCTGCACATCCATGAATCACCTATTAGAACTACAACGGGCATCGACAGTATTTACATACTTATTGCATGCGAGGGAATTATAAAAGATTATAACTTGGTCTGACTGGACCGACCTGCTCTGATACCAACTTGTAACACCCTAAAACCCACATTTTATTTTCTAATAAAATTAAATAGATAATTAAACACGCAAGGGTGTCACACTTCTTAATCAATCCAAAAATACTTCATTTAATATTAAAAACGTCGCAGCGGAATAAATTTCAAAGCATTCAAAGTAATTGTCACTTCATTAAATTGAAATCAAAACTGAATTCTGAAACAAAGTTTGAAATAAAATAAATCCCCATTCCCTAGTGTTACTAATCAGAGCGATGACTCGATAAAACTCCCAAAAGCGGTAAAAGTAAATAGGAGGCTCCAACGCTATCCTTAGAGACTCACTGCTACTAATATTCTTCTTCCTGTAAATCTACACCACAAAGGCGTATGCGCCCAACCCGCCACTAGAGGGTGAGAATATATTCAAAATAAGAATTGCATAATCATAATGAATAGAAACAAGGCAAAAAAATACATAAGCATCTTCAATTATATATTCATATATAAATTATTCACATCCTTAGATAATCATATTTTCACATCGTTAGATAATCAACTTCCCATTGTTAGATAATCAACATTCACATTATTTAATAAATCACAATAAACAAGTATCACTTAAACAAAGCCAATTATCAATTAAGGAATTAGCAACTCATCAACGGAACACAATAATGTATGCAATGCTCCTAGACTCGACCGTATATGCATGTGGTACCAAACCTATCACCATCGTCAAATATTTTGGACATCAGAGGTATGTTACTGATTTTGTCCACACCATCGTCAAATATTTTGGACATCAGAGGTATGTTACTGATTTTGTCCACACCATCGTCAAATACAACATCGTTAAATAGACTCGACCATGAATGCATGAACATCAAATAATGACTCAACAATGCACATCTTTGTATGACTCTACAATTACACATATTTAAATAGCACCATCGTCAAATATCACATCTTCAAATATCACATTTTTATATAGCGCATCTTTATATAACACATCTTTAAATAACACATATTTATATAACACCTCTTTATATAACACATCTTTAAATAACACATCAATACACATCATTAAATAATCCATAATTACACATCGTTGAATAAATCATCTTTGCTCATCAATAAATATCTAATCAATTCAATTTATCATAACATTATACACGACACATACATCCTTAATATTACCTTATTATTAATTTAAACTAAAGATTCAATCATGATACTGATAACTATATTCTCATTCTCACTACAGCTTCATTTACCTACTCTACCTATATTTTATCCCCTCGTTCCTGGTTATGGTCTTTTTAATGTCGCTTAACTAAATTTGCCTAATTGCCTCAAAGCATCAGTATATTAACAAATTTTTCTTCATATAATCTATGACATATACACATATATAAATCAAATTATATACTCCCTCCGTCCCAAATTGTATGACGTTTTGGGCATTTCACACGTATTAAGAAATATAATTAATTTTGTATGGGAAAGAGATATTATGAGTTGTTTTACAAAATTGTCCTTAATAAATGATATGGGAAAGATAAATTAAAGAATTGAAAAAATATAGAGTAATAAATAGTTAAGGATATAATAGGAAAAATAACATTAATGTTTCATTGGTATTGTAAAGCGACATATAATTTGGGACAAATTTTTTTTCCAAAACGACATACAATTTGGGACGGAGGGAGTATATTTAAAACAGAAGAAGAAATAATGTTTTTCATGTCTCGTGAAATGTGCCAAGGAAAACTAGTTTAGTCTATGTGTATATATTGGTTTTATCTTTAATAAGTGCAGTAGTAAGGTACTGTAAAATTGCTCGCGGCTGCTATTTATTCATAATTCCAAAGGCATGGACTTAACTCTTATAGTGCACATACAAAACCACCATTGTACATACTATAATAACTATATGGTATTTGAGTATATAAATTAATTCTCGCAAAATCAGTGGTCAAAAGTTAGTATCATAGTTTTAACTTTTAATTGATGTCATTCGTAAACCATTAAAAATACTAGTATAAAAGTTTTGTTGGAAATCCAGAGATCAAGATCCTCCATAATAGTGAAAACACTATAACAGAGACGACCGAGAAAGAGCCATATATACGATAAATGTTTAAAAATAATTTAAGAATAATGAGAAACTAACCGATGAAAACATCACAATTCAAAAATGAACATTAAACATATAATCACAGCAACACAAAAAAACACGAATTTAACAAAGAATCATCAAAAATTAAGAAACAATGAAAATTAACAACCCTTCACCACCCACATGAGTACAAAACCCTTATGATGAATAAAACTCCCCCCCTTACCTCTGGTTTGCAGAATTTGAATGAATTCCTACGGTGAAATCTTTCTCTAGGTTCTTCTCGCTATTTCTCCTTGTCTCTTCTCTCCACAACCCTAGTTTTTCTTTGATTCCTAATTTTTCTCTTTTTTTTGTTGTAACCCTAATTCTCTAATGCTCTCCTCTATTTATTGAGGTTGTTTAAGTTTTAGTTGTTCTAAAACTCTATCCCTTATCTTTTAACAAATTCATATTTTATTTATTTTCTCACATAAACTTTAGACATATTTACTATATGCACCCCATTTCCCTATTCTCACCAAAAAGGCTATTCTCTTTCTAAAAGTTATTTTCTCTCATCTTTTAACAAGTCAACCAACTCATCTATTTCTCATTATCTATTTTTCAATAAATACAACCAATTAAATAAATAAAATCACACAAACCAAAACTAATAATAATAGTAGTAATAATAATAATAATATCTAATATTAATTACTAATAACTTAGATTAAAAATCGGGGTGTTACAGTAATTCGACTCGTTCTGTTCACTTGTGTTTTGTTTCTGTATATGAAACCCATACATTCAAACACAAAAAAATTCACATGTGTTGCGTGTCTAATGTTGAGGGGATAGTGGAAATTATGCAATGAAATAGTGGAAAACTGGGAATAGTGGAAATAGTGGAAATTATGCAATGAAATAGTGGAAATAGTGGAATTTTGGTTGAATGAAATGTTATGAATGTTCTGAAAATTCGAAGTTGGATTTTGAGATTGAATTAGACTTTGGTTTAATGAAGAATTGGATCTTGGTTAATGAGTAATTGGACTTTGCTTGCTTTGCAATGACAAATTTGAAGGACCGTTGAATTTTGTTTTATGGTTTTGATTTTTTTAAGGTTTTTGTTTTCTGGGTTCAAGGAAGAAGAAGAAGAGGTGAGGGAAATTGAACAAAAGAATATCACGTGCTTCCATCTATTTTCTTTCTTTCTTTTATTTTTTTAATTTGATAATTACACGCCTGGCTTTTTCTTTTATTTTTTAATTCATAATTACACAGTTGGCTGCCAAATCAGTTAAGTGACTTGCCACATATGCGTTGACTGGGTCAAAATCAGCCTTTCGCAAAAGGGGCAAAAGTTAGGGGGTCTAATAATCCATTTTTTTTAATAGGGGGCCAAAATCGCAACTTTTTAAAAGATAGGGGGCCAAAAGTGCATTTAAGCCTATTAATTTACAAGAGTTGTATTTAAATCCCGTAAAATATAAGCATGATAATGAAATGAGAAACCACCATATAACGAGTTTTTAATTTTTGCTATATATATATTTTTTTTTGGGAATCTTTGATTTTTTTAATGTTAGTAATATATTAAATAAAATATTGCCAGCACAATGGGTCTAACTTGGAGCATCTTTTTTTCAGGTTTGTTCCTTTTCTTGTTATGAGAACCCAAATGGGTCTTTAGAGTGTTTTGATTCTCTAAATATGAGGTTTTTTTTTTATTTTTGCGTATATAGGTAACTTGGTTGTTGATTGGTTAGAATAACTTAATTAGTTACTTTGTTTTGACATGCTGGAGTTTTTTTCTAAGACTTTGGGTATTGTGTATTCGGTTGATAGGCAATGTTTTGGGCTCTTTGCTCAAATAGGAATGGTTTAGATGCTATATGTGTTCTTTTCTCTTGACATTGTGACCCTTGGAGAGGTAGCTTTGATCGCTTTTTTGATCAATTACAATTTGAGCCTTAATAATTTGACCCTTGGAGTATTTTAACCTTATTAAAGATATGCTAATCTCTATTTTGTTGATATGTAGCTGCTCATATAAGGGTAAATGTTGATGAGGTGTTGAAAGATGGTCCGTGGGATGCTGGTATGGGAGTGAAGCTGAATTGTGCACATATAACCATTCAATAAAAGGAGAAGACCAGGTATTTTAGGATCGATTTCTATTCATATAGGTTTTGGGACAGTCAATCTAATGAACTTTTGTTGATGTATGTGTTATGCGCCCACATGATAATGCAGTTTAGAGTTTATAGTTTAGAACGTGTAACATTTGTTTATAGTCCATATATCTCATCATCATGGTCATTAATAGGGATTGTTCAAAAAAAAATAAATAAACAACTCTAATAGGGAATCTAGTCATGATGTCAGTAAAGGAGAGATCACATATGTAACGTAGATCAATTAAGTGGTTTGCAACATTCTGATACAACAGGATAGTTGCTGCATAAGAAAAGGCTTACTTGTAGAGTTTTCTTGATGTATGTATTTGTTCATAATGGAGTTTGCCTACTGAATTTTGCTGGTCTGGATCTGTTGTGCAGTTTATTGAGTGGCTAATGTGTGTTGTTTTGGTGTGAGTATGTACTGGTATGAAGAGAAGTTGCTAGTTGTTGGAGCAATATAATGGTTCATGTAAGCCATATTTATATAAGGTATATGTGGTGAGTGAATCATGATATGTAGATTTTTGATTTGGATTGAATCTTTTATTTTTCAGAACATATTCCTTTAATGTTTTTTTTCCTCTTGAGTTTATGTGTTACAACTAATTGTCTAGATGTCTTTGCTAGTTCAGTTATGATTATGATTACATCTTTTATTTGTTGTTGAATTTTCATTATAACATTTTCTTTATTTTTAAAGCGTATACAACTTGTGTTTGATATACTTTCTTTAGTCAAGGTTTATTTTTTTACTCGTACTGCAAGTTGGTATAAAACTTAATGCATTGATGATTCTTTTATGTATGATATTCATATACATTTTGAGGTTTAAAAATATAATTAACAGCTTTCTCTATCAATGGTGCAACAACTTTCTTTTGAGGTTAATTATTGTGTTGATTATTTTTTGACTTATTTTGGAATTACTTCTCTGTTGTCGTGGTCCTGGTTGTTAGTTTCTCTATCAATGGGGCAACAACTTTCTTGTACAATAGGGCTTGGGACAACAATGATGCCATCTAGCTATTGTTGACATATTCAATTTTTTTGTTCCACCTAGGTGACTTCATTTTCTATCTCTTGCACATATGCTGTTGTAACACCCATACTAAATTATCTAGAATATTTAGCATGTGTATTAATCTGATACTGGGAACATTAAAATTTTCAATAATAAATACAATATAAACTACTGAATGAGTACAAATAGCTCGTATATACAAATATCCAGATATCATTTACATTTACACTTTCAATACATAAATAATCTGTCAACCTCCTGAGCTTATTCTTGACGAGCGTCTGCACTCCATCCAGCGTCCTCCTGAAGATCTTCATCTGAAAACCACGTGGCTACCTGAAAACCTGCACCAGAAGGATAGGGATGAGACATAATGTCTCAGTGAGCTCCTACCCTACCTACTGTTGGCAACCTCGGGGAACCTAGGGTCGCCGTGCCTACCTCGGCAATCTTGGGGATACCTATGATCGCCAAGTCTTAACCTCACCCATAGAGGGTTACCTGACTGTTCCTGCTAAACTGGGTAGTCATGACTGGACTACATCTGCTAATCTAGTGATCAAGGGGAAACCTAGGATCACTATCTGAGTCTGATACTAAATAGTCCTGATAACTGGGTGATCGAGGGGAATCTAGGATCACCGCCTGATATCTGGTTATCTGATATCTGATACTTGTCTGATAACATAATAAAATATTAACTGATAAATGTCTTATGTTAGCTGTTAGCGTTGAACAAACATTATTATCTGGGTTCATTTTACGGAATGCCCCCGGGTGGAGTAACCCCGAAGCACATTCCCCTGATAACCGGTGAAAATTCCTATCATATCAGGCTAACACCGGACTCCTCTTGTCGTCGTGCGGTTATCCTTGCGGAATAACACGTCCCACTGGCGTGAACCTCCTGTGTCCCACTGGCGTGAACAGTAGAAGACACGACTTAATAATAATCTTAACTTACGCGTATACCTCCCGTGTCCCACTGGCGTGAACGACGGAAGACGCGAACAAATAATCTGTAAACTGATACGTGAACATTTCATGTCCCACTGGCGTGAACGATGAAAGTCACGACTTAAATGTAATAATCTTTAGTCTATACACTACGTGAACCATTCGTGTCCCACTGGCGTGAACATCGAAGGCCACGGCTTAATCTTACTAATTTAATATCTATTGTTGGAACGGTATTAATGCATATTTAACAATCGGAAGCCATATTCACACGTACTAGGGCTAATCGAGCTTTACACAAAATGAGTTAAAAAGGTCACAATCTCACTACTATCTTCCAACTAGCTCAACTAATAAGTCTAGCTACTTGGATAATACTAAGAGACCATGATTTTTCTAAAGACAATTTAAGAAAGTGTTATCTAGCCCAAGCCCTAATTCATGATTTAAGGGAATCTAATTGTCAAATACGCATTAACACAACATGAGTTCTGGGGAAATATTAATTACTCATTAATTCCAACACAATCAATTCATATAATTTCTAACTCTAAAATCAATAAATAGAAATAAAATCCTATTCATCGGACTTATGGTTGCCGAGACTACTTAAAGAAACCCACCTTGTTATCTTGGTTGTAATAGCTTCTAAATTCCTTGAGCTATGCTTAAGCTTCCAAAACCCATGACCATTTTTCTGCATAATTGCATCAACAGTACCCTAACTTCAAACATGTCCACAAAGCTCATTTATTGGCTAAAATTCATGAAACAAGTACTAAAACGACCGGAATTTCGTTAGTAATCCATTCCAAAAAGAATCAGCTCAAATGGAGTTGTGAGGAGAGAGCACTTACTGATTTAGTGCAGCCCTGCCCACACACGAATTCTGAAAAATCCTGTGCTAAACCTTCCACTTCAAAAATTCATACAGACCTCAATTTAACTCCAATTTCTACGAAATTTGCGCCCAAACGAAGATAATTTCATTAGCTATCCAGAACATCAACAATCATTTAAATCCAAGTTACAGGGTGGAAATTATGGCGGAAACACTAGCAGTAGGTGCATACTAAAATTTCTTAACTTACCTTAGTTCCCAACACTCAAAAGCTTCAAATAGTGAAGTTAATTACACTTGCAACCAGAAATTAAAGAAATTGAAGATCAGGGTTCAGCTGGAGGAAAAAGGAAAGGAAAGGAAAGTAAATGAAATTCCATCCATACCTTAGTTCTCTAGCTTTCTACTCAAGTTTTCTTTGCAAGATTAGCCACTAGAATTTTGATTAAGGTTAGAATGGTTATGGCAAGTGAAGGAGGGCGTGTGGCTTGGAGGAGAAGGGGAAAAATGTGCTGGTTTTTGGGAATGAGAGAATGGAAAGAAGTAAAAATGGTTGAGGGAAATATCTTGTTCCCATTTAAAACTAATCTTCCTTTTGCTTAAATTTACCATTGTGCCATTACTTCATTCTAACAATTGGTCAGGCTTCTCAAACACGAATAATACTAATAACTGATACTTAAAAGTGGAATATCACATTTACCATAAAAATTAACCCCATTAACTGTCAATTTACCAAATTGCCCTTTGCTTAAAACAGTTCTGATACATCGTCTCAATATTCATAAATATTCGAGTCTTGGGCGGGATGTTACAATCTACCCCCCTTAAAGAAATTTCGTCCTCGAAATTTAGAATCCACTATCATACATGAATTAATCTCACATACTACTTCCTCTACTAACCAAAACTCCAATTCGTCTTGCTTATCGGAATCCCATGGTTTTCCAACTCCAAAGGTCGAAAATACTCGACATCCTTTCCCTTTTAACTGAAATGCTTGTGATGATTGGCATAACTCTTACGTAGTAGGATGTGAGGTTATCTGAACCATTATATCCATCGTATCCAATCTGGAGTTGTCCAGCTCTGACACTTGTACTAATTCTTATAAATACCTTCATAGTCCAGGTAATCTTACTTTGATGACATTAGGTCGTTCTCATACGATGACATCACTTATCTCAATAACTTAGAAATCATTATTCATTACTGGGAGTTTACTAACCTCCTATCCTTCTTGTCACTACTTTTCTCGAATTCTGGCCGTAACATAAATATTTTCTATATTGGTAAATCCAAACCCAAAGAAGTTTAGTCCGAGTGATGAGTAGTAATCATCTCATATAACACCACATGGTAGATTTCATAGTATATAATTTACATACATAATCGAACACGTGTACACTACTGATGGGCACACAATACATCATCTCATCCTTGTCCGACCGAAGGGACATCATTCCTAATCTTAGCATATTGGAGACATTATCACATCAATTGGGAATCTTTCTTACTCTTAACTTATCTTGTAGCATCCGGGATTTGCCTTTCAACTGGCTTGCCAGGTTTGCCCCGCCAATGTTACTCGTGTTTATTTCTTAAGTGTACAACAACCCATAACATAGATTATGGTTACATTCTCTCAGCATCGTAAACTTATTTTCTCATTCTGAACGTCGAGTCCAAGATCCTTGTTTTCAAAAGAAGCTCTACTTGATTGCTACCAAAATAGCACACTTTAAATCCTTAAGTCAAAACCTGAACTTACGTAACTCTTTACTGTAGACTACGAATGACCTGTAATCTGCATGAAAGTTCTTCTTCTTTTACTGGTGAACATTAAGTACAATAATTTCCGAACTTTTCTGCTAAGCTATGGTGATATCAACAAATCTGCTCTGGTAAAACCTTCATATTTAAACATTCCTGATTGCGTACCACTATTACCAAAACACGTCACATAACTGAAAATCTGTTACACTACTATCTGAGTAGTTTGAGTATTGCCTGTTAAGTATATATATATACTAACATAACCTGATACATGTGACATGTATGCATAACGGTATACAACACAGATTAGGCTCATATGTCACTGCATTGTCACTTCTGACCAATGCTTTAATTTCAAATATTTATCGTCTTGTAAGTGCAATCTTTACGGATGCTGCCTCATGCTTACCCTTTTGATTAAACTTACCGTATTAGTGATGACTTCCCTTGCTCTA
The DNA here is from genome assembly GCA_018208015.1 of Medicago ruthenica. Classification (NCBI taxonomy): domain Eukaryota; kingdom Viridiplantae; phylum Streptophyta; class Magnoliopsida; order Fabales; family Fabaceae; genus Medicago; species Medicago ruthenica. The sequence continues at coordinate 3,520,496 of CM031374.1, read as the reverse complement.
GTCTTATTATGCTAGAAACATATTCTTCTCATTCTTATCGCAGAATCTTAGACTGCTTCGATTTCCATTTCTCTTAAGTCTCGAGGTTTGAAATATCCCTCGGCTTTACTTTTGAAAATTTCTGCTAGTACTTATAACAAGTTCGAGTCGTCGCTGCTTACTGATATTCTGTGGTCCACCTAACACGGACTACACAAGCATCCTTGTTCTCTAAACTTCAGTTTAGAATTGTTTGTTAACTCATTCTGGAATTACTTTTCCGCTGCGCAACTCTGATCTAACAAAACACTTTGGAGTAGGAGTAATACACCATTATCCAATTCTCTGGCTGACTTGTTCCTTAATGACTTGTAGCTATCACAGCAGATTCATCTTACGTTCGTTAATTCTCTTGTGACTTAAACCACCTGTTTAACTTACTGATTGATCGTCATCTGACATTGTACTTTCTTCCGGACATAAACCATATATTCACTTACTTTCACGATAACACGTCAGAACTTGTAAACGGTCTCCAACGACTGTCAAAAGTTCAACAATGTTCCTATCAAATAGTTTATACTCTGGTTCTAACTTTACTTTCCATATCCTGAAGTCCGTAACTATCTCTTGGCCAGCTCTTTATGTATAATCATTAAAACATTGCGCAAACCGACTGAAAGCTTGCTTAAGACAACTTATGTTCACACACACAAGCACCTGTGTCAACTTCTAAAACGACTTATGGTTTCTGGAGGTTCACATCGTTTACACATACTGAATCTACTGAGGGTTTGAGTCCCATTACTAATCGGTCTGTCTTTCTCCATAAGAATTCATACCCATAATCTTTTCGAAACAATTACGGTCTCTATGGTTTTACCATACCTCTTAGGTTACCTCCGAATCCCTCCAGTTAACTGATCTTGAGCTTCAAAACCTCATCATTACCTTTTGTTTCATTCAACAACTTGTTACTGCATTCACAATTCGAATCTTAATCTTAGCACTAGCATAATTCTGCATATAGTGGAACAATCCGAAATCTATACCTTATTACCGCCCTCGTAGCTTAAAACACGAGGTGACCTCTTTAAGCTTCTAGAATAACTGTGGAAGAAAACTCATCAGTTGAAAACTTAAAACTCACTAGCATTAACCACAATCTTAACCTTTCGTATATTACAGTCTCAATATAATTTCTTGGCTAAAATTTCCGATTATCCTTCAAAACTGGTCTACTATAATCTTGCGTCATCTTGGACTTACCTTCTTCATCCACTCAAGGAAATTCAACTTTATTCGTCCATCAGTTCACTAAATCCCAATGACTGACCATTTAATATACACCTTTCGTTGAATAAAATTTCAGTTAAGCTCAGCTTATTTCTAATTTTCTTACTAATAGAACACATATGAATATTTGATTCACGCCTCGACATGTAACGGGTCTTCTTATCAACACTTAACCATCCATCTTAGTACTTAGGTTGCATTCCAACTTCCTTTCTTAATTATCAAATCTAGCATTTATGGTTCGGGAGATGCGGCTGATCTGCCGGGGTTAATCTTACTTGCGTTTCATGTTCAAAGACTACACTTGAGTGGTTAGCTTCATTGTCCAGATAATTCTCTTAATCCACAATTTATTCCCTTAACTGCTTGAACATTAAAATCTCATCCGATTGGAGTTTGGTTCTCAGCACTCTCTCTTAACCGATAATTCCTCATTTTGAGTCTCTAGGTTTGGTACCACAATTCCTTAACTCTGTACTCAAAATTGACACTTAATCCACACTTCACTTCAACTTCTCGAACTGCGGTTCCCGTTAAGATTCCATGTCATTCCTTAGAGTATTCCATAACTTCTTAATCCGTAAGTCTTCCGCGGACGAGGTATCATCCTACGACGCGTCCAACAAAGTTGAGGTGCTTCACCTTATTCTTAAATATCCTTTATGTTTCTGAACTTTGCCTCTGACAGGCTTCGTTACTTATAGTCCATTCGGCATGAATACTTCTTCGCCAAATCCGTCTTAAAATTCTGTCACCTTAATCTACGCCCTTCATACACTTCATTCCTCCTTGGTCACATTCAGCTCTCGGACATTTATCTTAACTGTCATATACTAGACTGAGTTGATCAGGCTCAACTAGATGTGACCTTTAGAACAATATCCGGAACCCAATGGTCCCACTACTTTTATTGAAACTTTAATGACCCAAGGCACGGTCTGAATCGACCTGCTCTGATACCAATTGTAACACCCATACTAAATTATCTAGAATATTTAGCATGTGTATTAATCTGATACTGGGAACATTAAAATTTTCAATAATAAATACAATATAAACTACTGAATGAGTACAAATAGCTCGTATATACAAATATCCAGATATCATTTACATTTACACTTTCAATACATAAATAATCTGTCAACCTCCTGAGCTTATTCTTGACGAGCGTCTGCACTCCATCCAGCGTCCTCCTGAAGATCTTCATCTGAAAACCACGTGGCTACCTGAAAACCTGCACCAGAAGGATAGGGATGAGACATAATGTCTCAGTGAGCTCCTACCCTACCTACTGTTGGCAACCTCGGGGAACCTAGGGTCGCCGTGCCTACCTCGGCAATCTTGGGGATACCTATGATCGCCAAGTCTTAACCTCACCCATAGAGGGTTACCTGACTGTTCCTGCTAAACTGGGTAGTCATGACTGGACTACATCTGCTAATCTAGTGATCAAGGGGAAACCTAGGATCACTATCTGAGTCTGATACTAAATAGTCCTGATAACTGGGTGATCGAGGGGAATCTAGGATCACCGCCTGATATCTGGTTATCTGATATCTGATACTTGTCTGATAACATAATAAAATATTAACTGATAAATGTCTTATGTTAGCTGTTAGCGTTGAACAAACATTATTATCTGGGTTCATTTTACGGAATGCCCCCGGGTGGAGTAACCCCGAAGCACATTCCCCTGATAACCGGTGAAAATTCCTATCATATCAGGCTAACACCGGACTCCTCTTGTCGTCGTGCGGTTATCCTTGCGGAATAACACGTCCCACTGGCGTGAACCTCCTGTGTCCCACTGGCGTGAACAGTAGAAGACACGACTTAATAATAATCTTAACTTACGCGTATACCTCCCGTGTCCCACTGGCGTGAACGACGGAAGACGCGAACAAATAATCTGTAAACTGATACGTGAACATTTCATGTCCCACTGGCGTGAACGATGAAAGTCACGACTTAAATGTAATAATCTTTAGTCTATACACTACGTGAACCATTCGTGTCCCACTGGCGTGAACATCGAAGGCCACGGCTTAATCTTACTAATTTAATATCTATTGTTGGAACGGTATTAATGCATATTTAACAATCGGAAGCCATATTCACACGTACTAGGGCTAATCGAGCTTTACACAAAATGAGTTAAAAAGGTCACAATCTCACTACTATCTTCCAACTAGCTCAACTAATAAGTCTAGCTACTTGGATAATACTAAGAGACCATGATTTTTCTAAAGACAATTTAAGAAAGTGTTATCTAGCCCAAGCCCTAATTCATGATTTAAGGGAATCTAATTGTCAAATACGCATTAACACAACATGAGTTCTGGGGAAATATTAATTACTCATTAATTCCAACACAATCAATTCATATAATTTCTAACTCTAAAATCAATAAATAGAAATAAAATCCTATTCATCGGACTTATGGTTGCCGAGACTACTTAAAGAAACCCACCTTGTTATCTTGGTTGTAATAGCTTCTAAATTCCTTGAGCTATGCTTAAGCTTCCAAAACCCATGACCATTTTTCTGCATAATTGCATCAACAGTACCCTAACTTCAAACATGTCCACAAAGCTCATTTATTGGCTAAAATTCATGAAACAAGTACTAAAACGACCGGAATTTCGTTAGTAATCCATTCCAAAAAGAATCAGCTCAAATGGAGTTGTGAGGAGAGAGCACTTACTGATTTAGTGCAGCCCTGCCCACACACGAATTCTGAAAAATCCTGTGCTAAACCTTCCACTTCAAAAATTCATACAGACCTCAATTTAACTCCAATTTCTACGAAATTTGCGCCCAAACGAAGATAATTTCATTAGCTATCCAGAACATCAACAATCATTTAAATCCAAGTTACAGGGTGGAAATTATGGCGGAAACACTAGCAGTAGGTGCATACTAAAATTTCTTAACTTACCTTAGTTCCCAACACTCAAAAGCTTCAAATAGTGAAGTTAATTACACTTGCAACCAGAAATTAAAGAAATTGAAGATCAGGGTTCAGCTGGAGGAAAAAGGAAAGGAAAGGAAAGTAAATGAAATTCCATCCATACCTTAGTTCTCTAGCTTTCTACTCAAGTTTTCTTTGCAAGATTAGCCACTAGAATTTTGATTAAGGTTAGAATGGTTATGGCAAGTGAAGGAGGGCGTGTGGCTTGGAGGAGAAGGGGAAAAATGTGCTGGTTTTTGGGAATGAGAGAATGGAAAGAAGTAAAAATGGTTGAGGGAAATATCTTGTTCCCATTTAAAACTAATCTTCCTTTTGCTTAAATTTACCATTGTGCCATTACTTCATTCTAACAATTGGTCAGGCTTCTCAAACACGAATAATACTAATAACTGATACTTAAAAGTGGAATATCACATTTACCATAAAAATTAACCCCATTAACTGTCAATTTACCAAATTGCCCTTTGCTTAAAACAGTTCTGATACATCGTCTCAATATTCATAAATATTCGAGTCTTGGGCGGGATGTTACAGCTGTTTAGTTTAGATTTTTTTAATTAGATGCTTCATGATTCAATGAAGCCAGGTTATAAGGTTGTTTCATTAGTTGAGCAATTAGGAGTACTGTTTAGTTGTTTTGACGTAATTATCTGCATACTGTGTTAGCAGGTGCTTGTTGTGGTCTGGGCGATCTTGTTGTGTGATATAAAGCCTGGTTATATTGTGCAGCTCAAAGTGGTATGAAAATTTGCTTTTGAAGATATATTCAAACTTGTGCTGTGTGTAGTTTTTGTTCATATGATTAATGTGATCTTTTGTTTACTGTTATGTCATATATCATAGGAAATACCGGAGAATAAGAGGCGTGTTTCTATTATAAAAGGGATTGTTATTGCAAGGCATAATTATGGACTCAACACTACATTCAGACTTAGAAGGATGGTAGCTGGGGTTGGGATTGAGTCTCTATTCCCACTATAAGTAATACCTTCCATAATTTATGTATATCTGCTTGTAACTCTGCACCTTGGCCGAAGTTTTGTTGAGTCTAGTTATCATTTCTTTATATGCTTATTATATTCATGCTATTTTGAACTGGTAAAACATAATCCTGTGATTCATGTCTCTATTTTTTTTACTTTTAAGGAGGGTGTAGTTAAAATAGGAAATGCTTAAATTGCTTCACTCCTCACCCAAAAAAGAGAATAAAAAAATTGATTCACTAAGAACTTGATGATGCAATGATGATGATTAACTTTTGATGTGTTAAACTGGTTTATTAGCACAATGGGACAAATAGGGTATAAAGTGAAGGATTTTTTTTTTTAAATCGTTTAGTGTCGGCCAGACCGACTCTATAACATTTTGTTGACTTTTGAATATTGACTTTAGCATCCGTTGGGCCGACTCTAGAATTTTGTTACTACTTAAGAGTTGACATTAGTGTTTGCCTCTCCGACTCTAAATGAATCATTTAGCGTCGGTTTGGCCGACTCTACATTATTTGTTGACTTTTCGGATGTTGGAAATAATAGCCTCGGCTCATTGTAGAGTCGGGGTTAAACTCAGCGTAACCGACGCTATTTTAGCCTCGGTGTCCAAAAATTCGACTCTACCCAGTAGCTTCAACTTTTTTAGCCTGCCCCCGACCCCGACGCTAATCCGACTCTAAATCTGTGTTAGCGTCGGTTTTATCCCTGTTAGAGTGGGTTTTTGGCCAACGCTAAATCACAATTTTCTTGTAGTGTGTTATATGCCCACCAGCTTCGGCTTGGTTCGTCCCCGAACCACATCGTACTGGGAGATGTCTGCTCTGATACCACTTGTAACATCCCAGACTGTTTTCAGGATTGCCGACTGACCCCATAAACCAACACGAGTCTTTTCAGCGTGTTTTGTCCGCACTCGCACGCTTTCTGTGAAACTTCCTAGAAGGTCACCCATCCCAAAATTGCTCCAAGTCAAGCACACTTAACTGTGGAGTTCTTATGGTTTGGGCTACCGAAAAGAATATGTATCTTGTTGATATAGGTAGTACCAAACAATTCTTATAAGCCTTCCTTCAACCATGCAGTCCCATACCTGCACGACCTCAAGATCCCTCTCATTCCAGTGTGATTCGGTTCCTCTAGAAGCTGTCGGGAGCCGCTCATTGTCATGTGTTGTGCACCGGGACCACTCCCAGCCCTCGTCAGCCACATGTGTTACGCATGTACTCATTTACCATATCTTTTATCAAATCATTTATTTAATATGAATTCTAAAGATCTTTTCTTTGTATCAAACTCTCAAACTCATTCCTCTTATGAGATTAATCTTCAACTCTTTCATCTTGTGATTTATAACAACTCTTGTAAAGCTTTTTCCATTTCGCTCTCTATGTCAATTTTGGCTAATTGAAGAATTATGTAACTGATGTATAATTCCTTAATATGGTCACATCTCAAAAGATAAATATTTTCATATGAAAAATAAAATATATTCCTTGTGTCATATTAGTTTTATAAATCATAAAAAAACCATTAACAACAAATTCATAAAAATAAATATTCATATGTAATATGAAATATATTTTTATGATTGGATGTAAATATCTAAGTAATAAGTTAAATAAAAAAAGTTCATCTAAAAAAAGTATAAATAAAAAATGTTAATATCACACAAATAAATTTGGTATTTAATTCCACTTAAAAAAAGGTTGATATTTTTTTTTTTTGGTTAAGTAGCCTGATTGCTAGAAAATTCGGTGAATAAGTGGGGTGTCCGAGGTTCAAACTCCGGCCTCTACATATATAATATAATATATCTATCAATTGATTTAAACTCACATGTTGATTTTTTTAAAGGAAAAAAGGTTGATATTTAATTAGCATCAATTAATGCTCTAAAACTAATCCTTAACCGAAATATCTGTGTGACTTTCCATGATTTTGACATTGCACCGGTTTCTAGATCAAAAAAGGCATTGCACCGGTTTTTGTTTTTGAATTCTACCTAAATTACCACCAAAAAATTCTACCTAAAGTATAACGTTTGTATTTTGCCTTTTCTTCTTAAAAAAAAAAAATTCTATCTAAAGTATAAAGTTTCATTTTACAAATTAACTATCCCTTATACCTAAAGTATATATCTTATCATTAGCAAAACAAAAGTATATGTTTTATCTTTATAACTTTTTTTTGAAAGGATCTTTACAACTTAATTGTCTCTATATATGCAATGGTAGTATGGTACTATCAATAATTTTTTTTTTTTTACAGAAAAATGGTGCTGTGAATCAATCATAAAAAAATGCAATGGTACTAAAACCAATCTTTTGAGTTTCTTTTTTTAAGGGAACAATCTTTTGAGCTGTGTGAGTCACAAATCGAACCCAAATCTCACTATATTTTCTATTCAGTGATCGTTTTATAAACCCTTTAAATTGCTTTACAAAATATCTTTAGAAAGTTACAATCAAGCCGGGATTTACCCACAAAAAATGCTTATTAGAGGGTACGATCCTATCAATTGATCAAAATTTGAGGGACTTCTTGAGCAGATGCCTTTTTATTTTCAAAATTCAATGTTGTTGTATTATCATGTGAAATTTAAACCTGATGCCATACCCAAATGAAAATAAATATTTCACAAGAGTTTTAGCCATGTTTTATGTGTAGGCTCAAATCTGATTTTTAGACTCTTACTTAAGCTAGAAGAAACCAATGACATAATCTAGTTATTTTTTTTAGGAATCATTTAATCTAATCTAATATAATTCTAAATACCTTTCCTTGTAACTTATAAATAAATTCAATTGCATAGTTTTTTCAGAAAATATAATAATTTTTCAGATTCCATTTCACTAATTTTATTAATTAACCAAAAAGTTAATCACTTTAATAATTAATAATTGTTACTAAATAGGAAAATGTAAAGCCCAAAAAAAGGAAAAAGTCAAGTGAGAAATTAAGGAGATGATTGTGCTTAGAACAAAGAGAGAGATTGAATTGAATTTTTTTTTTGTAATAAAATATTTTGTTTCCTTATTTTTCTGTTTTAAAAACAGAGTCTTCGCTCACTCCTATGATCCATTGTTTTGTCACACTGCACTTTTATCGGATCTCTCTCTCTCACCCTTTTATTCTCTTCATCTTCCTCTTCACATTCCCTTCAAAACTTGGTATTTTTCAACCTCTCTCTCTCTCTCCCTGTTTTTCTTGCTACTCTTTCTATTCTAAAATGATCTAAGCTTTCTTGATCCAACCATTGATCTGATTTAACTCTTTCATTGCTTAAAGTTTCAATCTTTGTGAGTTATAATCTCAAATTATGTTTTTTGTTGTATTATTTAGTGTTTTAAGTTGTTTTTTGATATACGGATATTTGTTCTGGCTTTAAATAGGCCCCATTAGTGGACGGTGGGGTTGATCAGGGTCGGATACATAGTTTTCAAAAAGAAAGTTTTTTGAAAATTTATGTGATCAAAAAGAGTTGTTTTTTATGATTTATGTGATCTGATGAGAAATGGGGTTGTGTGATTTGTAGGTGAAAAATGGCACAAATTCATCTTCATGGTACTCTTCATGCTACTATCTATGAGGTTGATAAGCTTAATGCTGGTGGTGGTGGAAATTTCCTTAGCATGGTACTGTTTTATTAATTTATTTTGGCCTATTTGGATCTGGTGATTCAATTGTTGATTTTGAGTTTTGATGTTTTTAGATTTTGTAATTTGAAGTGCATGTGATTTCATTTGTTTTTGCAAATGATTAAATTAAAAAAAGAAGAATATTTTGGTGGTGGGGATCACTGATGCATCAAAGTGGACCCTGCTTGCTTTTAGGATCTGTGATCTGTTTGATTATTTTATATTGTACTATATCAATTAATAAATAAAAAGTTCTATTGATTTTTTTTTTTCAGTGAATCTGTGATGAGACTTACATTTCTAATCTGATCTTAAATTATGTAGCAACAACATGCATCATTTTCTGATACTACCGATCATTTGCAAACCCTTAGGTGAATTATCTATATGGAAATGACAATGTTAATCTATATTAGTGTTGTCAAATGTCGGCCATAGCAGCGCCAAGGCGGACTGCGATGGCGGTTTTTTGGCAACCACCATGCCTAATTTGTTACAGATGGTGGGGCCATGGAGTTTTATGGCGGCTTAAAATCACTAACTTTTGGCTTTCCACCATGGTTCGCCATCTGCAATTGATAACACTGATCTCTATTAGTGATCGTTGTCATGGTTTCGTGAACCAAATCTTAACTAACATGTTGTAATTTAAGTGTTTGCTTGACATGATTCTAGAATGTCGCTTTCCGTTGAAATTACATTGTGTTCATTCAACTGATCTTTTACCTGAATAACCATTAACTTTATCTTATGCATCTTTTGTAACACATATGCAATTTTTTAGTAAAAAATTGTGTATGCTTGAACACCTTACTCATTGGATTTTGTTTTTGTTATTGGATTTTATACATTGCACATACATACCTAGGAGACTGATCTTTTACCTGAATAACCAAAGCTAGATCAAACAAATTAATGTTGATTATTTATGTTTATACATACATTACACATGGTGAAAAGAGAATATCCAGTTTCTTTAGTTTTGCGTTTTTATTTTCATCCTTCATTATTAATGACCCTATTTATTTGCTTATACTTTTACAGATCAGGCAAAACATTGAGGAAACTGTTGGTCTAGGAAAGGGAGTTACTAAACTCTATGCTACCATTGATTTGGAGAAGGCAAGAGTGGGAAGGACTAGAATTATAGAAAATGAACATACTAATCCCAAATGGTACGAGTCTTTTCACATTTACTGTGCTCATTTGGCTTCAAATATCATATTCACAGTGAAAGATGATAATCCTATTGGAGCAACTTTAATCGGAAGAGCATATGTGCCTGTCGAGGAGGTCTTGAATGGCGAGGAAATAGATAGGTGGGTTGAAATTTTGGACACGGAAAAAAATCCAGTACAAGAGGGTTCGAAGATCCATGTTAAGCTGCAATATTTTGATGTCACGAAAGACCGCAGTTGGGCTCGAGGCATTCAAAGCGCTAAATTTCCTGGCGTTCCATATACTTTCTTCTCACAGAGGAAAGGATGTAAGGTATCTCTTTACCAAGATGCTCATGTGCCGGATAATTTCATCCCTAAAATACCACTTTCTGGTGGCAAGACTTATCAGCCTCATCGGTGTTGGGAGGATATTTATGATGCCATCACTAATGCAAAACACATGATATACATTACCGGTTGGTCTGTTTATACCGAAATTTCCTTGGTGAGGGACTCTAGGAGGCCAAAGGCTGGGGGAGACACAACAATTGGTGAGCTTCTAAAGAAAAAGGCTAGTGAAGGTGTTAGGGTTTTGATGCTTGTTTGGGATGATAGAACATCGGTTGGTTTGTTGAAAAAGGATGGATTGATGGCCACTCATGATGAAGAAACCGCACAGTTCTTTGAAGGCACTGATGTGCACTGTGTTTTATGCCCCCGCAATCCTGATGATGGTGGTAGCATCGTTCAGGATTTACAAATTTCCACCATGTTTACTCATCACCAGAAGATTGTGGTTGTGGACAGTGAATTACCTGGTGGAGGGGCAGATAAGCGAAGGATTGTGAGTTTTGTTGGGGGTCTTGACCTTTGTGATGGAAGATATGATACTCCATTCCACTCACTCTTTAGAACCCTTGACACAGCACACCATGATGATTTTCATCAACCTAACTTTCCTGGTGCTGCAATCACAAAAGGCGGTCCAAGGGAACCTTGGCATGACATTCATTCCCGCCTTGAAGGACCAATCGCTTGGGATGTGTTGTTTAACTTTGAGCAACGATGGAGGAAGCAAGGCGGGAAAGATATACTTGTCTCTCTAAGGGAGCTTGAAGATTCTATTATTCCTCCATCCCCGGTAACGTTTCCGGATGATCATGAGACATGGAATGTTCAGCTGTTTAGATCTATTGATGGTGGGGCTGCTTTCGGGTTCCCAGAGACTCCTGAAGATGCTGCGAGAGCCGGGCTTGTTAGTGGCAAGGATAATATCATCGATCGTAGCATTCAAGATGCTTATATTAATGCTATTCGGCGTGCAAAGAACTTCATCTATATTGAAAATCAGTATTTCCTTGGAAGCTCTTTTGCTTGGAGTGGTGAGGATATTAAGCCTGAAGACATTGGTGCTTTGCATCTAATCCCAAAGGAACTTTCACTTAAGATTATGAGTAAGATTGAAGCCGGAGAAAAGTTTACTGTGTACGTTGTTGTCCCAATGTGGCCGGAGGGTGTCCCAGAAAGTGCATCGGTTCAAGCAATATTGGACTGGCAGAGGAGAACAATGGAGATGATGTACAAGGATATCGTTCTGGCACTCAGGGCAAAGGGAATCGAGGAAGATCCTCGGAATTATTTGACGTTCTTCTGCCTCGGTAATCGGGAAGTAAAGAAACAAGGAGAGTATGAGCCTTCCGAACAACCAGAACCTGATTCAGATTACGAGAGAGCCCAACAGTCCCGACGTTTTATGATCTATGTTCATACCAAGATGATGATAGGTAAGTTTGAAAATTACTGTCATAAATTACAGGCTGCTGCAATCTCACAAATTTTGAAGCATTATTTTTTAATCATTACTTTCATGATTATGCATACTTTCTTTCTTTCTTTCTTTCTTTGTAGTTGATGACGAATACATAATCGTTGGATCTGCCAACATCAACCAAAGATCAATGGACGGTGCGAGGGACTCTGAGATAGCGATGGGAGCATATCAGCCCTACCATTTAGCTGCAAGACAGCCGGCACGTGGTCAAGTCCACGGTTTCCGCATGGCATTATGGTATGAGCACCTTGGCATGCTTCATGACTCCTTCCTTCATCCAGAAAGCCAAGAATGTATCAGAAAGGTGAACCAGATTGCTGACAAATATTGGGATCTCTATTCCAATGAGTCACTCGAGCACGACCTCCCTGGACACTTGCTTCGCTATCCGATTGGAGTTGCTAGTGAAGGAGATGTCACACAGCTGCCTGGATTTGAATTTTTCCCCGACACCAAGGCTCGGATTCTTGGAGGCAAAGCTGATTACCTCCCTCCTATCCTCACTACTTAGTTTGCTTTTTATACTTTTTGTTCACAATATTGAAGACTGCTTACTTACATCCTAATCTTTGTTTTCATTACTATTTGTGGTTTGAACTTTGAAGAGTAATAATCTTTTTTGCTTTTTATATATATGTTGAGAGTAACAATGAGCCAAATACAGATTTTTGTGATTTGATGTTGTTAACTGCTATGACTTTAGCTGGTTTCTAATCAGTGTTTCCTTTCTCCCTTAATGTCATTATTCTTTAACTTCATTTGTGGTTTAATTTTTCTGAGTAAGCTTACCTTAGGTATTGGCTAACAAACGAATATCATATCATATGATAAATAGTTTATTTGAGGGGGTTTCCTGAAATTTTTTGTAGTGGGAGCAAGGGTTATCACTTATCATATGGATACTAATTATAATAATTTTGGTGTGGAGTGCCGATTAAGCAATTAATCTTTTATATATTTTTCTTATGGTTTTGAAAAAAAGAACTCACATACACTAAGTATAGAGAAGAGATATATTGTGGATTCGAACTTGCTTATACCAGCAATCAAAATGTCACCAATCTTTTACCATCTTAGGTGCCCTTAATTGTCATTAATCCATCCTTTTATTTTTATATAATAAGGTGGCAAGCGGGGGCAATGTCTTTTACTTGTGTGGAAACATGATTAGAAAATGTTGGGGCTACCTACCAATTTAATGACTATAATTCATGGCAAGGATTTCTCTGATTAAGCTGGCCTTAGCATATAAAAGTCTTCACACTTGTGTGGTAGGAAAATAGTCATTTTTACGTCTCATTTAGGGGATCCTTCCAACATTAGTCTCTATCCTTCAGTTTTATTTTTTTAATAAACCAAATGTATCCTCCATACGTAACCGCATTTAAGGGGTTGACATATCTCAACAATTGTTTTTCTATACACATCGGTAACAATTGTTTTTCTATACGCATTGGTCAGGATCGAACCTTGAACCAAATGGTTAAGGGACTCATGTATCTATCACTTGTGATACCATGTGTTAGCTAAAACAAAGTTTTAGAATCCCTACTTTTTACTCTGAAATTGGTCATGACGTCAATTTTATAAACTGAATGCTGATATGTCATTTTTTTTAAGCAGACGTCTTATGTGGCATTACATGGTAGGCTTAATTATAAAATAAAAAATCTAAATTTATTCTAAAGTTTGTGTTAAAATGATAAAGTTAGTAATAAAGTATTACAATTAACACATGTGCTTTCGTACGGGTCACGTAACATTGCGATAATTATATAAAAAAAGAATTAGATTGTTTATATTGTAGAATGTTTATAGATATTAAATTAAAATTATGAGTATTAATGTAATATTTCTATTAAAAAATTTCTCTTATATATATATATAAATCTGTTAAATAGTTGAATTACACAAATTATGAATTTTATTTGCTTATATATGTGAAAACAAATTTTTATGTAGATATATGAGAAAGTTGATATGATAAAATTTTGAAAATTCATGACAATTTTCAAAATCAAAATTAATGTAGTGTTTCTATTAAATAAATTTTTATTTTATACGCAAAAGAGTGTTCAATGTTTGCAACGCACCCCTTGCAGATTTTATGTACTTATATCTGCATAAATTTTTTTATACATATATGAGAAAGTCGATATGATTAAATTTTGAAAACTCATGACTATTTTCAAAATCAAGATTAACGTAGTGTTTCTATTAAATAACTTTTTATTTTATATGCAAAAGAATGTTCAATGTTTGCACCACACCCGTTTCAGATTTTAAATACTTAAATCTGTATAAACAAATTTTTATATACATATATGAGAAAGTCGATATCATAAAATTTTGAAAACTCGTGACTATTTTCAAAATCAAAATTAACGTAGTATTTCTATTAAATAACTTTTTATTTTATATGCAAAAGTCTGTTCAATGTTTGCACCGCACCTGTTGCAGATTTTAAATACTTATATCTGCATAAACAAATTTTTATATACATATATGAGAAAGTCGATATGATAAAATTTTGGAAACTCATGACTATTTTCAAAATATCAACATTAATGTAGTGTGTCTATTAAATAAATTTTTATTTTATATTTAAAACACCGTTAAATATGTACATCGCACTCGTTGAAGATTTTATATGCTTATATATGTAGAAGAAAGTTTTTATGTACTGATATGTGATAGTTGATATGATAAAATTTTGAAAACTCGTGACTATTTTTAAAATATCAAAATTAATACAGTGTTTCTATTAATTAAATTTTAATTTATATGAAAAACATCGTTCAATGTTTGCACCGCTCCCGTTGCAGATTTTAAATGTTTATATCTGCAGAAACAAATTTTATATACATATATGAGAAAGTTGATATGATAAAATTTTGGAAACTCATGACTATTTTCAAAATATCAACATTGATATAATGTGTCTATTAAATAAATTTTTTTATTTTATATTTAAAACACCATTAAATATTTAAACCGCACTCGTTGAGAATTTTAGATGCTTATATATGCAGAAGAAAAATTTATGTATGATATGTGATAGTCGATATAATAAAATTTTAAAAACTCATGACTATTTTTAAAATATCAACATTAATGAAGTGTTTCTATTAATTAAATTTTTATTTTATATGCAAAACACTGTTGAATGTTTGCACCGTTCCCGTTGCAGATTTTAAATGTTTATATCTGCTCCGTAATTTTTTTTTTTTAAAAAATAAATTAAATTTTGCAAAATGACAATTATGCACATAAAATTAAGGAGATCATGAGTTTTAATAAGGACGATTATGAAATTTACTGGATTTCAATTTTTATATATTTTTTGTTAGTAGAAGAGGAGATCATAGATTTTTATAAGGACGATTATGAAACTTTGCTAGACTTCAATTTTTATATATTGTTAGTAGATAAAAAACAAATAAATTAGTTTCATAGTTATCTGTGGAAATCGATTACATTTGTGATGACCATTATCCATAATTAATTTTTTAAAAAACAAATAAATTAAATTTTGCAAAATCACAATTATACACATAAGATTAGGGAGATCAAGAATTTTAATAAGGACGATTATGAAATTTTGCTGAATTTTAATTTTTATATATTATTAGTAGACCAGTAGACATCCTCTAAAAAAATGCAATTAACTTCTAGATGGGTTTGTGAACCTTTATCACGAGCTGCTGCATAATGGGTTGCGCCGCATATTATATGAAGATAGACCCTTAACATTTTCAATAAATTTTAATAAAATATTTCTTTTAACATAATATAGGCTTCAAATTTATATCAGATATTACTTTATTATTTTTAGGGGTGTTGCTTACCATTTTTAATAAAATTTAATAAAATATTACATGATTTTTTTAACAAGCCAAAATGAGATACATTACGAACAACGGAGTGTCCTTAATAACATAAGGTGTGCCAATAAGAACCTCAAAAGTATACAAGCGATCAAGTCACAAAGAAAACGAAAATACAACAAATTAGCCGATGCTCAGACAAACAAACGAGCTCGACCATCACATATGAAAATATAGACGAATATTAATATTAGTAGTCTTCATCCACCAAAAGGAATGTAGCTTCACTTTATCTAGCAACTGATGGATAAGACTTTCGATGTTCTTAAATATTCGGCTGTTCCTTTTATTCCACAAAACTTAAACGCAACAAAGCCAAACAAGCTGCAAAAATGAACGATGAGCTCTCAAACCACTTAAAGAATAAGTAAACTGAATAGCATGATCTTGAAGATGTGACAGATCGGCCGTAGAAATGTCAAGCCAAGACCGTGCAAGGCCCCACAAAGAGGCTAAGGAGGGACAAGACAAAAACAGATGTTGAGCCGTCTCTAACCCTTCACACCCAGTCACACATAACTGATTATCGTGAGAAATAATGACGTGTGTCATCAGATTATCCTCCGTCGCTAACTTGTTTTGAATGAGTCTCCAGGTCAAGATCGAAACCTTCAAGGGAACCTGTTTATGCCAAATAAAATCTGTAATAACATCAGAGCTTGAGGCCTCCTTGCTAGTGAGCATCCTGTACACACCCTTAACCGAGTAACCGCAAATATTACATGAATTTCTTTTTTAATTATTATAAAATTCTCTATTTTACTAAAACTGATATGAGTACACATTTGGACCCTTTTTAAGAGTACATATTAAACAAAGCCTACATTTAGTATCATGGAAGACTGATTCTATACCTTTATAATATGTGAAGTATTGAATTTGTTAAAAAGAAATTGTCTATAAAACATTATGCTAATCTGTAAAGAAAATTACATACATGCATTCACTCATAAAGAAATGATACATTTCTGTCGAGAAAGCATTGAGATAGTTATAGTTTTGAGATTAAAAAAAACAGAGATAGTTGTATTTAGATCTGAATATAATATTAAATAGTAGAAAAGAAAGTCAAGTTCTATTATTCTATTTATTTATTCAATTGTTGTGGTAGATAAGAACATGAGCATGTCGTATGAGGGGAATATTCAATTCTAGAATATTATCTTAGTCTAAAAACAACAGCATCGTGCTGAAAATCAGAATCCGGATGATTGAGAGTATGGGATACCACTATTGAATAAAAAAATTTAGCCAACAATGAGCAGCTTATTAGAATAATAGGATATTGCTAAGTGCTAACATTACTTAATATTTGTCCACGGTGGCCTTGATCAAATTTGTTGTGCTCATAATAGTTTGTAAACTGTAAATTATTTTTTGGCAAACAATATCACTCACTCATTAGCTATATTATAAATTGAAAGATTAGTTTATTGGTTAATTAGATGAATTAGTTGCAACTCCTTTAAGAGTTATAGTTAGTGGTTGTTAGTAGTTAATTTTCTTTTAATCAAAGGTATTTTGTAGTTAATTTTTCTTGACGGCTTCTTCTCAAACGTATTTCAGCCAAAGGGAATTAAGATATGGCTAGACTTTATTACGGTTACTACGGGATCCCTTTTGAATCAACTTTCACATTTTGGTTGTTTAGGTGGTTTTTCAAAGCAATCTCGTTTGGCTCTAAACAATATTTGGCTTTATTGCGTTTGAGTCATTTAAAAAGAAAGAAACGGACGTATTTTTCTGTATAATGAGAAAAATTTAAAGTCTTTATGTGACAAAATTAAGCTTCAGTCTTTCTGGTGGTTGAAAGCGAGATACAAAAATTTCGTTTTCGACTATCACTATTGGTGACTTATGTTGGAACAAGAAGGGTCTTGTACAATTCCTCTAAGGTTTTGATGATAACAAAGTATTGAAGAACAATTTGACATACTAATATTTGTTCAAGTGTGCAGGATCATAGAATGTATCCATCAAGTATTGAACATGTATTAAAGTATCAGAAGC
The DNA here is from genome assembly GCA_018208015.1 of Medicago ruthenica. NCBI lineage: Eukaryota > Viridiplantae > Streptophyta > Magnoliopsida > Fabales > Fabaceae > Medicago > Medicago ruthenica. Next base: position 3,502,732 of record CM031374.1, on the reverse strand, counting down.
ACAAGAGAAGCTCCAAATGACTATGGTAGAAGATCTGAAGAAAGGTCAACCAGAAGTCAACACACTGATCAAAAGAAAAGGACGTCTCTCATAAGCTGTAGAGATCATCAGACTCTGTGGAGATAATCAGACTCAGAAGACCTAATCAGACACAGAAGAGTCTATCATACTTGAAAGACCTTCAGAAGCACCTGAGGGACCCAGACTCCACGTCAGATTTGTCGTCTTCTAAAGTTGTTCACATCAAAGGATCTGAGCACAACTTTGTCTTCTTCTGACCACATGTAGAAACAAACAAAGAACTTCAAGGGCAATTAGAATGAACAGATACTTCCTGTTTCAACAAAGGATTTTTGAATGAACATCCAACAGAATTATCCATATCATGCAATGGTCCAACGTCCTTGATTTGAAGCTTCTCAACGACTCTTAATGCGCTAGCACTCTTCTCAAACGTCTCTCAAATCCCTGCCTATAAAAGGAGTTGAAGACCATGAAGAAGATTAACAAGACTCTGCTCTTTCACTATGTCATTACTCTCTCAAATTAAATAGCGCAAAACACTTGGGATATTTCTTACCAAACATTGTATCTTAGAAATCCTAGAGTTGTAATTGTTGGATATTTGGTTGTTGGCTTCATGTTTGCTAAAATCAAATATACAAGCAAGATGTGCGTCTTCAGAAGCTGGACCTCAGAAGCAAAACTTCAGAAGCACTTTTCAGAAGCTGAACCTTCAGAAGCACTGTTCAGAAGCTGAACCTTCAGAAGCACTGTTCAGAAGCAACCTTCAGACGCTGAATGTTCAGACGCAGAACTTCAGATGCAGACCTTCAGAAGCACTTCTTCAGAAGTACCTTCAGAAGCTTTCCTGTTTTCGCGCCTTGGAGCTGTTTATTTTCTCACATGATCTTTTGTAGATTTGATTGAAGAATTCTCCAAGATGCGTGTGTTTCTAGAAGGAAGAATATTTTCGTAAGATATTTTCTGAAGATTGGTTACTTTTATTTGTGAATATATTTTCAAAGAGATCTTTGGAAAATATATTTATGAAGAATATTGTGGAATATATTTCTAAAGAAGAATTTTGGAAATATATCTTTGAAGAATATTTAGTTCAAATATTTGTTGCTGCTGAAGACTATAAATAGAAGGCGCTGTTATTGGAGAAAATCATCTCAACCAAAGCTATCATTGAAAGAGTATACTTAGGTTTTGAGTCTGTTAATTGTGAGTCTTTCTTGTGTCACCTTGATGTAAGCATAGGACTGTGTTTAGTTGAGTTGTAATTGTGAATCACTCATAAGATTTTAAGCAAGAGTGACGTTTGTGTGTTTTGGAGTGTGTCTCCTACTTTGTTTGTTATTTGAGTTTAAGATCACTGGGGCAGTGATTGTTTGAGGGGAAGTGAGATGAGATCTTAGGTCTAGGAGTTCCTAGGTTGAAGTCAATACAGGTAGTTGCTAGGTGATAAGTTGTAAACTGGGAGTTTGCTGAGAACTTAGAACTAGGACTATCATAGTGGATTTCCTTCTTGGCTTGGTAGCCTCCAGACGTAGGTGTGTTTGTCACCGAACTGGGTTAACAAATATCATGTGCCTTTTATTTTCTGTCTGTCATTGATCCTCTGTTTTACGTTCAGCATCAGGACTTGCCAGAATTACAATTGGCATCAGAGCAGACACCCTGCTGTTTTAGGGTGAGCTCCAGGGAAGGTATTTTCTGGTAGAATGGACAAGGAATAAGGATTTGTGAACATACCACCTCTGTTGGATGGTTCCAACTATGACTATTAGAAATCACGCATGAGTGCTTTCCTTAAGTCTATAGACAATAAAACCTGGAAAGCAGTTCTGAAGGGTTGGGAACATCTTGTTGTGCTTGACAAAGATGGAAAGAAGACAGCTGATCTGAAACCAGAAGAAGAATGGTCTAAGGAAGAAGATGAATTAGCTCTTGGAAACTCCAAGGCCTTGAATGATATATTCAATGGAGTGGACAAGAATATGTTCAGACTGATCAAGCAGTGCACAGTAGCTAAGGATGCTTGGGAGATTCTTAAAACTACTCATGAAGGCACTTCCAAGGTAAAAATGTCCAGACTTCAACTTCTCACCACCAAGTTTGAAAATCTCAAAATGTTGGAGGATGAAAATATACAAGACTTCTATATGAACGTTCTGGACATGGCTAACTCATTTGATTCTCTTGGAGAAAGAATGTCTGATGAGAAGCTTATGAAGAAAATACTCAGGTCTCTACCTAAGAGATTTGACATGAAGGTGACTGCCATTGAGGAAGCACATGACATCTTTAGTATGAAGGTTGAGTAATTGATAGGATCCTTGTAGAATTTTGAGATAGCCTTCAATAACAGAACTGATAAAAAGGGGAAAGGTGTTGCTTTTGTAGCAAATGCTGATAATGAGGATGATGAAAGCACATCAGAAGCTCTTGTGATGCTTAGTAGACAATTTAACAAGATTCTGAAGCAGACTAACAGGAGATCCAAAACAAATGACTTGAAGAAGACAAGAACTGATGAGAAAAGCAATCAATCCAAAGGTGTTCAGTGTCATGAGTGTGATGGATATGGCCACATTAGGACAAAATGTGCAACGTACCTCAAGAAACAGAAGAAAAGTTTAGAAAAGTTTGGCTGTGTCTTGGTCTGATGAAGATGACTCTGAAGGAGAAGTGGAGAATGAGTCTGCTAAGTATGTCAATGCTTTAACTGGTAGATGTATATCTGATGATAAAGTTAAAGTTCCAGAAGCACCATCAGGTTCAGAAGCACCATCTGATACTGAGTCAAGTGATGGAGAATTAACTTATGAAGAACTTCTTGCCTCTTTCAAAGAACTATACATCAGAAGTGAAGAAGTTTGAGTGTTATATATAAATCAGAAGAAGACTATCAGTCAACTGCATGCTGAAAGAAGTGACCATGTAGCAAAAATTTCTGATCTCAATGATGAGGTAACCCAGCTGAACTCTCAACTTGAACATATGAAGAAGCAAGTCAGAATGATGAACACTGGTACTGATGTGCTAGAAGAGATATTGGAGAGTCAGAACCAAGGGAAGCCAAATGGTATAGGATTTGATGATAGGATCTTGAACAAACAGCAAAATCCAGCTAAAAAGTTCAATGCAGTTGTTGAAACATCTGATCCAATGATAAGCAAACCTAAGATGGAACATCAGAACAAACCTCAGGGATCTAAGAGCAGGAGGGCATCTCATCCTTGGATATGTCATTACTGTGGTAGAAAGGGGCACATAAAGCCATTTTGTTTCAAGTTGTATGGATACTGTAACATCCCGCCCAAGACTCGAATAATTATTAACATTGAGACGATGTATCGGAGATGTTTTAAGCAAAAAGGGCAAATTGGTAAATTATCAGTTAATGGGTTAATTATATGACAAGTGTAATATTCCGCGTAAATGTGATGGTTAACAGCGTTAGAAACTCGTTAAGCAAGAATGGCAAACTCGTAATAAGTGGCATGGCGTTTTAGTAATTATTTGGAAAAGAGGGATTGTTTAAGAAGAAGAACAAGATATTTCTTGTTCATTCTTTTCCTCTTTCACTCATTCATTCAACTCTCATTCTCTCCCTCTTCCTCCCTACCCACACGCCCCCATCTCTCCCTCTTCACTCATCAAGATTTCAACCCAAATTTATGTGAGAAAGAGCTAGCAAGCTTGTGTGGGAAGCTAGAACAAGAGAAGAAATAAGAGAAAGGAAGAATGGAACAAGAAGGAAAGAAAACCTAAGCTAAGGTTGGAGAAGAAGCAAAGGAAAACTTGGAAAGAAAGCTAGCTAATTCAAGGTGAGTTCCCTAGGGGTTTTAGAACCCACCTTGTTGAACTTTTGATGATTAAGTTGTTTATTGGATAAGTTTATAATTAGTGCCCAATTCCTTATGCTTGGTAAATCCCTTAGTTAATCATGTTGTAAGCTACTTATATGTTTTGAATTTCCTTCCCATAAGTTGTTTTGAGGTTTAGAATGGATTGGTTTGGCCTAGGAAGCAAGAAATTGAACCCTGCAAATGACAAAATCGGCCACCGATTGCATGAGTTCGGCCACCGATTTTTATGGCTCATTTTCATGTAACTCACGGCAAAAATCGGGGCCCGATTTATGCAAATCGGCCGCCGATTTCCCCTCCATGCAAATTCATTTTTATTGATGTTAGGCATGGATTTAAGATAGGATGGTTAAAGGGTATTACATTGGAGGATGATTAACCAACTTCTAAGTTATATTGAGGAGTAAAGGACTAGTTTTGGGTCTAATCCTAACCAAGCAAAGGTTTATGAGAATGATAACCTTAAGACTATGATTTCATAAGTATGTATTGGGAGTTGGTTCTCCCTAAGAATGTATTTTATGCCAACAATAGTACAGTAAAGTAAGTACTCACAAGTACTCAAGATGAGAATAACGTCTAAATTAAGGATCCCTTATAGGTTATGTATTGGGGATTAGTTTCCCCTAAGAGACGCATTAAGTATGCAAAGCGTATGATAAGTGTTAGACGTACCTTTAAGTGCAAAGGTTAAGGATTAATGAGATTAAGAGTGATTCAATGATCGAAGTTAAGAGCCTATTTATAGGTTAAGTTATAAGAATGAATATGTCAAGTAGGCATTTGATATGCACAAGATTATGAAACTTATATATATGTTTATGATTTTAAGTTAAGAATTTTAATGATAAAGAATATGATAACGTGTTCATCAGACTCCGGGTTACGCCGGATGGGATTTCTCCGAAAGGGTTATCCACACGTAAGTTATAAGACTATATATGTTTAAAGAATAAGAACAAATTAATAAGATGGCTTGATGTGTCTCTCGTATGCTCGCTAGTTAGTATACGAGGGGTTCCTGTGAAGTTACCGCCTTAATGGCAGCCGGAACGGTGAAGTTACCGCTCGTGAGGGCAGCTACACATCCAAGTCTTAAAAGTTAATGTGTCTCCTGTCTGCTCGTCAGTTAGTATACAGGGGGTCCCCGTGAAGTTACCGCCTTAAATGGCAGCTGGGACGGTGAAGTTACCGCTCGCGAGAGCAGCCGCACAAAGAAAGAGGAGTCCGGTGTTAGCCTGATATGATAGGAATTTCACCGGTAAGAAGGGAGATGTACTTCGGGGTTACTCCACCCGGATGCACTCCGTAAAATGAACCAAGATAATTATTGTTTGTTCAACGCTGACTTACTAACTTATAATTAAGAATGATGTATATTAATACTTATGAAATTATTATGAGAATATGATGATTAGTCAGCAGAGAAAGAAAGTGATCATAGGATGTCCCCAGATCACTAAGTGTAAGTTAAAGTTTAAGTTAAAATATGAAAGTATGAGATAAGATTATGATTTGCAGCGATCCTAGTTCTTTCCCTTGATCGCGAAATAAGTAAAGGTTAAGACTTGGCGATCATAGGTATCCCCAAGATTGCCGAGGTAGGCACGGCGACCCTAGGTTCCCCGTGGTCGCCAGCAGTAGGTAGGGTAGGAGCTCACTGAGACATTATGTCTCATCCCTATCCTTCTGGTGCAGGTTCATAGGTTAGCAGGAGATGTTCATGAAGATCTTCAGGAGGACGCTGGATGGAGTGCAGATGCTCGTCGAGGCAAGCTCAGGAGGTTGACATATTTTATATTTGTATATGAACATGTAATGTATGATATTAGGACATTTATGTAAACGAGCAAAATGTACTCATTCAGTGGTTTGTATATTTTAATTATTGTAAATTTTAATGTATCCGATATCAGATTAACGCACATACTAATATACTAGTTAACGTTAGTATGGGTGTTACAATTGGTATCAGAGCAGGTCGATTCAGACCGTGCCTTGGGTCATTAAAGTTTCAATAAAAGTAGTGGGACCATTGGGTTCCGGATATTGTCCTAAAGGTCACATCTAGTTGAGCCTGATCAACTCAACCTAGTATATGACAGTTAGGATATATGTCCGAGAGCTGAATGTGACCAAGGAGGAATGAAGTCTATGAAGGGCGAAGATTAAGGTGACATAATTTTAAGACGGAATTGGCGGAGAAGTACTCATGCCAAATGGTGGCCATCAAACTGTAAAGTGACGAAGCCTGATAGTGGCAAGGTCTTAGAGACATAAAGGATAATTAACGTTGAGGTGAAGTGCCTCAACCCAGTTGGACGCATCGTTGGACGATGCCTCGTCTGCGGAAAACATAAAGATTAAGGAATCATGGAACACTCTAGGGAATTACGTGAAACCTTGACGGGAACCGCAGTTTGAGAAGTTAAAGTGAAGTGTGGACTGAGTAACAATACTGAGTACAGAGTTGAAGAGTCGAACTTGAAACGGATGAGGTTTTAATGTCCGAACAGTTGAGAGAATTAATTATGGACTAAGTGAGTTATTGGAATAGGTGAGACTATCCACTCAAGTGTGGTTATTGAGTATGAATCACAAGTAAGTTTGACCCCATCAGCTCAGCCACGTCTACTGAACCAGATTTGTGAAATAAGAAGAGTAGATGAATAAGTAGTAACAATAAGACTCGTTGCATGTCAAAGTGTGAATCAAAATTTTTGGATGTATCCTAATGGTAAGAAGATTAGAAGTAAGAGAAGCTAGACTGGGATTTTACTTAAAGCAGGTTGGATAATAAATAATAAGTTGTCGGAATTTAGTATACTGATGGACGGATTAAGTTGAACACCCTTGATTGGATGAATAGTATTGAATTTCCTCGATTGGTTGAAGAAGGCAGGTTCAAGATAACACCAGATTATAGTAGACTAGTGTTGAAGGATGATCGGAATTTTAGCCGAGAAATTATGTTGAGATTTTAATATACGGAGGACCGTCTTGAATGTGAAAGGTTAGGATTGAAGTTAATGTGAAGGCAATATAGGTTTTCAACCGAAGAGTTTTCTTCCACGAATATTATAGAAGCTGAAAGAGATCACCCCGTGTGGATAAGTTCCGAAGGGGTAACTTAAAGGACTTGATAGAGTTTTGGAGACCGAAGTTGTCTCGGAAAGATTATGGATATGAAATCCTTACGGATAAGGATAGAATGGTTAGTAACGGGACTCAAACCCTCAGTGGATTTAGTGTACGGAAGATTAGAATCTCCGGAAGTCATAGAATGTTTTGGAATTTGCCACAAGTGATTGTGTGTGAACTTGAGTTACCTTAAGTAGGTTACACTTGGATTTCTGCAATGGTTAATGACTATACATGATGTACTGACCAGGAGCATTGTTAGGCTCGTAACAGTTGCTGAAGACCGTTTGCAGGTTTTGGTGAATTATCATAAGGGTAAGAATATGGTTTATGTCCGAAAGGAAACACAAAGTCAGGTGATGACCAATTCGTAAGTTAAGTAAATGGTTTTGGTTACTGAGATTACCAAGTGATAAAGTAAAAGGAATGATCGATGGAATTTTATGTGACAATAGTGAAGTCTTCCTCCGATGCTACCTCAAGTATAAAAATCAGAGTGGCGCAGCGGAGTGGTAATCCAAGAATGGAATAATGGACAATGCTAAGTTAAAGCTTAGAGAACGAGGAGATGTTAAATGCTTAATTCATATTATACGGGATAGTAGTCAGTATAAGCAATTTGAATAAATCATGAGTTCTAAGGGAAAGTTATGGAAGTTAAGTTGATGAGTATCTTAAATCTCGAAATCCATGAGGAATGAAATATTTGAATTTGAGGCTTTGATTAGAAACGACAATGCAGTAGTGAGTAAGTTTAATCCCATGTTGTAACCATGTCATGTTAATCTATATTAGCCGAAGATTTCGGAAGTTTTGAACTTAATGTTCATCAGTAAAGGAAGGAGAGCTTTTACGTAGATTAAAAGTTATTCGTAGTCCATGGTAAAGGGCTGCGTAATTTTATGTTATGACTAAAGGATTAAAGACTGAGTGTGCTTTTTGGGTGGCAATCAAGTAGAGTTCTCTGTTGAAAATAAGGATCTTGAATTCGATGTCCAGGACGAGAAGTAAGTTTGTGATACCGGTGAATTGTAACCATAAATTTACATTATAGGTTGTTGTATACTTAAGAATAAACATGAGTAACATAGGCGGGGCAAACCTGGCAAGCCAGTTGAAAGGCAAATCCCGGATGTTACGAAATGAGATAAGAGTAAGAGAAGATTTTCAATTGATGTGGTAGTGTTTCAAATATGTTAAGGTTAAGAATGACGTCCCGTTAGTCGGACAAAGTTGAGATAAGGTATAGTGTACACGTGCTTGCTTATGTATATAAGTTATATGCTATGATATATATTGTATAATGTTATGTGCGACGACTTAAGCCACTCATCACTTGGACTAAATTCCTATAAGTTTGGGATTATCGGTGTAGAAAACATTTATGCTACGACAAGAAAACGAGAATAAGATGTGACAAGAACGATGGGAGATTGGCAAACTCCTAGTAAGAAGAAGGATTTCTAAGTTATTAAGATAAGTAACGTCATAGATCAATTGAAGCAGAACGCGGGTAATCAGTAAGATTTCGCGAGTTCTTGAGGAATTACGTGATGGAAGCAATGATTAAGATTATGGAAAGTAATACACTAAGATGTCTCCTCCTTGTACTTGTATAATGGAAGTAATGCGGTAGTTTTATTCTCATTAAAGAATGGTATAATTATGGAAAAACCATATATGTAAGATGCCGTTGTATAAGGCAAAGATCGAATATAAGAATTCAATGGAATCGTCGAGGATAATAAGAACGTCCGATGTCGTCAAAGTAAGATTATGTAGTCTATGACAAGGTTATAAGATTCAACACAAGTGTTAGGATTGGATAACTCTAGTTTGGGTTTGCAAGAAGTGTTCTAACAAGGATACAGTCAGCAAGTTGGATGCGAGGATTCGGATAACCTCATATTCTTCTACGCAAGAAAAGTGTAATGCACATCAACGCTTCAGATAATGAAAAGATTGTCGGATATATTCGACTTATAGAGTTGGAATCTAAGGGATTCCGATAAGTAAGAAGAACTGGAGTTTTGGCTAATGAAGGAAGTAGTAAGTGAGATTAATTCATGTATGATAGTGGATTCTAAATTTCGAGGACGAAATTTCTTTAAGGGGGGTAGATTGTAACATCCCGCCCAAGACTCGAATAATTATTAACATTGAGACGATGTATCGGAGATGTTTTAAGCAAAAAGGGCAAATTGGTAAATTATCAGTTAATGGGTTAATTATATGACAAGTGTAATATTCCGCGTAAATGTGATGGTTAACAGCGTTAGAAACTCGTTAAGCAAGAATGGCAAACTCGTAATAAGTGGCATGGCGTTTTAGTAATTATTTGGAAAAGAGGGATTGTTTAAGAAGAAGAACAAGATATTTCTTGTTCATTCTTTTCCTCTTTCACTCATTCATTCAACTCTCATTCTCTCCCTCTTCCTCCCTACCCACACGCCCCCATCTCTCCCTCTTCACTCATCAAGATTTCAACCCAAATTTATGTGAGAAAGAGCTAGCAAGCTTGTGTGGGAAGCTAGAACAAGAGAAGAAATAAGAGAAAGGAAGAATGGAACAAGAAGGAAAGAAAACCTAAGCTAAGGTTGGAGAAGAAGCAAAGGAAAACTTGGAAAGAAAGCTAGCTAATTCAAGGTGAGTTCCCTAGGGGTTTTAGAACCCACCTTGTTGAACTTTTGATGATTAAGTTGTTTATTGGATAAGTTTATAATTAGTGCCCAATTCCTTATGCTTGGTAAATCCCTTAGTTAATCATGTTGTAAGCTACTTATATGTTTTGAATTTCCTTCCCATAAGTTGTTTTGAGGTTTAGAATGGATTGGTTTGGCCTAGGAAGCAAGAAATTGAACCCTGCAAATGACAAAATCGGCCACCGATTGCATGAGTTCGGCCACCGATTTTTATGGCTCATTTTCATGTAACTCACGGCAAAAATCGGGGCCCGATTTATGCAAATCGGCCGCCGATTTCCCCTCCATGCAAATTCATTTTTATTGATGTTAGGCATGGATTTAAGATAGGATGGTTAAAGGGTATTACATTGGAGGATGATTAACCAACTTCTAAGTTATATTGAGGAGTAAAGGACTAGTTTTGGGTCTAATCCTAACCAAGCAAAGGTTTATGAGAATGATAACCTTAAGACTATGATTTCATAAGTATGTATTGGGAGTTGGTTCTCCCTAAGAATGTATTTTATGCCAACAATAGTACAGTAAAGTAAGTACTCACAAGTACTCAAGATGAGAATAACGTCTAAATTAAGGATCCCTTATAGGTTATGTATTGGGGATTAGTTTCCCCTAAGAGACGCATTAAGTATGCAAAGCGTATGATAAGTGTTAGACGTACCTTTAAGTGCAAAGGTTAAGGATTAATGAGATTAAGAGTGATTCAATGATCGAAGTTAAGAGCCTATTTATAGGTTAAGTTATAAGAATGAATATGTCAAGTAGGCATTTGATATGCACAAGATTATGAAACTTATATATATGTTTATGATTTTAAGTTAAGAATTTTAATGATAAAGAATATGATAACGTGTTCATCAGACTCCGGGTTACGCCGGATGGGATTTCTCCGAAAGGGTTATCCACACGTAAGTTATAAGACTATATATGTTTAAAGAATAAGAACAAATTAATAAGATGGCTTGATGTGTCTCTCGTATGCTCGCTAGTTAGTATACGAGGGGTTCCTGTGAAGTTACCGCCTTTAATGGCAGCCGGAACGGTGAAGTTACCGCTCGTGAGGGCAGCTACACATCCAAGTCTTAAAAGTTAATGTGTCTCCTGTCTGCTCGTCAGTTAGTATACAGAGGGTCCCCGTGAAGTTACCGCCTTAAATGGCAGCTGGGACGGTGAAGTTACCGCTCGCGAGAGCAGCCGCACAAAGAAAGAGGAGTCCGGTGTTAGCCTGATATGATAGGAATTTCACCGGTAAGAAGGGAGATGTACTTCGGGGTTACTCCACCCGGATGCACTCCGTAAAATGAACCAAGATAATTATTGTTTGTTCAACGCTGACTTACTAACTTATAATTAAGAATGATGTATATTAATACTTATGAAATTATTATGAGAATATGATGATTAGTCAGCAGAGAAAGAAAGTGATCATAGGATGTCCCCAGATCACTAAGTGTAAGTTAAAGTTTAAGTTAAAATATGAAAGTATGAGATAAGATTATGATTTGCAGCGATCCTAGTTCTTTCCCTTGATCGCGAAATAAGTAAAGGTTAAGACTTGGCGATCATAGGTATCCCCAAGATTGCCGAGGTAGGCACGGCGACCCTAGGTTCCCCGTGGTCGCCAGCAGTAGGTAGGGTAGGAGCTCACTGAGACATTATGTCTCATCCCTATCCTTCTGGTGCAGGTTCATAGGTTAGCAGGAGATGTTCATGAAGATCTTCAGGAGGACGCTGGATGGAGTGCAGATGCTCGTCGAGGCAAGCTCAGGAGGTTGACATATTTTATATTTGTATATGAACATGTAATGTATGATATTAGGACATTTATGTAAACGAGCAAAATGTACTCATTCAGTGGTTTGTATATTTTAATTATTGTAAATTTTAATGTATCCGATATCAGATTAACGCACATACTAATATACTAGTTAACGTTAGTATGGGTGTTACAGATACCACAAGCACCTTCAGCAAAGAAAATCTGAACCTGTTGTAATCAATGTCATGAAGGAATGGAGACCAAAATGTGAAAGTGTTGGCAAGAGGCTGAAGAATAGGAAAGGAAAGGTTGTTGCTGCTGCCAGCAGGCCTACTCCTGTTGCTAAGAAGAGTGCTGTTGTTGGACCATCTAAAGGCTGGAGCAAGGTGGTGGTCCTTGTCCCAAAGGAGAAGGCACTAAAAGGAAAGGAAGTGGGTCCTAGTGAGTTTGAGGATGATGTTGAGCAAGATGTTCAAGACATCATGCCCTATGTTTAGAAGAGGATTGCTGGGAAGAAGATTCCTCTGAATGTGCCTGAAGCACCTGAAGGTGAGAAAAACACACACACAAGAAGGGGGGGTTGAATTGTGTGACTCAAAAACATGTTCTTTTCTTTTCAGAATCTTAAAACTAGTTCAGAACCAGGTTCTGAACTGTTATCAGAATTAAATGCAGCGGATTAACAAGTTAAGAGGTAAGGAAAGAGAGAAACACAACAATTTTATACTGGTTCCTTCTCAATGTGAGAAGTAGTCCAGTCCCCTTGTTTTCCAACAAGAGAGTTCCACTATAATCAGTTCTGATTACAAATGCTCAACCACTAAGGAAGAGACTTCCAGTTGCTCAATCACAAAGAAAGAGACTTCTATGCTCAACCACCAAGGAAGAGACTTCCAATGCTCAAGTCACTAAGACAAGAGACTTCCCAATGCTCAAGACACTAAGTCAAGAGGCTTCTGACTCAGACCACAAAGGAATGAGATTACAAATGCTCAGTATACAGACTGAAACTTTAAGGACCAAACTGGTTTACAAGTAAAGGAGTTTGGGATGGACACTTGATAAAATATCAGAGGTGTTCTCTTAATACAACACAGGTTAAGACTCTTAACCTTAAGAAATTCTAAGTTACAAGGACTATGAGAATTTCTAAGAGTTTTGAACTTGACAGTTTTTACACAGAAAACAGAGCAAGGTTTCAGCAATTTGATTTCAAGAGTCTTAGACAAATTTCTTCTTCAAATCTTCTTCCTTTTATAGATGAAATATAGCTGTTGAAGATTTGCTTGATTTTAGGAAAGAGCCGTTGCAAGTTGTACTAGAATAGACTGAAAATGTGTGCTGAGCTTTTTGCAAAAACCAGAGCAGCATCCATTTTTGAACTTGCCTACCTTAAAAGCTGGAGAATGTTTGGGTCAGGGATACAACTGTTCCATTGAGTTGTTCTGACACATCCAGGCATTAAATGCGCACAGTACTGGTCACTTTCCATGCCACATCACCTTCAGAAGCTTCTGTGTGAACAGTGCATCAGAAGCTGGCTTCAGGAGTTGACTTTGCGTTGACTTATTCAGAAGCACCCAGACTTCAGAAGCTGCCTTCAGACTCAGAAGCTGCACTTCAGGAGCACCACTTCAGGACCACTTCAGAAGCTTCTCAGTTCAGTACCACTACTTCAGGAGCACTTTTTCAGGAGCACTTCTTCAGACCCAGTTTCCTTCTAGCTTTGCAACCTTGCTTCTTAGCTTTCCTTCCTTGCTCTTAGTTTGTTCTTTCATAACCATTCTTAATGATCAATCATGAAACACATGGTTCTGAAATCACTTGAACAAAGCATTAGCAAATAACCAATTTTCTATTTAACACTTTGTTATCATCAAAACCATAAAGAGAGATATGTTTACACATAAATGTTTCAACAATCTTCCCTTAATTCATAAGAGACTTGTTAAACACATTTTGTTCCAACAATCTCCCCCTTTTTGATGATGACAAACATAAGTATTAAATCAGAAAATTGTTGTTAACTTAATTAACAAGTTAACTACAGGGTGTGAGGTTTGTAAGCTCCCCCTGAGTCTGATCCAAGTTAATTAAGTTCAGTTAAAAACACAAATGTGAAAATCTCAGAATTGTTGTTAAGTTTAATTAACAATCTGACTTCAGGAGAGGTTTGTAAGCTCCCCCTAGGTCTGACAGTCCTCAAGGTTAGGTTTGTAAGCTCCCCTTGATTCTTATCCATGTTAATTAAGCTTAACTAAAAACAATATAGTGAAATTAACACTCAGAATTATAAATAACTTGCTGACTTCAGGTTCTGAGGTTTGTAAGCTCTCCCCCTAAGTCTGATAATCCACAGGATGAGTTTTGTAAGCTCCCTGAGTCTTATCCAAGTTATTTTAAATTCATCTTAACTCACTAAGAGTTATATATCTCACAGAAAGGTATCAGAGCCAGAATTTCACTTCAGAGGCTAAGAGTTAAAATCTGTTCTCATAAGTTAAATTCAGTCAGAATTGTATCAGAGCTTAACTTATGTAGGGGGGGTTGAATTGTTCAATAGTTCACACAAGAACCTTAGGCTTTAATACCTTTTACTCCCCTTTCATAAGTTAATATACTGACAGAATTTTAACTTATATTTGAGCTCAGGTGCTTTTAATACTTACTTTTCTCCCCCTTTTGTCATCAACAAAAAGTTTTACTTACTCCCCAACACAGAAAATTTCTCCCCCTTTGTTAAGAGAGTTTGATAATATATCTGTATCAGAGCAGAAAAGGATTTTAAAGAGTTTGAAAGCATGTATCAAAGCAGTTCAATTTCCCCTTTGTAAAAGAGTTTGAAAAACATTTCAAAGAAAAAGGTTCAGAACATATAGGAGGGGGTTGAACAAAGGTTTGTGAGATATTTTATGCAATCATATGGATAATCAAGTAGCAAAGATGAGTATCAGAGCATACTTGACTTTCAATGAGTATATGACTTGCATTAAAAATAGAATGTTGTTCAGAAGCAGAAAAAGGTTTAGAGCTTCTGATCAGGTCATTCTGTGTTCAGACATGACTTGTTCAGTACAAATGGTTCAGTATCAGAGCAAAATATGCAAGAAGGTATCAGAGCAATTTCTTGCAAGAAAGTATCAGGGCAAATTTGAGCTGGTTTAAAGAAAATAGTTCAGATCAAAGCAGGTCTAACTCATTTTTAAAACAAAATAGTTTAGATCATAGACCAACTGATAGGTTATATCAGAGCTTGATACCAATTGAGGATTTTATCTCAGAGTCTGATACCAAAAATACAGTTTTTTAAGACTGCTGAACTTGTATCAGAACCTGATTTCAAAACATGAAGGTTTACCTCAGAGTCTGATACCAAATTGACATTTTAGTGCTGATACCAAGATAAAATAAGTTCTTAAGACTGAACATGTCTGAAACACTTTGAGCATAAAAAAAATGTGTCTGTGCTAAACCGTTTGAAAACAGACTGATATCAACTGAAAATTGTTTATTAAGCAATTTTAACATGAACATCAGAGCATAAAATCACATTTTTGAAATTGATGACTTTGGGAGGATTAGAGTATAAACTTTCAAAGCTTTAATCATCATTGCCCATAGCTATACTTATCAGATTCTGACCAACATTAGATTTTTATCAGATTCAGAAGTCAGAAAATCCAGGTTCTGATCCTTCAGACTCTGAAGTTTTTCAGGCTTAACTTTATTCAAACTCTCAGAACATGAGTGTTTGATAAGTCTTAGCTTATGATAAACTTAGAATCAAGGATTTCATTCAGATTCAAGCACATTTTCAAGAGATAAAATGCATGTTCAGATTCTTTTTAATAAAATTGAATCTTTCTTCTGTTAGGGGTTTTGTGAATATGTCAGCCCATTGATGATCAGTATCAATGAACTGAATATCTAGAACACCCTTCTGAACATAATCTCTTATAAAATGATGTTTTATTTCTATGTGCTTGGCTCTAGAATGCAGAATTGGATTTTTAGACAGACATATAGCAGCAGTATTATCACAATAAATTGGAATATTGTCTGCATGAATCTGATAATCCTCTAATTGATGTTTCATCCAGAGCAGTTGTGTGCTACAACTTGCAGCTGAGATGTATTCTGCTTCTGCTATTGACAAAGCAATGGTTGCTTGTCTCTTGCTGGCCCAGGATATCAGATTCTCACCAAGAAACTGACAGTTTCCACTGGTGGATTTTCTTTCAATCCTGTCCCCAGCATAGTCAGCATCACAGAATCCAACTAGCTTATAATTTAGAGATTTCTTATACAGAAGTCCCAAATTAGTAGTTCCTTTCAGATACCTGAAGATTCTCTTGACAGCAGTCATGTGAGATTCTCTAGGATCTGATTGGAATCTAGCACACAGACATACACTAAATAAAATATCTGGCCTAGAAGCAGTTAAGTATAGGAGAGAACCTATCATACCTCTGTACAGCTTCTGATCTACTTTAGTGCCATTGTCCTCTTTGCTTAAGGTGCAGGTGGGATGCATAGGTGTTGTCATCAACTTGCAATCATCCAGCTGGAACTTCTTCAGGAGCTCCTTGGTGTATTTTGACTGATGAACATAAACACCATCTTTGCATTGGTTGATTTGAATTCCCAAGAAGAATTTCAGCTCACCCATCATGCTCATTTCAAATTCATCCTGCATTAACTTTGAAAATTCCTTGCAAAGGGAGGCATTAGTAGAACCAAATATGATATCATCCACATATATTTGTACAATTAAGATTTCTTTCTTAACAGTTTTCCTGAAAAGTGTATTATCAACTTGACCTCTTACAAAATTAATTTTAATCAAGAAGTTGCTTAGCCTTTCATACCAAGCTCTGGGAGCTTGTTTCAGACCATACAAAGACTTCTTAAGTTTAAAAACATGATTTGGATATTTAACATCTTCAAAACCAGGAGGTTGTTTGACATACACTTCTTCAGAAATTACACCATTTAAGAAAGCACTCTTAACATCCATTTGATACAAGATGATATCATGATTAATAGCATAAGAAAGAAGTAACCTGATTGCTTCCAGTCTTGCTACTGGAGCAAAAGTTTCTGTGTAATCAATTCCTTCTTGCTGGTTGTACCCTTGAGCTACTAATCTAGCCTTGTTTCTGATCACTTCTCCTTGTTCATTGAGCTTGTTCCTGAACACCCATTTTGTTCCAATGATGTTCTTCTGATCAGGTTTTGCAACAAGATCCCATACATCATTCCTTTGAAACTGGTTCAGCTCTTCTTGCATTGCTCTAATCCAACCATCATCAGCAAGTGCTTCATCAGCATTTGTAGGCTCAATCATGGATAGCAGGCCAAGCATAGACTCATTCTGAGTGAATGCTGATCTTGTCTTCCTTGGACTGTTCTTGTTTCCAATGATCAACTCCTCAGGATGTAAAGACTTGTACTTGAATGAGGTTTTGGGTGGATTAGCTTCTGAAGAAACATCAGGGATTTGTTCAGAGCTATGCTGGTCTTGACTAGCTCCAGGAGTAGCATCATTCTCAGAGAGTTTCTCAGAGTCTTCATTGTTTTCAGCTTCTGAACCTTCATCAGAACCTGAACTGGGTTCAGCTTCTGAAGGTTCTTCTGAGATTCTGACATCTGCAAAGCTCTCAACCAGCTCTGGTATTTCACTACCAGGCTTCTTATCATCAAACCTAATGTGTATAGCTTCTTCAACAACATGTGTTTCAGAATTATACACCCTGTATGCCTTAGATCTCTCTGAGTATCCTAAAAAGGTACCCTTTTGAGCCTTGACATCAAATTTCTTTAGGTAGACTTTATTGTTTAGTATGTAACATGTACAACCAAACTGATGAAAATAAGAAATACTTGGTTTTCTTCCTTTAAACAATTCATATGATGTTTTATTCAGAATGGGTCTGATATAGATCCTGTTCTGAATATAACATGCTGTGTTTACAACTTCTGCCCAAAAGTACTTAGCAATTTTCGACTCATGGATCATGGTTCTGGCCATTTCTTGTAAAGACCTATTCTTTCTCTCTACAACTCCATTTTGCTGTGGAGTTCTAGGAGATGAGAACTCATGGAGAATTCCATGGTCTTCACAAAAGTTTTCAAAAGGTTCATTTTCAAATTCACCACCTTGATCACTTCTGATTTTTAAAATTTTCAAATCAGTTTCTATTTGTACTTGTTTGCAGAATTTGAAAAACACATCATATGTTTCATTTTTGGTTCTGAGGAATTTAACCCAAGTCCACCTACTATAATCATCAACAATAACAAGTCCATACTTCTTCCCATTGATTGAAGCTGTTCCAACAGGACCAAACAAATCAATGTGAAGGAGTTCTAGAGGTTTTGAGGTGGAAACAATGTTCTTTGATTTAAAAGAAGTTTTAGAAAATTTTCCAATTTGACATGCTGAACACAGAGCATCTGAGTGATAATCAATCTGGGGTAAGCCTCTGACCAGCTGTAACTTGCTAAGCTTAGAGATGAGTCTCCAGTTAGCATGTCCCAGCCTTTTGTGCCAGACCCATTTCTCATCACTCACAGACAGAAGGCAAACTACCTTCTGCTAAACCAATTCAGAAAAGTTTATTTTGTAAACATTGTTTTTTCCTGCTGCCTCTGAACACTATAGACTTATTTTCATTGTTGATTACAGTGCAAGTGTTCTTATTAAACATGACTTCATAATCACTATCACATAATTGACTTATGCTAAGTAGATTATGTCTAAGTCCATCTACCAGCCAAACATTATCAATGTACAGGGAAGAATTACCTATCTTACCAGTACCAATGATCTTTCCTTTCTGACTTCCTCCAAACCCCACAGTTCCTCCCTCTTTCAGAGTTAGGGTTTGGAACATAGACTTGTCCCCTGTCATATGATGCGAGCATCCACTGTCCAGGTACCAGGACCTTTCCTTTTCTTTGGATGTTAAGCATATCTGCAATTGAAATGATCTCAGACTTGGTACCCAGATTTTCATGGGTCCTTTGGGGTTAGTCCTGAAAGGTTTTGGCTTTTTAAACTTGTGTCTGAAGTTATGATATTCAGACTTGTTCTGATACTTTGGATATGAATCCTTGTATTTTGAATAAGTCTGAGTTTCAGAACCTGAATACTTCAGAACCTGAGTTCTCAAAGGTTTGAACTTAGAATTCTTCAGAACCTGAGACTTGAAGGTCTTTGGTTCTGAATCCTTTAGAGTTTGAGCCTTTGAGCACTTTTGTTCTGATCTCTTCAGAATTCTTACTTTGTTTACTTCAGGCACAAGGCAAGCTTCAGTTTTGCCTTTCTTAATACAATCAGAAGCATAAAACTGATTGGTTTGCTTTGGCTTGCTTTTCTTAACATTCTGAGATTGAAAATGTTTTGTGTTGACTGGTTTAACAGATTTTGAAGTTATAATAAACTCAGTCTTAGAAAAATTTGAATCAGATTTATTCAGATTATGAGACTTACTAGTTCCAGGTTCTGAACACTTCAGATTTTGAACATTATCAGGTTCAGAGTCTGATTTTCTCTTACTCTTAGGCTTGGGACCTTTTGGCTTAGATTTAGGCAGGGTTTTAACATCTGCCTTCATCTTACCTTATGGTTCAGAAGCTTCAGAGTCTGAGTTGTTCAGAACTTCTGACTTAGTCTCAGAGTCTGATACTTTCAACTTCTCAGAATTATCAGAAGCAGGCACAAAGCATATACCATTGCCTTTTAAAATATCTTCAGAACATGAAGGTGAGTTTAATTCATTTGAAGGTTTAAATGAATCATAGCCAATGCCTTCACCTTTGTTTCTGATCATATTATACATCATGGAGGCAATTTTAGTTCTATTGAAACCAGTTAACATGAAATCCTGAAGAGCTATTTCCTGTTCATTAGGAATCTCTTCAGATTTCTTATGGGCCTCTTTTCTGATTTCTTCAACTTCTTCATCATATTCAAGAATTTGATTCTGAAGTTTAATTTTCCTCAGACAGCAAGTTAGTTTGATTTTTCAAAGACTTAATTTCTTTTAACTTGCTTTTAAGATGACTCATAAGATCATTAACTGTTTCAATTAATTCAGATCTAGAGAGTTCAGAATATACCTCATCTTCTTCATCAGAATCTGAGCATGATTCTGTATCAGAAGATGCAGTTGCCATCAGGGCCAGCTTTGCTTCTTCCTCATCAGATTCTGACTCATTATCCAGATCATCCCATGTTGCGATGAGACTCTTCTTAAGCTTGTTTCTGAAACTGCTGGACTTTGAGCTGGACTTCTTTGCTTTCTCTTTGGACTTTTCCTTCCGAAGGTCAGGACAATCAGCAATGAAGTGCCCAGGCTTCTTGCAGTTGTAACAGCTTTCCTTCTGAATATCCCTCTTTGAACCAGAACCAGATCCTCTAAAGTTACTGCTTCTGTTAGAGAATTTTTTCTATTCATCAGATACTGAAGCCTTTTAGAAAGCATTGCAAGCTCATCAGCATCTGAATCTTCATCAGAATTTCCCTCAGAAAACTCTTCTTCAGATTCAATAGCTTTAGCAGGCTTTCTTTTAGACTTCAGAGCTAATGTTTTTGGTTCTCTAACAGACTCATCCTCATTGAGTCCCAGTTCATGCACTTTGAGGGAGCTTATAAGATCCTCAATACTTAAAGTATTCAGATCCTTAGCTTCCTCAATAGCAGTCACTTTTGGTCTCCATTTGGATGGCAGACTTCTAAGGATTTTATTCACATGGTCAGCAGTGGTATAACTCTTCTTCAGAATCTGAAGTCCAGAAACCAGAGTCTGAAATCTTGAGAACATAGTCTCAATATTTTCATCCTCTTTCATTCTGAACAGTTCATATTGCTGAACAAGAATGTTTGCCTTAGCTTCTCTAACTTTCTTATTACCTTCATAGTTAGAGCAGAGGGATGTGAAGATGGCCTTTGTTGTGGACTTGTCACTCAGCTTCTGATACTCAGTGTGAGGTAATGAGTCCACAATGATACCTCTGACATGGTGATGCTTCCTATAGATTTTTCTTTCTGCATCACTTAGAGCTCTTCTGTTGACAGCAACACCTTCTTCATCCACTGGTATTGAGATCCCATCTTCAAGAATATCCCATAGAGTATCATCTATACCAATGATATGGCTGTACATTTTGCTTTTCCACCATGAGAACTTCTCAGGATCACCAGTAAACATTGGAGGTTTATTGTGTGACCTAGATTTTCTCTCATCAGTGCCATAATCATATTGTACAGATGTATGTCTAGGAGGAGGTGGAGGAGGAGGAGGTGAATCTTCATTATCAGACATGTTTTTCTCAGGATCAAGACTGACACACTTTTAAGTGTTAATATCAGAATCGGAGCTCTGATACCAACTGAAGGTGAGAAAAACACACACACAAGAAGGGGGGGTTGAATTGTGTGACTCAAAAACTTGTTCTTTTCTTTTCAGAATCTTAAAACTAGTTCAGAACCAGGTTCTGAACTGTTATCAGAATTAAATGCAGCGGATTAACAAGTTAAGAGGTAAGGAAAGAGAGACACACAACAATTTTATACTGGTTCCTTCTCAATGTGAGAAGTAGTCCAGTCCCCTTGTTTTCCAACAAGAGAGTTCCACTATAATCAGTTCTGATTACAAATGCTCAACCACTAAGGAAGAGACTTCCAGTTGCTCAATCACAAAGAAAGAGACTTCTATGCTCAACCACCAAGGAAGAGACTTTCAATGCTCAAGTCACTAAGACAAGAGACTTCCCAATGCTCAAGACACAGAGTCAAGAGGCTTCTGACTCAGACCACAAAGGAATGAGATTACAAATGCTCAGTATACAGACTGAGACTTTAAGGACCAAACTGGTTTACAAGTAAAGGAGTTTGGGATGAACACTTGATAAAATATCAGAGGTGTTCTCTTAATACAACACAGGTTAAGACTCTTAACCTTAAGAAATTCTAAGTTACAAGGACTATGAGAATTTCTAAGAGTTTTGAACTTGACAGTTTTTACACAGAAAACAGAGCAAGGTTTCAGCAATTTGATTTCAAGAGTCTTAGACAAATTTCTTCTTCAAATCTTCTTCCTTTTATAGATGAAATATAGCTGTTGAAGATTTGCTTGATTTTAGGAAAGAACCGTTGCAAGTTGTACTAGAATAGACTGAAAATGTGTGCTGAGCTTTTTGCAAAAACCAGAGCAGCAGCCATTTTTGAACTTGCCTACCTTAAAAGCTGGAGAATGTTTGGGTCAGGGAGACAACTGTTCCATTGAGTTGTTCTGACACATCCAGGCATTAAATGCGCACAGTACTGGTCACTTTCCATGCCACATCACCTTCAGAAGCTTCTGTTTGAACAGTGCATCAGAAGCTGCTGCATCAGAAGCTGCCTTGTACGGATCAGAAGCTGGCTTCAGGAGTTGACTTTGCGTTGACTTATTCAGAAGCACCCAGACTTCAGAAGCTGCCTTCAGACTCAGAAGCTGCACTTCAGGAGCACCACTTCAGGACCACTTCAGAAGCTTCTCAGTTCAGTACCACTACTTCAGGAGCACTTTTTCAGGAGCACTTCTTCAGACCCAGTTTCCTTCTAGCTTTGCAACCTTGCTTCTTAGCTTTCCTTCCTTGCTCTTAGTTTGTTCTTTCATAACCATTCTTAATGATCAATCATGAAACACATGGTTCTGAAATCACTTGAACAAAACATTAGCAAATAACCAATTTTCTATTTAACACTTTGTTATCATCAAAACCATAAAGAGAGATATGTTTACACATAAATGTTTCAACAATCTTCCCTTAATTCATAAGAGACTTGTTAAACACATTTTGTTCCAACAGCACCCATTGACAAAACTTCCTTCCATGCTGATGAGAACGTAACCAGGAGGAAGTATATGCTCCAAAGAAGGTTTGTTGTGGAAAGAGAGTTGGGTAAAGAAGCCTTGCAGTGTGCTGAGGGTGATGAAGATGATGCTGATCCTAATGAAGACTAAGCAGCTTCTGATGCTGAGTCTGAAGACTGTCTATTTTTTTTGGACTATGTCCTGAATTTCATTTTGTGCTTCTGGTCTGCATTTTTGTACTCTGCAGTTGTGTTCTCTTGTTTTTTTTTCTTCTGTGAAGACTTTGTGTGTAGTATGACTCTATGGTGCCTTTATGGTTATGGGTTTGTGGATGAAAACTCTTATGCGTTCTTTTCATCTATGGTGTGAGTTAGAGTTGTGTTGCAGATTTATGGGCGCATTCCATTTGTTTTTCCTCTGCTTGTGTGCATATGGTGTTATCTGCTGTTTCTTGTTTTTCTACTCCTGGTGATTGCATGGTTGTTCTGTCAAAATTGTTTGGCTAAAAAGGGGGAGATAAAAGTGTTTCAGTACAGTAGAGCTGATGTGTTTCAGGGGGAGTCTCTGTTTCAGGGGTTGTTTCAGGGGGAGTCTCTATTTCAGGGGGAGTGCTTTGGTTTGTTCCTGAATGTCATGTTTCAGGGGGAGTGTATGTGTGGAAACGTAGTGTATGTGCCGCTGCTGACTCTGTTGATTTTTGGTTGCTTCGTTTAATTTCTTCATGGTTGCGTACTTTGATGAGTGAAGATCTTGCCTTTGTTCTCAGATTGATTTTAGCCAAAAATTTGCCAAAGGGGGAGATTGTTGGATATTTGGTTGTTGGCTTCATGTTTGCTAAAATCAAATATACAAGCAAGATGTGCGTCTTCAGAAGCTGGACCTCAGAAGCAAAACTTCAGAAGCTGAACGTCTTCAGAAGCACTTTTCAGAAGCTGAACCTTCAGAAGCACTGTTTAGAAGCTGAACCTTCAGAAGCACTGTTCAGAAGCAACCTTCAGACGCTGAATGTTCAGACGCATAACTTCAGACACAGACCTTCAGAAGCACTTCTTCAGAAGTACCTTCAGAAGCTTTCCTGTTTTCGCGCCTTGGAGCTGTTTATTTTCTCACATGATCTTTTGTAGATTTGATTGAAGAATTCTCCAAGCTGCGTGTGTTTCTAGAAGGAAGAATATTTTCGTAAGATATTTTCTGAAGATTTGTTACTTTTATTTGTGAATATATTTTCAAAGAGATCTTTGGAAAATATATTTCTGAAGAATATTGTGGAATATATTTCTAAAGAAGAATTTTGGAAATATATCTTTGAAGAATATTTGGTTCAAATATTTGTTGCTGCTGAAGGCTATAAATAGAGGGCGCTGCTATTGAAGAAAATCATCTCAACCAAAGCTATCATTGAAAGAGTATACTTAGGTTTTGAGTCTGTTAATTGTGAGCCTTTCTTGTGTCACTTTGATGCAAGCATATGATTGTGTTTAGTTGAGTTGTAATTGTGAATCACTCATAAGTTTTAAGCAAGAGTGACGTTTGTGTGTTTTGGAGTGTGTCTCCTACTTTGTTTGTTATTTGAGTTTAAGATCACTGGGGCAGTGATTGTTTGAGGGGAAGTGAGATGGGATCTCAGGTCTAGGAGTTCCTAGGTTGAAGTCAATACGGGTAGTTGCTAGGTGATAAGTTGTAAACTGGGAGTTTGCTGAGAACTTAGAACTAGGACTACGCTAGTGGATTTCCTTCTTGGCTTGGTAGCCTCCAGACGTAGGTGTGTTTGTCACAGAACTTGGTTAACAAATATCCTGTGCCTTTTATTTTCTGTCTGTTATTGATCCTCTGTTTTACGTTCAGCATCAGGACTTGCCAGAATTACAGTAAAGAGTATGTTCATTTGTTCAGTTACACCATCCATTTATATATATCTGGTGTAAGAACAAAGTTGTTTATATTTGCTGTAAACAATCAGAAGTCTCTTGCTTGTGAAGCTTGAGCATATAAGTCTCCTGGTGAAACCTTGAGCAATAGAAGTCTCTTAGGAGTGTCCTTAGAGCATTGGAAGTCTCTTGCCTGCGTGCTTGAGCAATAGAAGTCTCTTGGAGTTGTCCTTGAGCATTGGAAGTCTCTAGGTAGTGACATGGAGCAAAGAAGTCTCTTGCAAGGGTGCTTGAGCATTGAGAAGTCTCTTGGAAGAGTCCTTGAGTAATTGTAATCAGTAGTGATTATAGTGAAATCCCTTGGAAGTGCAAGGGGACTGGACTACTCCTGTGTTGTGGGAGGTACCAGTATAAATTGTTTGTGTCTACTCTCTCTCTCTCTCTCTCTCTCTCTCTCTCTCTATATATATATTGTATTAGAATCTGTACTCATCAGGTTATGAACAACTTTTAACACACAGATAAAAAAAATCAGAAAAAGCCAACACAATTCAATCCCCCCTTCTTGAGTTTTTCTCATCTTCAACTTACTCCTCTGCGTTGCTTGTCATCAATTTCATAGCTTATTCCTTTTTTGTTTTCATTTTGTTCTCGATTTTGAACTTTAACATTGTAAACTTTAGTCTGATTCTGACATATCTTGTGCTTGAAGGACATCCTTTGTTTGTTTAATATATTCCATTTTAATTATTTTTAAAGTAGTTAATTATTCATAAGCTATATATGGAGAGCATGCTATATTCATTTACACAATCTTTTTTACAATTAATCAATATGAATTCTAACGAATTTTAATCTTTATCAAACTTCAAACTTTATGAGATGTACTTTCATCTCCGTGATTCTATAATTTCTAGTATCATATCAGAGTCCACTAGTTTTAATAAAATAATGAGTTGTGACAAAAAATGTATGATACAACAATGGAATATACTTTGCTAAAAAAAAACAATGGAATATACTACACTTTTAGGTTTATTTATATTTTACCTTTAATAAACGAAAGTTCATAAAAGATACTTGAGATAGCGCAATTACTTAAAAAATTTGTTAAAAGTTTAGATAAATATGTTGTTCGGGCCTATAGGTCATCAATTTTTTTGTTATGGTTCATGTATCGTTTTTTTGTTGTTCAAAAAAGGCCTTAAAAGATCAAATATGTTTGTTAATGGTCCCTGACGTCAGTCTCTAATAAAAACGCAATGTGGCAAACAGAGAGTGATATGACAAAAAGTGATGTATCAAATGGGATTAAATAGTCATTAAATAGAAGAGACTAATTGCAAAAAAAATATATATAAAATACCTAACTTCTTCTCTTGCTCGTCATCTCTCTTCTTTATATTGTCTCCTGCATCTCTTGTTATCCTCATCGACGCCATTTCAGCATATTCGACAATCTCTTCATCATTGATTGCTAATTAACTCTACTCTATTTCAATTGGCAGAATATGGTTGTAAAAAATCAACAAGGATGTTCAACTCCAATTTCAATGAAAACCCTAACAGGAAAATATTGGAAATGTCAAACTAGACAATGAGTTCCTTTGATAATCTTTCCTCCCAATCTTCTAATTTCATTATTTTTTACTTTGAATCTCTTTGTCTATGTTTAATTTGTGATGTATCTATGTTTGGGCAGTGACAAGTTCCAAACTGTTCATATGGGACGATGAACTTGATGGGTATACGCCATATTTTTGTCCAACAACATCTGAACCTAGAATTCACTTTGATGGGCAATGACAAGTTGCAAACTATTCATAAGGGAATCAAAATACCTCAAACACAAAGATTTCACTTGTTTTCCATGCACAACTTTGATTGTTGATGAGCTTCGAAGCACGAAAATGATTTAGCACCAATGAACATTAAACATCACTTCCTCTTCCTCGTCTTCACAAGCTTGCAACTCTTTATTCCCCTTTGGATTTCTATTTCTCACAACCCTAATATGTCGGGACGAAAATAAAAAGGATTTTTTTGGGGGGAAAACTGATTGCCACGTGTGACTCAATCACCTCAATCTCACATCCCCTTCATTTTACACGTCAATCTCCTTTTCCCACATGTGTTCTCTTAACAGAGACTAACATCAAAGGACCATTAACAAACGAACTTGATCTTTTAAGGGTTGTTTTCACAAAAAAAATGATACAGGAACCAAAACAAAGAAACGCTAACTTACAAGGACGAACAACATATTTATGCCAAATACTTAATATTATTTTATTTGTTTATTATTCACAACTAACATAAACTATTACTTATTTCTATTAAAATACGTAAATAATGTTTATAACCCAAGAACAAATGAAAACTATCTTTTCTAACTTATTCAGAGGTTTTGAGTTTGAATTCAACTCTAAAAATACACCACCAGTAAATCTCTTAAGTTAAAGTTTGCTAGACGCTAATAAACAACGTCCAGTTTTTGGTATGTGCAAATTAAAAATCCATGAATATTGTGTTTAAAAGGATTACTTTTGCCATTCAAAAAGACTTAGCGGCACAACTTGTTGCTTGATTATTTTACACTCATGTGTAATTTTTTTCATATATGTAAATAAAAAAAATTATTCAACTTCAGTGTTCACTTGTGAAGAAATTCTTGACCCAAAAAAAGGATTTACTTTTCCCACCTTATGCTATTCTCGTGCGCCCCATAAATTTTCCGAAAATACCCTCTGCCCGGATTCTAAAATCTAAACGAGATTGTTAGGTATTTTGGATTCTAAAATCCGAAATTAAACGAACTATATTTTCTGTTTTGTATTTGATGTCAAATGTCTCTGCTGACTGTCGTATAATCCCTGCATAAACTGCAAAACAATTGTAGATATTCTATGAACGGTCAGTAGTGACCATGACATCATAAACACTACTTAAAAACTAAAAAATGTTTAAGAAAAAGTAAGAAAAGATTGGAAGTGAAGAACGAATGAAATTGTTGAATCATGCAAGGCTATTTATAGCCTTAAACCAGTCCTAGACCATAACTATAATCAAAAGAAACGTTTTCCATGGTCCAACCGATCAAAAATGCATTAAACACACCACAAACCGTCCAAACCTTGGGTGAAACGCCACAGTTCACCTAGTCTGAGAGGTTTTAGACTATGTTTAAGTTTGATTTTCGGTAGGTTTTCATGGCGAATGACATAGGAAAAAATTTAAAAAATGTACAAAAGTAATTAAACAGCTTAAAACAACACAATAACAAAAGTGATGAATCTTCTGGGATGGTGTTCGAAGAGGTGCTTTTGTACTTGATCCAACTGGCCTGCCAATTGACATATTACGATCGGCAGGTCAACTGGATCAAGTTCATAAGAACCTCTTCCAAATCAGATCTGCAACATAATGATGAAAGACAAGGTGTTTCAAGAGGATTGTTTTGAGTTAGATTTTGTTTCCTTGCTAACTGACATAGGTATATTGCCAAGGCAACAAGATCTAGCTCATAGCAACCTCTTGGTGTTCATATCTTTCGGAAGATTTTTTAGAGTTTTTTGTTGTGTTTTACAACAATGAATCAAGCACACTTATTTATAGAAGTTTATTTGCGTTGTGGACCACAAACTGTCGGTGCAATGTGCACCACACAAAAAATATGTGCTGAACTGGTTCAGATTAAATAGTCCGAACCTAACTTACACCCTATATATCTTGGTATGTTTGACAGCATGATGCATGTCTATATTTTCTATCTATCTATGTGTTTAAATGAACATCTTTAGCTTAAAGTTCAACGGAGAGATATTTGACAGCATGATGAACATCTATATTTTCTATCTATCTATGTGTTTAAATGAACATCTTTTGTATAAAATTCAGCAGAGAGGTATTTGACAGTGTTGGATATTTGAGTGTTGGCTACATGTTTTGCAAAAATCAAATATACAAGCAGTATGTCTTCAGAAGCTGAAAATTTCATTTTGTACATCTTCAGAAGCTGGGTCAGGAGCTACAGTACTTCAGAAGCTGATAACTTTGCTCTGGGAAGCCACTGCGCCCTACGAAGGTCTTCAGATGCACTGTTCAGACGCACTGTTCAGACGCTGACTTTTGTTGACCAATTGACGCACTATTCAAACGCTGACTTTTGTTGACCTTCAGAAGCTGAACTTTAGAAGCTGCATTTCAGAAGCTTGTTTTGCTTGTTTTCTGCATTTAATTTTTGCGCCTTGGATTTGATTTGTTGAAGATTTATTCAAGCTTTGTTTCTAGAAGATTGTTGCGCAAGATTTGTTCAGAAGTTTGTTTTCACACAAGATTTATTCTGAAGATTTGTTTCAGTTATTCGTGAATATATTTTCAAAGAAATCTTTGGAAAATATATTTCTGAATAAATAAGAGCTTCTATTTGCTTCCAAAGAATTCTGGGATTATATCTTTGGAGATTTGGTTCAGAATTGTGTGCTGCTGAAGCCTATATAAAGAGGACGCTGCTATTGAAGACTTGACTGAAAAAAACCAGAAGTTGTCATTGAAAAGAGTCTTAGTGTTTTTTGAGTCTGTGAGTTGTTGCTATGTTTTTATGTACCACTCATCTGTTAGAGTTGGTTGTTTTTGTTATAGAGTTGTAATTCACTTAAAGCTTTTAAGCACAAGTGACTTTGTTGTTTTTGAAGAGTGTCTTCATATTTGTTTGTTTAAGTGTCTGATAATCACTGGGTTGTGATTACTTGATTGGGAAGTAAATGGGTTCTTATATCTAGGAGTTCCTAGTAGAAATTTATACGGGTAGTGACTAAGTGATAAGGCTGGAAAAAACAGGGGTTGTGTCTTGAGTCATTGAATTGATACTACTTAGTGGATTTCCTTCCTGGATTGGTATCCTCCAGACGTAGGTGAAGTTTGCACCGAACTGGGTTAACAAATTACTGTGTTCTTTATCTTCTGTCTGTTTTATTTTCTGCTTCTGAACTGCTTTTTTCCAGACTCTGTTTTATAGTTCAGAACCAATACTTGCCAAAATTTCAACTGGTATCAGAGCAGGCACCCTGCCTGTATTTGGGTGAGCTCCAGGGAAGGTGTTTCTAGCAAGAATGGACAAAGAAGGAGGATTTGTTAACAGGCCACCTCTATTGGATGGGACCAACTATGAATATTGGAAATCTCGTATGAGTGCCTTCCTGAAATCTATTGATAGCAAGACCTGGAAAGCTGTTCTGAAAGGTTGGGAACATCCTGTTGTGCTGGACAAAGAAGGAAAGAAGACTTCTGTGTTGAAACCAGAAGAAGATTGGTCCAATGATGAAGATGCTTTAGCTCTTGCAAACTCCAAAGCCTTGAATGCTATATTCAATGGAGTGGACAAGAATATGTTCAGAATGATCAAGCAGTGCACAATAGCTAAAGATGCCTGGGAGATTCTCAAGACTACTCATGAAGGCACATCCAAGGTAAAACTGTCTAGACTTCAGCTTCTGACCACAAAGTTTGAAAATCTCAGAATGTTGGAAGATGAGAACATACATGACTTTTACATGAATGTTCTGGACATGGCTAACTCTTTTGAATCACTTGGAGAAAAAGTATCTGATGAGAAGCTTGTAAGAAAAAATCTCAGATCCTTACCTAAGAGATTTGATATGAAGGTGACTGCAATTGAAGAAGCACATGACATCTCCAGCATGAAGGTTGAGGAATTGATTGGGTCTCTTCAGAACTTTGAAATAAGCAGAACTGATAAGAAGGGGAAAGGTGTTGCTTTTGTAGCAGATGCTGAAGGTGTGGATAATGAAAGCCCATCAGAAGCTCTTGTGATGTTGAGTAAACAATTTAAGAAGTTTCTGAAGCAGAAGACAAGAACTGATGAGAAGAGCAATCAATCAAAGGGAGTTCAGTGCTATGAGTGTGAAGGATATGGTCATGTCAAGTCATAATGTCCCACATACCTCAAGAAACAGAAGAAAAGTTTGACTGTGTCTTGGTCTGATGATGATGACTCAGAAGGAGAAGTGGGGAATAAATCAGCCAGGCATGTTGCTGCCTTTACTGGAAGATGCATGACTGATGATGAAGTTATGAGTTCAGAAACACTATCAGAGTCTGAAGCCTCATCAGAGTCTGAAGTCAGTGATGAAGAACTGTCTTATGAAAAACCTGCTGAGTTTTGCAAGAAGTTGCATGTTCAATTTGCAGAAGTGTGCAAGCTGATGGAAGAACAGAAGAGAATCAGTCAATTTCAGTCTGAAAGATGTGACCATCTAGCACAGATTTCTGATCTTAAAATTGAGGTAACTCAACTAAATTCACAACTTGATCATATGAAGAAGCAAGTTAGAATGATGAACTCTGCTACTGATGTGTTGGAAGAGATTTTGGAGAATCAGAATCAAGGAAAACCAAATAAATGGCTTAGGATTTGTTGATAAGAATCTGAGCATCAAACAGAAAAATCCTGCTAAGAGGTTCATACCTGCTGCTACTTATGTTCCTCTGATGAGCAAACCTAAGAACAAACCTCAGGGATCTAAAGACAAGAAGGCTTCTCATCCTTGGGTATATCATCACTGTGGTAAAAAGGGGCACATCAAGCCTTTTTGTTACAAACTGCATGGATATCCTAAACACTTTCAACAAAGAAAGTCTGAACCTGTTGCAGTCAATGTCAAGAAGGTATGGAGACCTAAATGTGCAAGTGTTGCCCAAAATCTGGAAGATAGGAAAGGAAAGGCTGTTGCTGCTAATAGCAGGCCCACTCCTGTGGCAAAGAAAATTTCTGTTGCTGGACCATCTAAAGTCTGGAGCAAGGTTTTGGTTCCTGTCCCTGTTCAGAAGGCACTAACAGAAAAGGAAGTGGTTCCTAGTAAGTCTGAAGATGTTGTTAAGCATGATACCATGTCCTGTGTTCAGAAGAGAATTGTTGTTCTTTAGAAACAGATTGCTGGGAAGAAGGTTTTGAATGTGCCTGAAGCACACATCAACTGAGCAGCATCTGATGTTGTGTCTAATGAAGACTAAGCAACTTATGATGCTGAGTCTGAAGACTGTCAAGTTTGTGACTGTTGTCTTGGATTTCTGTTTGTGTTTCTGGTCTGCAATTGTGTTGTACTCTACAGTATTGTTTTGTTCTTTTTGAAGGGAAATCGACATATAAAGTGCAGCGGAAGTTTAAAAAATTTGATTTCCTTTCCTTGGATCATTACGAATATCACATGAATCAGTGATAGAATTGTTACCTCTTTGTAATGCTGAAACACTTTCGTTGATCACAGCTGAGCAAATAAGCAAAGCCTCTACTCGTCCACACGAACGGCTTCCTCTGGTTCCCGGTGCTAGCCAAGCGATCAGAGGTTAGGAGAGAAGTGGGAACACACTTTTGCTTTAGGGTTACACGAAAAAGCATTAGCTGATTTCAGCACTAGAGCTTCTATTTATAGAACTCCTTGCTGCACAAAATCAGCTTGAGCTTCAAAAGCCCATTAGCCCATCAGCTTCCGCTAACTAATTAGCGCCTATTGCTAAACGTACCCCATCATATAAGTACTACTTATATTTCTCCTTTTAACCGTTCTTTTGTGTGTGACCATATAGGTTCTTGTAACGTTGGCAATAATATTAAATCCTATATTTAATATTATAAACAGTGAGCGGTATCTAGCAACACATCACTGCTACCCAAGTGACAAGAATGTCAAGTGATCTGACGAAACCTTTTCCATGATAATATCTATGTGTACGATTACTCCTTTGTCCTAATATCTTTATTGAACACAAGGCATAGATTACGTCACCCTTGTTTAGTTCAATATCTATATTTCTTGATCCCGAAATATACTGAACAACGAATAAGTCCAATATCTCATATTGACTTAATTCGGCATGGCCATGCATTTTTCCAGTCATATTCCATCAAGAGGCCTAAAGATATATCTCCTGTTATGAGGAGGGACAAATCCCATCTAGGACACTCATGTCCCTCAGCATGATTCGTCAAGTGCCCATTAACCAACGTTATAGTCATCTTGTTACAGACAACGTTTGAATGGCAATAAAACACTTGAGTCCACATCTAGGGATCACAGTGGTTTCAGGTCTAAGAGTGATATACACTATTATCATTGTGAGAATAACTTATGACGATTTCATAACATACTATGTAGTATTCTCACGATGGGTCAATCCAGTATAAATATTACTCCTAATATTTATACCTATGTATAGACTTAATATCTCATATTCATGACCCATGCGATGTGGTCATCAGTCTACATACATAATAGTCTCCATGCTTTAATATTATCCCAATTCATATTAAAGCTGGACTACGGATACATTTAAGAATAGTGTTCTTTCTGTTGATGTAATCTCATGATTAAGTCACACTTAATATTCCATCACATGAACTAACTATTCTAGGGACTTTATTTATCTTATAACAAGTGTAATAAAGAACGCCATATTTTATTCAATAATAAAAGTCATGATACATATAAAAGTTTGACATAAACTATTGGCCTCTAGGGCTTATACCAACAATCTCCCACTAGCACTAGAGCCAATCAGGCATAGACCTAATACCCATAGATCTAGTATGACCATCATGCTTCTGCTGAGTTAGAGCTTTAGTCAGTGGATCAGCAACATTGTCTGATGTTGGTACTCTGCATATTTTCACATCTCCTCTATCGATGATTTCTCGAATGAGATGATAGCGCCTAAGTATGTGTTTGGATCTTTGGTGAGATCTAGGTTCTTTAGCTTGTGCGATTGCTCCATTGTTATCACATAACAGTTCAATGGGATCCACAATGCTTGGAACTATACCAAGATCAGAGATGAATTTCTTGATCCAAACAGCCTCTTTTGCGACATTAGATGCAGCAATATACTCGGCCTCAGTTGTAGAATCAGCGACTGTTTCCTGCTTTGAACTTTTCCAGCTAACAGCACCGCCATTTAAGCAAAACACGTATCCAGATTGCGATTTGAAATCATCATGATCTGTCTGAAAACTAGCATCTGTGTAACCAATTACAGAGAGCTCTTCTTGACCTCCATAGATCAAGAAAGTATCCTTAGTTCTTCTCAAGTACTTAAGGATGTTCTTAACAGCAACCCAATGACTGTTACCTGGATTAGACTGGTATCTGCTCGTAGCACTTAAAGCATACGAGACATCTGGTCGAGTACATAACATAGCATACATGATAGATCCAATTGCGGATGCATATGGAACATTGATCATTCGATCCCTTTCTTCAACAGTTGAAGGGGATTGTGCTTTTGACAAACTTATACCTGATGACATAGGTACGAGTCCTTTCTTGGACTCATACATATTGAAACGTCTCAGGACTTTGTCTATGTATGTACCCTGACTTAAGCCAAGCAATCTTTGTGATCTATCTCTATAGATCCTGATTCCTAATATGTAGGAAGCTTCACCTAAGTCTTTCATAGAAAAGCATTTCCCTAACCAAGATTTAATTTCTTGTAGTGTAGGGATGTCATTTCCGATAAGCAATATGTCATCCACATATAATACCAGAAATGAGACTATGCTCCCACTAACCTTCTTGTAAACACAAGGTTCATCTTCATTTTTAATGAATCCATACTGTTGTACAGTTTCATCAAAACGAAGATTCCAACTTCTGGAAGCTTGCTTCAATCCATAGATTGATCGCTGCAATTTGCATACCTTTTGGATGTTATTAGGAATGCCAAATCCTTCAGGTTGTGTCATGTACACATCCTCAAGGAGATTTCCATTAAGGAAAGCAGTCTTGACATCCATCTGCCAGATTTCATAATCATGGTATGCAGCGATAGCAAGTAAGATCCGAATGGATTTAATCATTGCGACTGGTGAAAAGGTTTCATCATAGTCTACACCATGAATTTGTTTGAAGCCTTTAGCAACCAACCGCGCTTTGTAGGTGTTAACCTTTCCGTCCATGTCTGTTTTCTTTTTGAAAATCCACTTGCATCCTATAGGATTAATTCCTTTAGGTGCTTCAACCAAGTTCCAAACTTGATTTGTGTACATGGAATCCATTTCAGATTTCATGGCTTCAAGCCACTTCTCAGATTCAGGACCAGTAATGGCCTCTTGATAAGTCATAGGCTCATCTTGATCCATGAGCAATACGTCACATTCTTCTGATATGAGATACCCATATCTCTCAGGTTCTTGACGTATCCTATTTGACCTACGTGGTTCTTGTGTTATTGGAGTAGGATTTTCTGTCACAACAGCTTGTGTATCCTGCTCTTGTTCCTCCATTGGCGTACTACTTTGTGGGTCTTGAACTTCTTCAAGATCTACCTTTTTCCCAGTAATTTCTTTGGAAACAAATTCCTTCTCAAGGAATACTCCATCTCTAGCGACAAACACTTTGCCCTCAGATGGTTTGTAAAAGTAGTATCCTTTAGTTTCTTTAGGATATCCCACAAAGAAACATTTGTCAGATCTTTGTTCAAGTTTAGTGGACATTAGTCGTTTCACATAAACTTCACAACCCCAAATCTTTAAATGTTTCACATTGGGTTTTCGACCACTCCATATCTCATATGGTGTCTTTTCAATCGCTTTGGATGGAACTTGGTTAAGTGTGTAAGCTGCAGTTAATAAGGCGTGTCCCCAAAAGGAGTTTGGAAGATCAGCATGACTCATCATAGATCGGACCATGTCTAACAAGGTTCGATTTCTCCTTTCGGAAACACCATTCCATTGTGGTGTTCCAGGAGGTGTGAGTTGGGATAAGATCCCACACTCTTTTAGATGATCGTCAAACTCTTGGCTCAAATATTCGCCACCTCGATCAGATCGAAGCATTTTGATTTTCTTGCCAAGTTGGTTTTCTACTTCATTTTGAAATTCTTTGAAGAAAGTAAATGATTCAGATTTATGTTTCATTAGATACACATATCCAAATCTACTAAAATCATCAGTGAATGTAATGAAGTAATAAAACCCTCCTCTAGCAGGCGTGTTTAGTGGTCCACATACATCAGTATGTATGAGTCCCAAAAGATCACTAGACCTTTCACCTGTTCCGGTGAATGGGGTCTTTGTCATCTTTCCCAATAAACAAGATCGACATGTCTCATATGATTCTAAATCAAAAGAGTCCAAAATTCCATCTTTATGGAGTTTGGAAATGCGATTTTCGTTTATATGGCCTAAACGACAATGCCAAAGATAAGTTGGATTCAACTCATTAGGTTTTATCCTTTTCGTATTTATGTTATAGATTGGCATATCAAGATCAAGAATATAAAGTCCATTACTCATAATGGCATTAGCATAGTGAATATTATTCAAATAAATAGAACAACATTTGTCTTTTATTGTAAAACAAAAACCGGACTTGTCCAAACAAGAAACGGAAATAATATTCCTGCTAATTGCAGGTACAAAATAACAGTTCTCTAACTGTATTAAAAGACCACTAGGTAAAGTCAATTCATAAGTTCCAACAGCTAAAGCAGCAACCTTTGCGCCATTGCCAACTCGTAGATCGACTTCCCCTTTTGCCAATGTTCTACTCGTTCTCAACCCCTGCACATCAGTACAAATATGAGAACCACATCCAGTATCTAATACCCATGATGTAGAAGTAGACATATTAATTTCTATAACAAAAATACCTGAAGAAGTGGAAGCAACCGTTCCATTCCTTTTGTCTTCCAGATATTTTGGGCAGTTGCGCTTCCAGTGCCCGGTCTTACCGCAGTAGAAGCACTTGCCCTCCTTAGCCACACCTCCAGTAGGCTTCAAGGCTTTGGTTGATGGCTTAGCAACTGCTTTGCCTTTGCCATTTCCCTTAGACCTTTTAGGCTTCTTATTATGCTTTTTGACCTTTCCACTGTTAACCATCAAGATGGTCTTACCCTTTCCCTTCATATTCTTTTCAGCAGTTCTTAACATTGCTGCAAGCTGTGGAAGAGTTTTGTCCATGTCATTCATTAGGAAATTCATGACAAAGTGGCTAAAGCTTTCCGGCAACGATTGCAAGATAAGATCAATAGCAAGTTCCTGCTCAAGGGGTAAACCCAATCGCGCGAGGTTCTCAACGTACCCAATCATCTTGAGTACATGAGGTCCTACAGGACTTCCTTCTGACAGCTTAGTTCCAAAAAGGGCCTTGGAGACATCATACCTTTCATGCCTAGCTTGCTCTTCATAAAGAGTCTTAAGGTGTTCGATCATATCGAACGCAGCCATGTTCTCGTGTTGCTTCTGAAGCTCAGAGGTCATAGTTGCAAGCATGATGCAAGCGACTTCCACGGCATCATTGACATGCCTACTATAAGCATCTCTTTCAGCCCTGGGAGCATTTGCAGCTGGTGCCTCTTCAGGAACAGGTTCATCAAGCACATACAGCTTTTTCTCATGTGTGAGGACAATCCTCAAGTTACGGTGCCAGTCTAAAAAATTTGTTTCATTCAGCTTATCCTTCTCAAGGATTGATCGCAAAATGTTGTTTGAAGTGTTATTTGCCATCTACAATTTAAAATATACAAAATAAGTATCATGAAAATAACATATTTAATTTGGCCTTCAATTAAATACGCTCCCACTATTTTATTCAAATCAAATGACCTTCAAACATTTAATTCGGAAAATCCCGTTGGAAGATTTTCTAGCGGGTTGAAATCCTTATTTCACCTTGTTTTGAGTCAGCTAGGGCTGATCACCCAAAACTCAGCTATTTAGGTAGGAACATTTCCAATTGTATCTCATACAACTTTCAAATCAATTGGGCGAGTAACTCTTACTCTGATCTATCATATAGATATTTCCCAATTCTTGCTTCTAAATTTATTCTAATCATATTAAAATTAATTTAGTTAAGTTAAACCCAATAGAATAACAATCGGGTAAATGAAATTACCGCACCGCGACTTACAAACATAGAACATGTGCTTCGCTAGGGCAGAACCCACACATTCGATATTAGTCTTGAAGGGTGTTATTCTTTTGGAAAGCATTAAACTTAATATATCACTTTGAAGGATTTAATTTAGTTTGATCTCACCTCACCACGGCTTATATATCATATATATTCGCACTCCAATCATTCAAGCATGACAATTATACAAAATAAAAGTGACATGATTATGGCCTCCTAACGCTATGATTCTCTCAAGCCAATGAAAGAATCTAAACTAATCCTAGAAACGACCTTGCTTCTCCAAGCTAGACTTCTAGGGCTAATCCAACGTCAATGGTCCTATTACCTCCTTGTATTCTAATTACATTACATATAAAGAAACTCGTTTTACATACGAGGGATTGGATGAGAAGAGAATGTACATATAGAATTCAAGAGAGAGGCACGACACGCAGGCCGTATTTCAAAATCCAAAATAAAAGAAATAATAAGACTAAGGCCATAATCATTCACACAACAACAATAAAACACCTTTTATTATTATTAACACCTCATAATTAAATAAATTAAATTAAAACTCGGCGATTGATCACACTACGCAGATTAGTCGGGGGTTCCGCTGCCCGGTCAGCGGACAGGGGTCAAGGGGGCAGCGCCCCTTGCGGGGCTTCCGGGGCAGCGCCCCGGAAGCTAATTCAATATGAACGATTCACTTTGAATTCTGGTGCTGTAAAAATCGTGTCACGATTCTGGCATCGTGTCACGATTTTATAGGCAGAAGCAAACAATTTGCTGGGCACAAAATCGTGTCACGATTCTGGAATCGTGTCACGATTTTATAGGCAGAAGCAAACGATTTGCTGGGCACAAAATCGTGTCACGATTCTACAATCGTGTCACGATTCTGAACCAGGTTTCAGCCTTTTTCGTAACCCTAATCATGACGGCACAACACTTGCGGCGTTATGAACCCCGTTGTAACAGTATGATCACACCAATCAAAGTACTCTGATTGTTTATCCAATATGGTGATCGAACTTAGAATGCTTCACCTGATACGGTTCCGAAGCTCCAGTTTACAATCATCCAATATGAACAAATATCATCTGACTTGATTTAGTGAACGATCATCACGAGTATATCACATATACTTCTGTTACACAGAATTTATCAATCATATTTCTGTCGATATGGATAATCGAAAGTATTGATGCTTCACCAGAAAACGGTTCCGAAGCTTCAAATAATTCGAAAAGCCATGCACAGAAAAGTGATACGATTCAATTATGTGCGTATGTGATCGAGCAACACATCTCCGTCGATATGGATAATCGATATATTGATGCTTCACCTGATACGGTTCCGAAGCTTCAAACAAACCGAAAATCCATGCACGGAAACGTGATGCCTTGCCAATTTTAATTCGTCTTTATTGTTTAATTGTATTCGATTATGTTTAATCCAATTAAAACATAAAGCAGTAAACAAAACAATCCGATTCATGGTTTCGTAATTGGCTCTGATACCACTGAAGGGAAATCGACATATAAAGTGCAGCGGAAGTTTAAAAAATTTGATTTCCTTTCCTTGGATCATTACGAATATCACATGAATCAGTGATAGAATTGTTACCTCTTTGTAATGCTGAAACACTTTCGTTGATCACAGCTGAGCAAATAAGCAAAGCCTCTACTCGTCCACACGAACGGCTTCCTCTGGTTCCCGGTGCTAGCCAAGCGATCAGAGGTTAGGAGAGAAGTGGGAACACACTTTTGCTTTAGGGTTACACGAAAAAGCATTAGCTGATTTCAGCACTAGAGCTTCTATTTATAGAACTCCTTGCTGCACAAAATCAGCTTGAGCTTCAAAAGCCCATTAGCCCATCAGCTTCCGCTAACTAATTAGCGCCTATTGCTAAACGTACCCCATCATATAAGTACTACTTATATTTCTCCTTTTAACCGTTCTTTTGTGTGTGACCCTATAGGTTCTTGTAACGTTGGCAATAATATTAAATCCTATATTTAATATTATAAACAGTGAGCGGTATCTAGCAACACATCACTGCTACCCAAGTGACAAGAATGTCAAGTGATCTGACGAAACCTTTTCCATGATAATATCTATGTGTACGATTACTCCTTTGTCCTAATATCTTTATTGAACACAAGGCATAGATTACGTCACCCTTGTTTAGTTCAATATCTATATTTCTTGATCCCGAAATATACTGAACAACGAATAAGTCCAATATCTCATATTGACTTAATTCGGCATGGCCATGCATTTTTCCAGTCATATTCCATCAAGAGGCCTAAAGATATATCTCCTGTTATGAGGAGGGACAAATCCCATCTAGGACACTCATGTCCCTCAGCATGATTCGTCAAGTGCCCATTAACCAACGTTATAGTCATCTTGTTACAGACAACGTTTGAATGGCAATAAAACACTTGAGTCCACATCTAGGGATCACAGTGGTTTCAGGTCTAAGAGTGATATACACTATTATCATTGTGAGAATAACTTATGACGATTTCATAACATACTATGTAGTATTCTCACGATGGGTCAATCCAGTATAAATATTACTCCTAATATTTATACCTATGTATAGACTTAATATCTCATATTCATGACCCATGCGATGTGGTCATCAGTCTACATACATAATAGTCTCCATGCTTTAATATTATCCCAATTCATATTAAAGCTGGACTACGGATACATTTAAGAATAGTGTTCTTTCTGTTGATGTAATCTCATGATTAAGTCACACTTAATATTCCATCACATGAACTAACTATTCTAGGGACTTTATTTATCTTATAACAAGTGTAATAAAGAACGCCATATTTTATTCAATAATAAAAGTCATGATACATATAAAAGTTTGACATAAACTATTGGCCTCTAGGGCTTATACCAACACTTTTGTGTGTGGATGATGTGTGGTTTTGATCCTGTTGCTTGTGTTGTGATGGGTTCTGTGCTGATGTTTTTCATGCTGATTCTTTGTGTGCTGTTCTGTGTTCTCCTGGTGATTGCTGGTTATTTTGTCAACATTGTTTAGCTAAAAAGGGGGAGAAATAATGTGAAATAATGTGTTTGTTTCAGAAGCTGTTCAACAGTTTAGGGGGAGTTGGAGCTTCTGATTGTCTGTTTCAGGGGGTGTTCCTGAATATGTGTTTCAGGGGGAGAAGTTGTACCTCAGAAACTGCTGTTGTATGTTGCAGGGGGTGTTTTTATGTGTTAACATAGCATTTTATCCGCTGCTGACTCTGGTGCTATGTTTAAATATGTGTAGTTCTTCATGGTTGAGTACTTTTGTTGAGTGAAGAACTTGTCTTTATGATCAATTTGATTTTAGCAAAAAATTTGCCAAAGGGGGAGATTGTTGGATATTCGAGTGTTGGCTACATGTTTTGCAAAAATCAAATATACAAGCAGTATGTCTTCAGAAGCTGAAAATTTCATTTTGTACATCTTCAGAAGCTGGGTCAGGAGCTACAGTACTTCAGAAGCTGATACCTTTGCTCTGCGAAGCCACTGCGCTCTGCAAAGGTCTTCAGATGCACTGTTCAGACGCTGACTTTTGTTGACCAATTGACGCACTGTTCAGACGCTGACTTTTGTTGACCTTCAGAAGCTGCATTTCAGAAGCTTGTTTTGCTTGTTTTCTGCATTTAATCTTTGCGCCTTGGATTTGATTTGTTGAAGATTTATTCAAGCTTTGTTTCTAGAAGACTGTTGCGCAAGATTTGTTCAGAAGTTTGTTTTCACACAAGATTTATTCTGAAGATTTGTTTCAGTTATTCGTGAATGTATTTTCAAAGAAATCTTTGGAAAATATATTTTTGAATAAATAAGAGCTTCTATTTGCTTCTAAAGAATTCTGGGATTATATCTTTGGAGATTTGGTTCAGAATTGTGTGCTGCTGAAGCCTATATAAAGAGGACGCTGCTATTGAAGACTTGACTGAAAAAAACCAGAAGTTTTCATTGAAAAGAGTCTTAGTGTTTTTTGAGTCTATGAGCTGTTGCTCTGTTTTTGTGTACCACTCATCTGTTAGAGTTGATTGTTTTTGTTATAAAGTTGTAATTCACTTAAAGCTTTTAAGCACAAGTGACTTTGTTGTTTTTGAAGAGTGTCTTCGTATTTGTTTGTTTAAGTGTCTGATAATCACTGGGCTGTGATTACTTGATTGGGAAGTAAGTGGGTTCTTATATCTAGGAGTTCCTAGGTAGAAATTTATACGGGTAGTGATTAAGTGATAAGGCTGGAAAAAACAGGGGCTCTGTCTTGAGTCATTGAATTGATACT
Source organism: Medicago ruthenica (assembly GCA_018208015.1). Taxonomy (NCBI): domain Eukaryota; kingdom Viridiplantae; phylum Streptophyta; class Magnoliopsida; order Fabales; family Fabaceae; genus Medicago; species Medicago ruthenica. Next base: position 3,461,278 of record CM031374.1, on the reverse strand, counting down.
ACTTAGTGGATTTCCTTCCTGGATTGGTATCCTCCAGACGTAGGTGAAGTTTGCACCGAACTGGGTTAACAAATTACTGTGTTCTTTATCTTCTGTCTGTTTTATTTTCTGCTTCTGAACTGCTTTTTTCCAGACTCTGTTTTATAGTTCAGAACCAGTACTTGCCAGAATTTCAGACAGCATGATGAAGATCTATATTTTATATCTGTCTATGTGTTTAAATGAACATCTTTAGCGTAAAGTTCAGCTGAGAGATTTTTGACAGCATGATGAAGATCTTCAGAAAACTTTTCTCTTCGTATTTCTTCAATGTGTTCCTTCGGTGCAAACAAAAATAAATTTGTGCGAAAAAGAGAAAAAAAAACAAAAAAAAACAGCATAATTCAACAACATAAAACTGACCATATATATATATATATATTGATTTTAACAACATAATTCAACAACATAAAACACGTAATAAAATAAAACATAACATATCATATCACGGATCAACTAAACCAATGTCTTCGTCTGGTGTGTCGAGCAGAGCCCTGGTCTCTTCGTAGTTCCTGGGCCGGATCAACCTTTTCTGAATTTGTTCAACAAATTTGACCAACGATGCGTCCAACTTGATTGATACTTTAGTTCTGTACTAACCAAAGATCGAGAACGTGGTTCTCACGTCATCGTCGTTTCCGAGGTTCATCCAGTTGAACCGCACAGTTTCGACTGAGTCAGTCGATGGACTTCGATAGTCAACACCATCCACCCTCCTTGTGTCTTCGTGGTTGAGTTGACGGTTGATTTGATTCAGCTGATCCTTCAACCTGAAGAGCGTGACATCAGTGCGAATCCTGAACAGATGGGGTGGTTTTCCCCCGTTGTAGTAAACTACAGCTAGCTTGGTGTTCGAATCAATGACAGAAATTTCCATGATTTTTTTTTGGTGTGGTTTACTGGTTTTGAAAACAAGCACACTTATTTATAGAAGTTTCTAGTCGTCTTGGACCACAGAAACTGTCGGTGCAATGTGGACTACAAAAAAAAATCCTGTAAATAATATTTTCGGATTGTATAATTTGAAATATCCTTCACTCTACAAAGTGCGAACTTTGACTCATTTTCTCCCATTATTGAAGCATTTCGGATTATATAATCCGAAAACCTTTGATAATTTTCAAATTATATAATCCGAAACAAGTCAGAGTTTTTGACAGCAAGAGTAACTCATGGGACACGTTTTTCAAAGGGTTTTACCAGCTTTAATGGCTGGTAAAATCCTTTGAACATGTTTTTTGACTCACCATTAAGAGTCTTTACACTCTATGAACCAAAATCATCACAAATTTCCCCTATAAATACTCAAACCTTCACCATTTCTCACACCATCATCCCACACTCTCTCCTCCTCTTCCTTCTACAACAATGTGTTTCCATCGTTGGCCTTTCATAAAAAAAAGGCTACTTTGGAAATTTAAGGATTGTATGAAAGATCAATATGGATGGTGACACGCTGCAAAGAAGCGCGGTATGTCTGGTTGCGAGGTTGGTCTGCTTGAGTGTAAGGTTGACCATCAAAGTCTCTTTTGCCCTAGAAAGGAAACAAACATTACCCCAGCCCACTCCCCCTCCATCTTTTTCTCCTTCCCCCTTCATCTTCTTGTGCTATAGTTTTAGTTTTAGGTTTTTAATAAATTAGCTTTAGGTGGTTGAATATTTTATGTAATATGCTTTAATCTTAAACTTCAACTTTATTGTAAATGTATTGATGTATTAATAAAATGAGATTTTGATTGTATCATTTTGTCCTTTTAATTTTGTTTATATTTGCATTAATTTTATATTTTTGTCATTTATATTTATGCCATCGAAATAATATAAACTACATTCTCTTTAAAAATATGGGCAAAAAATTTGGGCAAAACATATTTCAAATTATATAATCTGAAAAACCTAACAATTTATTTCGGATTATATAATCCAAACAAATAATATTTTTAAAGAAAAAAATAGAACGCGTGAAAAACCGGTAAGGTGACAAAGTAATAGAAAAAAAAAAAAGGTCACGAAAAAGTCCAAATAGTTAAAGGGTGTACCTAGCGTGTACGACGTTCAAGAACTAGAAGATTCTGGTATGTGGTCCTTTTCTCATTTATTTCTTTGCCATGTGAACGTCGTCTCTGTTCATAAGCCAGGTTTGAAAATGGACTGCTTGTCACTACAGTTCCATTCCAATTATTATTATTATTTATTTTCATTTTTCATTACGAGAAAAAAAAACGATTTTTACTAGTATTTTATACAACAATAAACAATATACTTTCTATTCCCTAACAAAAAACAATTCACTTTCTAGTAAAAAATTGGAACAGTTATTAATTGATTATATATAGTACCTTAACTTTTACTATTTTTTGAAGAACCTTAATTTTTACTATTAAAAACTTGAAGAAGGATATTTAAAAAAAAAAAAAAACTTGATGAAGGAAATATTTTTTATTTTATTTTTAATTAAATATAGTGACACTAATGATTATTTGAACTACATACATTGAAGTTACATGAATTAGTGTTCACCATTGAGTTAACACCTCAAGTGTATAAAATGTTTAATTGATATGCATTGTTACTCTAATATATAGTATATTTTTTGGGTCATGCTAACTTGTGTCATTATGACACATGTTAAGCATTCCACTAATGGTCAGAATTTATTGAAAAAATTAATATTCAATATTTTGAGCAATAAATTAACACAATTTCCAATACATAATTTATATTAGTGGAATTCTTAACATGTGCCCTGAGAGCACAAGTTAGCATTTCCCATATTTTTTTGATATCGTCAATCAATTAATATTGTTAGGTTATTGAAAATAATTGATTTTAATCGTATTTACTTAAAAAGTTATACGAATGGTAGTTTATAGTAATTAAAAGGATAGTTCTCTAAAAATAATAATTAAGAGGATAATTTTCAGAAAATCAAAATCATGACATGCTGAGAGAGAGGGAGTGTCGTGGTGGTTCTAGGCTCCGCCTAGGGCACCCGCGTCAGCAATCTTTTTCGCCGGAAGTGAGATACATCGGGGGGAATGATGACTGTTGTTGAGTCACATCTTTATATTGGATATATCTTTGGTGCGCTCGAATCTAGTACTATTTCCCATCTTCAGTTTGCTTATGACACATTGTTGTTGGGGGCGAAGAGTTGGGCGAATGTGCGTGCTTTGCGGGCTGTTTTGCTGTTGTTTGAGAGTGTGTCGAGATTAAAGGTGAATTTTCATAAAAGTATGCTGACTGGTATTAATATTAGTGACTCTTGGTTAGCTGAGGCAGAATCGGTTCTGAATTGTAAAGTGGGAAGGGGGCCTTTTATGTATTTGGGTCTTCCAATCGGGGGGGATTCCAGGAGGTTGTCTTTTGGAGCTGGTTTTGACCCGTATTGAGAATAGATTATCTGGTTAGAAAAGTAGATTTCTTTCTTTTGATGGTCGCTTGGTTCTCATAAAGTCTGTCCTATCTTCTTTGCTTGCCTATGCTCTTTCCTTCTTCAAAGCCCCATCATGTATAATCTCTTCTATTGAATCTATTTTGAATAAATGTTTTTGGGGTGGGAGTGAGGATCATAGGAAAACATATTGGATTAGTTGGAATACTATTTGTTTACGAAAGGAGGAAGGAAGTTTGGTCAGATGAGCGAGTTTAATTTAGCTCTTTTAGGTAAATGGTGTTGGAGGATGTTAGTAGATAGAGGAGGTTTATGGTATAGGGTGTTGGTAGCTCGTTATGGAGAGGATGGTGGTCATCTGAGAGAGGAAGGGCAATGTGGTTCGTCTCGGTGGAGGGAAGTGGCGAAAGTCCGTGATAGTGTTGGTGGAGTGGGTGGAGGTTGGTTTAAGGAGTGTATTTCGAAGAGGGTGAGAAATGGGAGGGATACTTTTTTCTGGACTGACCCGTGGTTAGGTGGGATTCCTTTGGCGGTGTGGTTTAGGCGTTTATATGACTTATGTGTCAATAAGTTTTGTTCGGTGGAGGAAATGTTTGCTTTAGGTTGGGAGGAAGGGGGTGCGGCGTGGCAGTGGCGGAAGCGTATGTGTGAGTGGGAAGAGGAGTTGTTAGGGGAGTGTAGGATTTTGCTTACTCATGACGCGCATTTGTGTGTGACCAGGTGTGGAGAAGTCGAAACAGCTCAACATTTATTCCTTTCTTGTACAATTTTCAGGGATCTTTGGCATTTAGTTCGTGATTGGATAGGTGTTTCCATGGCCGATCCTTATAGTATTTCTGATCATTTTGTTCAGTTTACTTATTCGACAGGTGGATTGGTAGCGCTACAATCTTTTATGCAGCTCATTTGGTTTTTATGTGTTTGAGTTTTGTGGAATGAACGTAATAATAGACTTTTTAGCCACAAGGAAAACACTTTTGATCAGTTGTTGGATAAATTAAAAATTCATTCGTATTGGTGGATGAAGGCAGCCAATGCCAAATTTGTGTTAGAAGTTCATAGTTGGTTGTCGTGCCCGCTTGCTTGCGTGGGCATTGGTTAGTCAGTTTTTTGTTCTTTTTGTAAGGACCTTGTTGTAAACTTTATTTGTCTTCTTTTGACACGTCTTGTGCTAGAAAAGCTTTTACTTTGGTGTTAATATATTCCATTTTTGCTTGTAAAAAAAAAGATAGTTTTCATCCACTAACAATGTAATACTTTTTTATACATGCATGTTAAGTAAGATATTTTTAGAGATATTTTGAAAACTCACCTAAAAAAGCAAAAGGGTTTAAATAGTATGATGTGTCAGTGTACAATTAATATACATGTGCATCCCAATGATCAGTTGTCATGTTATTTAATGAATATGACAACTCATGTGTTTTCATATTCTTAATTGTACATATTCTTAATTGTACGTTGAGAGAGTATACTAATTAAATTAAAAACAAGAATTACAATGTAATTAAATTGAATGCATGTGTAAAAATAATATTATGGATATATACTAATCAAGTCTTATAATTAATCGTCAGTGTAAAACAATTTACACTAACAATGCATAAAAATTAATCTTTATCAACTAAGTGATTGATCTCAATTAGTTAATGAGTTCCACCAAGGATCCATTTAGATTGACTTACTTTTGGGCTTATGAAAAATAACTTATGCAAATAAATAAGCTTGAATGTTAATTCATAAGTTTTCACTAACAAAAATTGTATCTTCATAAGTTGTTTTTTCATAAACTACATTGACAAACTTAAGGCCCGTTTGGATTGAGCTTATTTTATGCTTATGCAAATAAATAAGTTTTTATTTATTATTCATGAGCTTGTTAAGGTAGTTTATGAAAAAACAACGTATGAAGATAAAATTTTCCTTAGTGAGAACTTATGAATTAATATAAAAGCTTATTTATTTGGATAAGCTATTTTTCATAAGCTCAAAATAAGCTTAATAATCCATAATAGCTTATGCAAGTAAAAGTAAATAAGCTTGTATGTTATTGGGGAAACAATTTTTTAGATTCATTGAATAGTTAATGTATCTGGTCTACATTATTATACTAGATACATTATTTTTTCAATAAATCTAAAAAGTAATTTTTTATTTATAATAGTAACGGAAGTAGTGAATATTTAACTTAAAATACTAATTTCACCATACTCGAGTGTGCTTTTACTTCTAATGTAATCCTCATACAAGCAAGCAAGTTAAGCATGTCATGCACCATACACAAGCGAGCTTATGCTACATATTAGTGTACCATATCCCTCCCTCCCTTCCTAAACTCCTATCTCACCGTTACGGTCAATCTGTGACCCGACCCCACCGTCCACCCATGGCTCCTTCTGACTTGACGCCACTGCCGCCGCTCTATGTGGTGGTTGCTTCTAATTTTAGCCAATCACACCAACATGCAAGCAAACTCAAAACTAAAGCAATGCAGACATCCTTCCCCAATATCATATTATCAAGCAAGATCTATATTTTCCATCAACTCTAATTTTTAAAATCTCAGATGTGGTTATAAAGTAAAAGATTGAAGAATGGTGGTGAAACAATTCTTTCTCTCCCACTCTAAAAATTTAGATTCAAAGCATGAGGATGAAGCTTCATCAAATGATACATTCATTTACCCTTTTTTAGAGTCCCTCAGCTGCATGCATGTTGTTGTTTTATTACAAATCCATTTTGTTTTTATCAAATAATAAAATTTAAAATTTCTTTAATTTCTCCAATAATCAATTTTTGTAATTTTTTTTACTTTGATACAGATCGAAAGAGAGAGAAGAGATGCATCTTTTCTCTAAATTACAGATCCAAAGAAAGAAAAGGGGGGGGAAGAGATGCATCTAGAGTTGTTATTTTCATCTTGGTTGTGTAAAAGAAAAATCATCTTTTTGTTTTCATCTTGAAAGAGAGACATGTGATACGTGATTTGTTCCATAAAAAAAAAAATCTTGGAGTGGAAAGAGAAGGGTTTACACCTCTGGAAACAATCGATAATGTGAGAGGAAGAAAAAAAAAATCTAAAGTGAGAAAAGGATTGGGTGTAGGCGGTGTACAATAAGCATTATAATTCAATGGTAAATTAACACGTATGCACGGTACGCGACATACTTTACTAGGGCACCGTAGCCTTTGCCCATACAAATAGAAAACTAATATCAACTCAGCCATAGATGTTAAAAAAAATTCATATACATCACGTTGTCCTTCAATCAATCATAATTAAGTATTAGAAACATTTCACTTGATCATAATTAAGTATTTTTAAACATAAAAAAAAAAAAAATCAAACTATGCAATTGTTTTCTTCAATTAATTTCACTTTTAAAATTGCTAAGAGTTGGACAAAGTCAAGCAACTATTTACAACCACAAGAATACATTGGATTTTTCTCAAACTTTCTCATTCACAAGAATACCCTTTCCATCATAATTCACAACCATTTTTTGAATATTGTTTAATATTGTTTCCAAAACACCCACCTAAAAATAAAATAAAATCAAAAAAAGAAAAATATTGAAAGAAAAAAAGAAAGAAATGAAATTTTCTACCATCTTCTAACTTCCTCTTGTTCTAATTTCCCATGTTCTATACCATGAAAATTCTTTCACATGTTCTAACTTCCATAACCAAGATGATCAGTGACAACACCCCATTCTTTGAACTCTATCTCTTAAAATTCCATTATACAAAGCAACTCTATTTGCCGGCATTCCTCTTGTTTCAGGAATTTCATTTCTGCATTCACTAATTGATACTCTGTTTTTCTTCCCCTGTTTTTCTCTAATTTCCTTCACCATCACATTTTCTGAAAATTTCACTTTCTTCTTGTTCCTTCTTTTTTCCCTCTTCTTTTCATCTATAAAAAATAAAACAAAATAATAAATTTAGTGAGTATTTCATAAAAAAATATTTAAAAGGACAAAACATAGATACAATTATCTCTAATACACTTTTATAATGTTTTTTAATCATAACATGACATGTCGAATATTTATTTCAATATTTGACGTGTCATGTTGTAATTGAAATATAGAACAAAGAAAATACTCATAGAACAGTATGTAAATTTTCTGAAAAATTTAAATTTAAATTATATATGTTAAGAAACAGAGTATCTTTTTCAAGAATGAATTGAATTACCTGAGTATAAGCAAGATCGTAGAATTGGTTTGTTTTGGGAATTAGGTGTTTCATGAATTTGAAATGGTGATGAATTTTTTTGTTTACAGAAAGTAAGATAAAGAACAGTAGTTGAAACAACCATGGCTGTTGTTAAAACAAGACCTTGTGAGATTGAAGCCATGTTGTGGTTTGGAACAGAGTAAAGAAAACAGAGGAAAAAGTAACAAACAACAACGTTGTCTTGTGTTGTGAGAAGTGTGAGAAAATGAAGACTTATGCTGTTGACTGTGAATATGAAAGAGAGCCTTTTATAAATATTGAATAGAGAGAGAATGTGAAGAAGTGCCTTTTGTGAAGGTTCACATGTGGCACTGGTTGTGAAAAGGAATTTTTTTTTTTTTTTGGTCAAGTGAAAAGGAAAAAATTATTACAGAAAAAAAAAGAATCTAGATGTTTTAATTAAGGGAAATGTTAAGAAATAATAGATCAATGGATAAGTATTGGTAGTGTAAAAAAGAATCTAGATGTTTTAAAAAGTTACACAATAAAAGTTTAACGGTGATAGGTTGATAGTCTAAAATAATTTTGAACATAAAACAAATTAAAACATTTAGAATTGTCATATAAATTAAAAATATTAATTGATGTGACAATTTTAAAATTTTGATTAGTTGTGTATGTAAAGTTTAAATTGTCAACCTACCACCATTAAACTTATTTTTTATTATGCACATAATTTGATTGGTTGTCAACGTAAAACAATTTTATGATGACAACCACATTCTTCAATTTTAATAAAAGTAATATTTTTTGGACTAATACAAATAAATAATAATATTGGTTTACTGGTGAATTGGTTGTTGAGGGTGATATTAAGGAAAAGTGTGAGCAAACTACATTTGAATGAACGATTCTTTATAGGCGTAAAGGAAGTTTCCTAGAATTGTACTATGTTGGAAAAGTGGGATAAATTCAAAGTAAGACAACAAGAGGATTAATGTCAAAAAATACATGGATTTATAAATTAATATATAAGTCTTAGTCAAAGACCAATTAATTTATTTTTTATGGAAAATAAATTAATCTTTTAGTTTAATATTTTTAAATGATTTATGTGACACAAATAGTAGATAAGTGGATTCTATGACCATTTTATCAAGAGTTTGATCCTGCTAAGTGAATATGGTAAAAGAGATTTTTGTCCACCGTTGCCCGTGGATAATATATTGGCTTACAAGAAAAATGATTTATGCAATCAAGATATCTACACTGCATATTTATCCAAAATCTTGAGACATTAAATATATGAGTCATATCTTTTTTTTAATAGAAAATATGAGTCATATCTCTTATCAAATATATCTCTTTTGATATATTTTAAGAACTTATCTCCCGTTCAGAGCTAACCCAATAGTTTTTAATAGTAAGTGAGACATAAAACAAGTTTTAATATATGAAGTTTTTTTGTCCGCATATGTTACATTTTGTTTGAGAGCCTAAAGCGAGGGTGTACCCTTGGGCTGACCGTGCTATCATTTGAAATTAATTGATGAGATTCAACTTACATATCATTTGCAATTGATTAGACCTCTATGTGTTTTATACACATCGTGCTCTAGATATTGATAGAGAAATGTTAACATGTGCCTTTAGTGTACATGTTAGTGTACTAAAGATAAAAAATATGTGTTGAAAATTATGCGTATCATTTTTTGAAAAGTAAAAAATTGTTTATTTTCAAGTCATAATTATCATATGTGGATCTTTAACATGCGTCCTAATGACATAAGTCAACATGACCATTTTTTGATAATTTAAGTTATTGGTCTCCCATACATACATTTAATCATGACTCCATCGTTCTTCTTCCCTTCGTTTTAGTCCTTCCATATAAAATTGAGTGTCACATTAGCGTTTTTTTTTGAAAGAGAGTGTCACATTAGAGTTGTGTAGGTTCTTAAGAAAATGATCAGTTGTATTGATTATAATGGTAAAATTAGTATTATTTACTAAAATACCTTCACTAATTGTAGTTTGTGGAGTAGTTAAGTGGAGTAAAATTCAATAAATAAGGGTATATTACGAAAAATAATAAATATTACATTGATATTCTAAAGTGATAATTATTTTGAAACAGAGAAAAAGTGGAAATGTGACAATTATGATCAGAGGACTCAATTTATTTATAAGAGTCATGCTAACAAGTGTCGTTAAGGAATAAAAAAAGTGAAAGTTTGTATCGAAAAGTGCATTTGTTTAGACATTTAGAAGGTTGATTACACATCTTTCAAGATATATTTACTATATATATGATTACTTTTAGGGGTCTTGTTACCATTTTTCTATTTATATTTATCATGAAAAGGGGTATGGTTAATTGTTAGTTGTCCTTGCTTCTTTAATCCTGGTGGATGATGTTAGAGGTGTTTACATTATTTGATTTCGTCTCATAGTATTTTTCTAGTATAGTGTAAAAAGAAAGACCTTGGATTCAGAGGTTCTGAATTTGATTTCGTTAGTATCTTTGAAGGAATGTAAATATAAATACATTTGTAAAGCTGTACATGAGTCAGGTTGGACTAGTTTTGCCCAAAATCGAGACCCAAATCATGTAGGGAACTCCGATATAGGTCTAGTGCGAGAATCGCCACTTAGAATGTTAGGTCGGTTGGGTTAAACCGTCTATTTATGGGTTTGATTGGGTTGGGTAGTGGGTTCCTGCAATTTTTTTCTTTGTTTAATCTCAATGTAAATGACGAGTCATCATATTCTTTCCAAAAAAACTTATTTTTCCCCTAAAACTTTTCACTATTTTCTTAGCATCAAATATATAAATATTTATACAATAAAAGAGAATATCAAATAATGAGATAGTAGTCCATTTATTTATTTTTTTGAAAGAAAGATGCTTATAACATTTCATTACTATTAATTTGTTCAATACAACGAGGTACATTAGTATAGATAGTTGGACTAGCTATAATAATGCGGCAACCCCCGCCAAGTGGTGAGCTGTGAGTAAACTCGACCTTTGAGTTGGTAAACTTGGTGTTGAGGAGGTGACGACAAGCAAAGAGTACCTGGCCAAACTTCGTGATATCAGCACGGTGACCATTGAAAGCATATGTAGTCATCTTGGAATCCAAAGAGAAATCATTACTGTCAAAACCCATATCACTCCAGAGTAACCGAGATTACTTTGGCAAGCACAAAAACACCTTCATCATCGCGGATGAAAACGCCTATCCATATTCTATTGAATTGATAAAAAAAAGAGGCATCTACATTACATTTGAGTCGACCCTGCTGTGGTTTTTGCCATCTAAAATCATTCATACCTGAAGTAACTCCGTTGTTCTATATTATGGGAGAGGCAATGACACTTGTTGTACTAGAGCGAGAGGTATCAACAACAGGTTGTGGAGGTGCCTGTGTCGTCTTAGCTGCAATATGAGGGGCATTGGTCGAACTCCAGTCTTCGATGAAATGAAAAACACAATCAATAACTTCTGCAACTATTTCGTTGACTTCTTGCCAGAGCTTTAGATTACGGTGCTTCCATAAACTCCACAGGAGAGCTGCAAACCATTGGAATTGTCTCGTGAGAATTCCTGAAGGGCAGTAAAGACTGCATCGGTTGCCGTAGCTGTTCGGTTACACACATTATTAATAATATCTCCAATTCTGCTTCTATGCCAAACATGCACAGCAAAAGAACAATAAAAAAACATGGGTATGGTCTTCAAACAGATCATTACAAGTGACACAATTAGTTGGGCAATGCACTCCTTTGTCTTGGAGTCGCACACGTGTCAGTAAACAGCCTCTGCACATTCACCAAATTAAATTCTTAATCTTGGGAGGAACCCTCAATCTCCATGTACCATCCCAATAACCGTGCTAGCGAAGGTGGGAAGTATCAATCAAGTTTTCAACACAGAGCCTATATACACTTTTAACAAAGTACAAACCATTTCTTTCTGCTTTCCAAACAAGCTTATCATTCTCTACATGAGGTAATAAAGGAGTCCGCAAGATGGATTCAGCCACATCCTCAGGGAAAATCTGCTGAATAACACCTTGATTGCAATTCTTGGACATAGGATGAAATAAGCTGCCAACCGAGAAATTAGCAAGAAACTGCCGACCGAGAAATAAGTTGCCAGCCACAACTTATTGAGGATAGGAATAGAAGCACCTGACCCAATAGTAGTCCATTTATGAATACGTGAATATAATTTAGGTAATATAGCAAGAGATAGTAGCACATTTGTGAACATGGGGCTGTGACATACAATACCATGAAAGAATAAAAATTTGGGAAATAAGAAAACATAATAGAATAGAGCATTTATTTTGTATTATAAAAAGAAAGTTCTTTATTTTCTAGTTTGGGCTGGGTTGAGTAGGTTTCAATTTATTAAAACCGAAATCCAAACCAAGGGAGATTGATTGATTAAAATAATAAAAATGCTAACCGGTGTCTATGAGACATTAGTTAAGGAAGCAAATACGGTAATTTGACATTGGAAGTTGTGCAGTCAACAACAATAATAACGGACCTATATATAATCTAGTATTCAAGTGTAAAACACAAACCACAAGTAAAAAATAAAGAGAGAAAAGAGAAACAACACATCAATGATTTGGTTCGGCCCAACAATAACCTACGTCTGGAGGAGAGAGCAACTCTTCAATCCACTATGATAAGAGTGATAAAAATAGGTTACGAGAAATTGACTTACAAGCTCACAAAGAACAAACATAATTTCTTTCTTTTTTTCAAGTCACTCAAACCCACAATAAATCGTAAGAAAAAACAATATTGAAAGCTTTTTGATCCTTTCTCTAATGAGATCTCACAACCTAAGGTGTTTGTGTAGTGTTTTCCAACCCAAGAACCTCTCACCAAAGAACCTCAAAATTTACCTCCTTTGATTTACCAAGATTCTCTCTCTTGAAACTTGACCAAATAATTGAAGAATGAAGCCTTAAATAGTACTCAGACCCATGATGAAGCTCGAACACAATACAATACTACAACCTGATCAAAAAATTGCACCACAATGTTGCTTCCAGCAGCTTGTCCACATTCTGACCCAAAACCGCGTCACGTTTTTTTGCCTCCATAACAATAACCGTCAATTTTTTAGCCAAATTCAACAATTTTAAAGTAAATCAATGATATAAGTGCACATTCTTCCGTCAAAAAGTGTACATTATTCTAGAATTTGTGTCATTAATTAAATATTTATACCTAAAAGTATAATAATTGTGATGTCCATATATTTTAATAAATAGAGAGAATCCGTACTCCATTATTGTGAGGTTAGCTTAAATTTCATGTAAGTTATTTTATTTTTGAATTTCTCAAGTTTTGTGATCGATCTCAAATTAAGATGTTTAGATATTTTCTCAAAAAGGTGCTTAGGTTTTGGAGTTGCTACTGTTCAATTGCTTACAATTCAGTTCGGTTTCATTTTTCTTAAAAAAAATAAAATTGAAACATTATTTTTTAATTTTGTTTGAAGGAACACTAGTTTAAATATTAAAAATGATCTAACAGCTTTTTGGAATCTTGAAATCACTTTTAAATATTTGTTTTGAAATTTCTGAAGAAAAAAAAATGTGAACAATGTTTTTCACGGATTCAGCTTAAAATTGAATATAAATATGAAAACACGATTTTTAAAGGAATTCATTTGAGTTTAATGGAGGGGATTTTTTTCTTCGTTTTCGTTAATTTATTTTTTTAAATGATTTTTTTTGTGGCTTAACCCTCTTCAATGTTTAGGTTTTGTACTTTTATTACCTAACTTTTGAGCTTGTTCGTTCATTATTGTTGTTACTTTAACTTTGCACTATGACTGTTGTAACTCCTTGAATTCAATCATTATAATCTTTATGTTGGTTTTAACATATTTATTTTGGCTTCTCCAAAAAAGTATGCTTTTGAAGAAAAACGGAAACTTAAACCTACCGTAACGGATATTAGCCGGCGGTGCTTGAGTTTCTTGGTTCTCCGTTTTTAGTTTTAGTAAATGTTTTGTAGTAACATATCCTATTTTTGGCAGTCTTGTGCTTTGAGTAGCATTATTTGAATGCAGATTGTTTTGGATTTTTCAACAAAAAGTTAGATATAAAAAATAGAATAAAAGAATTAAATATAAAATTACCATTTTATGATATTTTAATAAGGAAGTATTAATATATTTTAATAAGGAAGTTTTAATATTAGTTTATAGAAGTTGAATTTTGGGGCGTCATTCCCACCCCTTAAATTGTTTTATATATCAAACAAAAAGAAAAGTAATTGAACTCCTTAACTTTATATCCTTTTATTTCATCAAACAATTTTGTTAACTAGATACTCCTAAAAAAGAAACTTTGTCAAGTAGGTAGATAAGAATAAAAAAAGAGGAAAAATGTTAGTTGCACCAAAACTCACGTAGCCATTATAATAAATATTATTAAACACAGATCTCACACCTTGATATTTTTTGTGCGAAAAATATAAAATAGTATATTAATTGTATGTTTAATTAATAAGTAGTTGGTAAAAATAACTAATAATTTTGTATTATTATAATTAATTTTTTTTATCCAATTTATTATTATAATTAATTGTAAGTTCACATTAGATATATGAACGAATTATCCCACATTATTTTTTCTTTGTTTTATTTAAAATTTAAAATATTCTACACTTGTGTGTGAAGTGTTGCTGTTTACGTGAACACAAGGGCATAGGGTTATATTACTGATTGACTGTGGAAAGGAGTGCACCACGTGTGTGGGGGCAGACTCATCACGTAGACGATACGTAAATATTATACTCCAGAAATGTGGTTCATCGTCAAAATTTTGACACACACGTTTACAATTTTCCCAATTTTATTTTTGGTTGATGTAGTAATCTTTATTTTTCAATCTGAAATCTGAAGGTGAGAAAAACACACAAGAAGGGGGTTGAATTGTGTGGGCTGTTTTTCCTTTCTCAAAAACTTATGTTTAAGTTCAGAATCAGATTCTGAAACTTTTTCAGAGTTTGTTAACAGCGGATTAAAAAGTAAAGAGATAAGGAAAGAAGGACACAATGATTTTTATACTAGTTCCTTCCACAAACCGGAAGTAGTCTAGTCCACCTGTCACTTACAGGAGATTTAACTATAATCAAACTGAATACAATTGCTCAAAACACAAAGTTAAGAGACTTCAAATGCTCAAGCACCTAGCAAGAGACTTCTATGCTCAAAACACAAAGTTAAGAGACTTCTCTGCTCAAAGCACAAAGCTAAGAGACTTCTAATTGCTCAATACACAAAGTAAAGAGACTTCTGGTTGCTCAGCACGCAGACTGAGACTTTGGGCTCAAACTGATTTACAACAGAAAATAAGTTTGTGTTGAACACTTGATCAAATATCATAGGTGTTCACAAAATACAACTCAGGTTTAAGACTCTAAACTTAAGAAATTCTAAGATGATAAGATTGTAAGAATTTCTAAGAGTTTTGGTGACTTGCGTATTTTTGACAGCAAAACAGAGCACAAGTTCAGTCAGTTGGTTTCTTGAGTCTTAGCAATTTTCTTCTTCAAATCTTCACCCTTTTATAGAGGAAAAGATAGCTGTTGAGAATTGCCCAGATTTGTAGCAAATAGCCGTTGCAAATTGGAAGCTAGGTTAGCTGAAAATGTGTGCTGAACTGAGCTGAAAACAGAGCACGCATTTTTGAATTCTTTCCTTAAAAGCTGGAGAATGTTTTGGCCAGGGAGACAACTGTTCCATTGGAGTTGTTCTGACAGTGCAGGCATTAAATGCAGACAGTGACAGTTGCTTTTCCTTCAGAGTCAGACTTCAGAAGCTTCTTCAGACATTGTTCATCAGAAGCACTCTTCAGACTCAGGTCTCAGACGCACTCTTCAGAAGCACTGTTCATCAGACGCACTTCTTCAGACGTTGACTTTTGTTGACCTTCAGACTCAGCCTTCAGACGTTGACTTTTGTTGACCTTCAGACGCACCCTTCAGACGCAGTCTTCAGAAGCACTCTTCAGACGCAGTCTTCAGACTCACTTCTTCAGACGCAGGCTTCAGAAGCAGTCTTCAGACTCAGTCTTCAGAAGCTGCTTCAGACCCAATCTTGCTTCAAACTTGCAACAAAGCTTCAATGCTTTCCTTCTAGCTCTTAGCTTGTTCTTCCAAAACCAATACTAATTACCAAACATTAAGGACATGGTTCTGCACACTTAGAACAAAGCATTAGCAATACCAATTTTCTTTTTAACAATTTGTTATCATCAAAACCCAAAAGAGAGTTGTTCATACATTTTGTTCCAACAAAATCAATACTTTTGATCTTTAAATTGGTTCTCTTTGTTTAATATTTTTTTATTACAACGAAAAGGAAAGAACAAAAACAAGCAAAACTAGCTTGACCGTTTTCTCAAGACACTTGAGGCATCCACCAAAAGCACATGCGCAATTTGCGGAGGTGGAGAGACCCACAACTTTAAATTGACATCCAATTGAGCACTTTGTTTAGCCAACCAATCAGCACACTCATTTCCTTCTCTTAAAGTATGATTGAAAAGCAAGGACCAATCTTGTGACATGAAGGTACGAATCCGACCCAAAACAATAACATGAGGATGATAAGTCGTGTTGTTATCAAGAATAAGATCAAGAGCCGATTTAGAATCAGATTCCAAAGGTAATGATTATGAAACCTAAATCCCAAGCCAACTTAAGCCCATTGGTTAATATGCTTTCCCTTATCCTGATTTTTAGCATTTAATTATTTTAGAATCGATAAATAACTGTATATTTCATTTGAAGAAACAAGGTGACTTGGAGTATACAAGAGTCGTGAGTAACTGTGAGAATGTTCACAAGAGATGTTCTTCGATGTGGTGAAAGTAGTTCTCTGATAAGGTAGAAGTAGTTCTTCGGTGAGGAAAAATAAACCTACAAAACAAGTTAGCAACTTCAACATTTAAATCAATGGAAGAAATGAGGAAGAAAAATGTACGAAAAATGGTGAAAATGTGATGGTATCTTGAATGTGTGGAACCACACTCGTATAGTGGAGCATAGTTGTAACTGGTGTAACCCATAAATATATAAGGCAAAATGCAAATGAAGTCATATGTTTCATCTTAAACTACATGGATTATGGATTAATAGGCGTCATGTATTGGATTTTGATCGAATATCAGATGAGCGTCATTCCGAAAATCAAGGTAAAATAACACTCCCGCCGTTCCTTTATAATTGTCACATTTGTATAAAAAATTTGTTTTTAATTAACTGTCATTTTTAAAGTACAATACTTCATTAAATGTTGATTTATCTATATCACCCTTAAATATTTATTGTAGAGAGAGAAAAATATACAATGAGATATTAAATGATTAAGGTTATTATAGAAAAAAAATAAATTGTTGTATCAAAAATAGTAAAAGTATTTATTTTCTTGGTTTGTCTAAAAAGTCAAAATGTGATAATTAAAAGGCTAAAATGCACTTTTGACCCCCCAAGTTTCCAAAACTAGCGATTTTGGCCCCCCAAGTTTGAAAATCACACTTTTAACCCCCCAAGTTTCACCCCTTTGCAAAAGCTAGGCCCCCCTTTAATTTTGACCGGTCAATGCTTATTTGGACATATTTTTAAAATATTAAATGTCAGCTGTGCCTAATTTAATCCACTTGGAATTAAAACAAATTAAAATTGCTTTAAAATTAAAATAAAAAACAAATTAAAACACTAAATCTCCTCCTTTGTTCCTCGTGTTCCTCCCTTGTTCCTATCATGTTCAACATGTTCTTCACCTAAAGTTTCAAATCAATCTTCATCTCCAAAACTGAACTCATAATCCAGAAATTCAAAACTTTAAACAAAACCCCTCCTTCAACATAACAACAACATTAAAGAAGGTGTAGTGGAGGAATGTTGGTGGGAAGAGAAGACGAAGGAGAGGAGACAAAGGGATTCATTTTTCTGAGATCCCTTTCTCCTTCAAGCTTTCTGGGTTTGACGAGTGTGGTGGAGCCGGAGGTGGAGAATATGGTTGTGGTTGTGTCGAGAACAGAGGGTGGTTTTGGCGACGGTGGTAATGCCGGGCTGGTGTTAACTTCCAATGGCGTCGAATCAGTGGTCTTAGATCAAATATACTTGTACATAAATTTCCAGAATAAACATCTCTTCCTAGTGATTTATGATTTTTTTTGGAGGAGTTCTTGTTTGTGATTCTCAATCGTAACTGTGTCAAAATCGTTGATTTTATTGGATGAATTTCTTTGTTGAAGGTTGGATTTTTGGGCTAAATTTATGATTGTTGAGGATGAATATTGAGTTGAAGATGAAATAAAAGAAATTCGGTGAGGTTGATGTTTCACAGGCGAAGTTGAACAAGAAATCCGGTTAGGAAAAAGAAATGAAGAAGTTGTTGTTGTTAAGGGAAACTGAAGAAGAAGAAGGAATACAATTTGTTTATTTTATGTTTTGTAATTTTTATAAATAATTGTAATTATTTTATATCCAGGTGGATTAAAAATATCATAGGTGTCAATTATTTTTTTAAAAAACGTGCCACATCTGTGTTGACCGGTCAAAATTAAAGGGGGGTCTAGCTTTTGCAAAGGGGGTGAAACTTGGGGGGTTAAAAGTGTGATTTTCAAACTTGGGGGGCCAAAATCGCTAGTTTTGGAAACTTGGGGGGTCAAAAGTGCATTTTAGCCTAATTAAAAAGGAAGAGAGTAGACAGTCACAAGTCAAAGTCACCGGACATTATTGGTCATTGACTCCCTCTTGATTAATTGACCATTTAAGTTACAAGCACATTGGTCCTTTTTCGTTTTTTGACAATAGCACATCGGTCTTAAGAGTCAATTTTTCTAGCATTTACGTACACACTTTATAACTTTAAGTAGAATACGAAAACTCCCTAAAAAAAAGTAGAATACGAAATTAATACATATAATTGGTGTTGATCCGTTGGATTTTGGTACTCCAATTATATATTTTGGTCCTATAAAAAGTGACATGTGTTTAGTTAATTTTGACAACAGCATGTAATTGTAGTATCATTTGATAGAGCTCTTTTGTTTTTTGGTTGGTTAATTATGTTTTTTTTAGGGTATGAGTTTTTGGTTTTTATAAATAAAACTAATTTTGTTTTTAGCCTTCATAAAAAAAGGGACATATTTTGGTCCTATAAAATTTTCCAACATGTATTTTTAGTCCTTGTTAAATTAAAATTTGTTTAATTATGCTTAAACTTTTAAATTTTTGAATGATTTTTTATAGACTTGTTTAAAATATTATAAAAATTTCTTCTGCAAAAAAATTATCTCAAAATTTGTTTTTTAAGTCCAAATTTGCATTAGTTTTATCTTGAAATTTTGACGTTTAAAAAATTATAATTTTTAATAAAAGAGTTTCTTATAATGTTATTAACATGTATGTAAAAAATTCTGTAACACCCATAATAAGATTGCCTAGGATCTTATACGAGTATTAAAATTTCGTACTGGATACATTAATTTACAATATAAAAGTTCATACAAATATTACATCACATTGTAATATTACAACCAAAGTTAATACAATTCTCTTGTTACTTGTACATCAAGTATCATAACATATAATACATCCAAACATATAACAACAGCACGATCAGTCCGTAGCCTTCTCCTTACCCTTGTTGCGTGCTGATTGCGATCCTGCCTGAGAACCTGCACCAGAAGGAATGGGATGAGACATAATGTCTCAGTGAGCTCTACCCAACCTACTGTTTGGCAACCACAGGGAACCTAGGGTCGCCATGCCTACCTTGGCAATTTAGGGGAATTCTAGAATCGCCAAGTCTTTAACCTGCCTATGACTTTAACTATAATCTATCTTTAACTGTGAAACTTCCTGTAACTATCACTTTTACTATGACTGTATAACATAAAGCAATAAAGTGTTTTATGTTAGCTGTTAGCGTTGAACAAACAATTAATCTGAGTTCATTTTACGGAGGGCATCCGGGTGGAGTAACCCCGAAGTACGTCTCCCTATGACCCGATGAAACTCCTGACAATCAGGCTAGCACCGGACTCCCTATGAAATTGCATGTGGATAACCCTCTCGGAGAAATCCCATCCGGCGTATCCCGGAGTCTGCTGAACATGCCTATGACTTTGATTTATTATTATTCTTTGACTTTGATAATCAAAAACATAAATATATATATACATGTCTATAACTTTGATCATATGAACATTTCCGGTAATTCTTAACCTATGACACATGGTACATGGCTTATCGTTCTCATAAGCCTCCTATAATTGTTGGAGATCCAACTCTATTAACTTGTCTATAGCTATGATGGGTAATTCTTTCATACTACATTATCCTAATGTTTGAACAAGTTATGGGAATGTAGGGACTTCACTTATAAACAAAAAATCCCATTACCAATCCCTAACCACATCTATACAACTTAGGAGTACATGTATACATCTCTTAATGCCATGCCTATCCCTTATCCTTCCCTATTACCAAGCCAAAACACACGAAAAATGATGCTGAGGAGAGCCAATATCGTAGCACGATATGAGAATATCGGAGCACGATTTTCTGCGAAAGTTCCATGAAAAACAGGACATAAAATCGTAGCACGATGCCCATAAATCGGAGCACGATTTTGGCTTCAGCAGCACTCAAAATTTCACTTCCTAGGCTAACCCAAACATCCCCAATCATCAATTAACTTATGGGAATGGATTTTTCCATGACATATGAACAAGATAACACATACCAAACATGTATTCACAAACCAACAAGGGATTAAGGCATGATTCCATCAAAATAACTCTTAATACTATGACTTTAAAGCTTAAACAAAGTAGGGTTCTAAAACCCTCTAAGAGCTCACCTCAAACTCAAAGATTGCTTGCTAAGTTTTGATTCCAAACCCTAGCTTCAAGCTCCAAAAACTCTACTCAAGATCACCTCTATTTCCTTGGCTTTTCCTTCTTGTTCTTGCTCCAAAATTTCCCAACAAAAGCTTGCTTGCCTCACAATTGTTTAGGAAGGAGTTTACTAGCTTAAAGGATGAAGATTTGATGATGAAGATAGTGGGGAGGATGGGGCGAAAATGAGAGGAAAGGAAAGACAAAAATCTGATTTTTGATGTAGAAGAAAAATGAGTAGAAACTCATAAACTTTCATATATATCCAAAAAGCCTTTTCCATTTATTTACAACTATGCCACTTCCTTATTACTACTTTGCCCTTGCTTGCAAACGAAGTTTCTAACGCTTATAACTGGTACATTTAAACGGGATATTACAAATTCATTCAAAACTTTAAAAGTTTAAGCATACTTACTAATTAAAAGAATTTTAATTTAACATGGACTAAAATTATGTGTTGGAAAATTTTGTAGGACCAAAATCTGTTAATTTTCCTTCTCTAAAAAAACATGTTAATTTTTCTTCTCTAAAAAACATGTTAATTTTTTTTATGAGGACGAAAAACAAACTTCGATATATATATATATAGGGAGTAAAATCTTATTTAACTCTTTATTTAAGAAGTCAAATTCGCATACCGAAATTAACACCGGTAAAATAAAATTGAAGACATTGAGAGGAACACACTCCAAGATTATAAATCAACTCCACTAGACTAACCCAAACCAATACTAAGGATGACAAAATAGATGGATTAAATGAATTTAGAAGGATTTAAATGGTAATGAATGGAAAAATAATTTCTTAATTCCTTAACATTCCACTCAAAATACTTTTTTAAAAAATTAAATCAAATTTATTATCATAATAAAAATAATTTTGATTTTTTTGAACCAAAATATTATTTTAAGGTTTATTTTCTTTTTAATGTTATGGGCTGAGCAATCAGTTTAGGTGGCCCTGGACATTTTTTTTGCTATTACTTTTTCCACCATATGTATTTCTTACACGCCATATATATTTTTTTTCCAAAGTATCCTTTACTCGGATTAAATAATCCAAACTCCTACAGAGAGATTTTCAGATTCTATAATTCGAACCATGCTGAGACCCAAAAAATGGCTATGTAATTGATAACAAAGGACTCTGCTGACCATCGTACGATCCCCACAAAAACTGCAAAACAATTTCAGAGATCGTATGAATGAGGAGCAGTGATCATGATATCATAAACCACCGAAAACTAAAAATAAGAAAGAAAATTTTGAAAATGGATGATAAGTGAAGAACGAATGAAAATGTTGAAGGACGCAAGGCTATTTATAACCATAAAATGACCCAAGACTATAAATTTGGTCAAATGAAACATGTTTAGCATTTAAAACTCAATTAACACACCACAAACCCTCGTAACCTTTGGTGTAATGTTTCAGTTTTTTTGATATATTATTCATAGATAGCTTTTTAATTTCGTTCAGTAATATTTAGGATTTAGTTTTAAGAGATAAAATAGGGCTAGAAGCTATGATCTTCAAGGAGCAAAAGTGATTGGATTGTGGAATCAACCAAAGGCTTTGGGAAATCAAGACTTAGGTTTGTATTTTCATCTTTTCTCTACTTTTGTATAGTTGTCATGAAAATGAACAACTAACTTCCCTTTGTTGGGATTGGAGGTATTCTTTCTAGCTTAGATGTAATCCATGATTATGTAAAAATATGATTTTAGCAATTTATGTGTTTTTGAAGTTATTCTTGCTTTTCATTCTCATGCTTGATTCAATTGTTATTGACAAATACTTTTGAATCTATGTTTAGAATCATCTTCTATCAAAATAAGAAAATCTAGAAATGGATTTGGGTTTTGATAATCACATAAAAGTATTGGATCGTAATGCTTTCGGATCGTTTGATTGATTGGGAAATCGTCGATTAAACGATACGATTGATCTCACGATGTCATTTGGGAAATCAATGACGTTGTCGAGCGATACGTGATATTTTCGCTAAAACGCTAAAATTCATATGCATGATTTTTAGATTATTTTCGATGCAAGATTGATGAACTCCAATTCCAACGCTTTGATACCCTATTACTTTTTGTTTCATTTCTGTTTTTAAGTTCAATTCGTTTTTATGCAACCAAGTTATGAAACCCTTAACTCAAAACAATATCGATTGTTGAACGGTTCAAAATAGCGCACCTAATCCCTGAGGAGACGATAATTTAAAGATACTTACTTTTGTTACTCAACCAACAAAATGGCGCCGTTGCCGGGGATTAGTGTTTAGATATTCTGAGCATCGCAATAATTTGTATTGTTTTGAGCTTTTGTATACATAGTGTTAATATTTTTCATTTCTTTTGTACATTATAAACTGTTTGTGCATTAACCCTCTTTGTTATGCAAAGAAAATTTTCTTGTTAGTTACGCTTGTTTCAGATTCTCAACATTGAAAGAAATCATGGCTGATCATCATGATTATTTCAACTTCTATAATCCATACGAGTATGAATCCTATCAACAATTTCAACAATATCCGTCCGAAGATGAACAAATGTTAAGAACGGAAAATACTTTGAATTTGTTCATGCAACAATCCATGATCAACATGCAAAATACCGACCAAAGATTGAGAGCTTTATCATGCCAATTGGAAATTTTGCAAGTTCAATTAAATTTTCTACCAAGAATCATGGATGTTCAGACCAACAATCAATCCACTTTGGAATTTGGAGAGATTGTTGAAGACGATGTTGATGAAAGTGAGGAAGAGTCAATGTTTGAAGGATGTGGTATTAGGAAAATAGTAGAAGTGTCATACCCCAATTTTTGACCTAAAATTTATTTTTTTACTCGTCTTTTTAGTTCGGAATTTTTCGTCGTCTCAGACGACATTTCGACAGAGAGGTATTTTAAAATACCTCATTTTTTTTAATTTCGTCCGGGTCCGCCTTTTTGTTTTCATTATTTTTTTATTTTATTTATTTTTATTTTTATTCTTTTAAATGTTTTATTGTTATTTTATTTAGTACTATTATTTCTTTTTTAGTTGCCTTTTTAATTTTTATAGCTGACTTTTTTTTAAAGAAAACTTTGTTTACAATTTATTGTGTTTTAATTTGTAACTTATTTGTTTTTATTGAGTGTTATTGCCACTTATTTTGTCAACCTTGTCCTTTATTGGGTATTAGTGATGGCAATTAGTATTTTAAAAAGGGAAGCATCAGGCAGCAAAGAGGAGGCCAATTTCAGAATTCAAAACGGAATCACAAGAAAAACAACTCAGCCAAAACCAACAACAAACAACCAAACTCACCTCCACTCATCCACACGCGGTCCAGTCACCCCCACACACAAACACCACTCACGAACCACCAATACACGCCCAACCGTACGACCACATCACAGAACCCACCAAAACAAACACACACATACGGCCATACCTCCCAACAGCCGCCCTCCATACTCACCCAACATAAAGCCACTACACGACCTCCCACACTACCACGCACAAACAGCCACCACACACACACCAACAACCAAACCGAATCCAACCTCTCCCACAACCCACAAGGCCGCGCCCCCCATCTCCCCCCACACAGCAACAACCACAAATCCACAAAACCCATCACAAATCCGAACGAGTTCAACCCAAAATCATCCAAAAACAATCACAAAACACACAATCCGGACCAAAATCGAATTACACCACATAGTCCAACACATAATCCGAACTAAAACCGAATTGCACAACCAAATCCACCCAAATCTGAGGCAAAAGAAGAGGGGAAGAGGTAGTTTTAACTTTTAAGTTTGCAACAAATTAGATTTAGAACTTTTGAAAAAAACTAGGACCGGATTTGTAAAGAGGGAGAAGAGAGGAGTATAAAAATCCAAATTTTTTTAAAAAAAGGGAACAAAAATGCTCCGGCGCGGTGGCGCCGCCGGCCAACCACCACGCCGGAAAGTTTTCCGGTGACTGAGTTTTTTTAGAGAGAGGTGAGAGTGAGTTTTGGAGAGGAGAGCTTAGAGAGAGAAGGAAGGGAAAGAATGAGTAGAAAATTTTGAAATTTGACAATTATAAGGCTGACCCAAGCTAAAGCCCATTACATGTGACTCGACCCACTCTCTTTCTCTGTTCTGTTCTCTTTTCTTGCTCTTTGCACCCCTTTCCCTGCTGCTGCACCCGCCAGTTCCTATTATTTTTATTTCTTTGTTTCATTTCTTTTTCTTGCATTTTCTTTTTATTTCATTTTTCATCCTTTATTTATTCTTCATGCATTTCATCTTACTGTTTTTTTATCATTTGCATTTTCTTCATTTTTTTTTACTTTATTTTATTTTCTTAATTTAGTAGTTTTTTAGGTTAATTATCATGCATTTTTTTACTTTATTTGTTTCAATGCTTTTGTGATTCAGCGTCTCATGCATTATTGTCTTGCATTGCATGCATTATTATTCCTTTATCTTTAGCATATTTATTTTAGTGCATTCGCAATTTTATTTTTACTTATTGTTTCATCATTTTTATTATTATTATTTTATTAGAATGTATTTAGGTACAATGTAAATATAAATGAGAATATGCACCGACACTCACACTCTATTTATTTTGCTTTATGTCTTTTATTTTTTTTATTTTATTTCGCTTTACAAAAAGGAAAAAATACAAAAATATTAGGATAGTTTATTTTCAAAAGGATTTCGTGGTGATCCAACGTCACCACGAAAATTCCTCGCATTTAACTTTTATTACGTTTTAGTCTTATTTAGTTATTATAAAAAAAAACAAAAACATGCAAATAATAATCAAAAATCACAAAAAAATCTTTTCTTAATAAACCTTGATTTTCAATCAAGTGTCCGTTTTTTCTCTTTTATTTTCTTTAAATAACCATTAATCCATTTTGATAACATTTAAATCATTTTCAAAATAAAAAACACAAACCAATCCCATTTTGCCACTTGGCTTTTATTTTTAAAACTTTTTTTGAAACCAATAAAAAACACAAAACAAATCAACCGTCATTTTTACCCCGAACTACGAGGTTTTGATCCCTCACGGGTACGTAGGCAGAGGACCTTGTCCTTCCAAATCATAAAAAATAAAAAAACATTTTTTTTTCTCACTACTCTAATTCATTCTTTTCTTTTAAAAAATAAGCAAGTTATAGCCCAAAGTAAATAAATAAAATCAAGAGGTTCTCGTAGAGTACTACGAACGTTTAGGGTGCTAACACCTTCCCTAAACGTAACTAACCCCCGAACCCTAATCTTTTAAAATGTGGTAATTTAGAACTTTTTTCCACTTTTCATTTAAAAAATTAAAAGTTCAGTCGTGAAATAAAATTAGTGAGTCAATGCTAATCAATAGCTTGATCTCCGAAAATCACCGCGACAGAAATGGCGACTTCACTGGGGACTTCCCAAAGAGGGTTGAGCCTAACTTGAATTTATTTAATTATTTTGTGCTATAACTTGCTTAAAATAAAAATGAGAGTGTAAATATGTGCATATGTGTTTTTTTCCTTTTACGTGAGTGGGGAGATAAGTCCTATACCCGGACTTGAGGGAAACATAAGATAGGATGGTGGTATAATCAAAGTGTCTTTCCGAGAGTGAGTTTCGGATGTGGCACATGTGATAACCCCACTCAATGGAGGAATCTTGGAAGTATTACTATGTTGACATGAGTAGTCGTGTTCGGCATCGTTATTTTCAAGTGACCGATGAAGTTGAGGACTGTCGCGGTGATTTTTGGAGATCAAGCTATTGATTAGCGTTGACTCACTAATTTTATTCACGACTGAACTTTTAATTTTTTTTAAATGAAAAGTGGAAAAAAGTTCTAAATTACCACAATTTAAAAGATTTGGGGTTCGGGGGTTAGTTACGTTTAGGGAAGGTGTTAGCACCCTAAACGTTCGTAGTACTCTACGAGAACCTCTTGATTTTATTTATTTATTTTGGCTATAACTTGCTTATATTTTTTTTAAAAGAAATGAAAGAATTAGAGTAGTGAGAAAAATTGTTTTTTATTTTTTATGATTTGGGAGGACAAAGTCCTTTGCCTACGTACCCGTGAGGGATCAAAACCTCGTAGTTCGGGGTAAAAATGACGGTTGATTTGTTTGGTGTTTTTTATTAGGTTTTAAAGATAAAATAAAGGCCAAGTGGCAAAATAAGATTGGTTTGTGTTTTTTATTTTTGAAAATGATTAAAGTGTTGTTAAAGTGGATTAATGATTATTTAAAGAAAATAAAAGAAAAAAACGGACACTTGATTGAAAATCAAGGTTTATTAAGAAAAGATTTTTTTTTTTGTGATTTTTGATTATTTGCATGTTTTTGGTTTTTTTTAATAATTGACTAAGACTAAAACGTAATAAAAAGGTTAAAAGCGAGGGATTTCCGTGGTGACGTTGGATCACCACGAAACCCTTTTAAAATTAAACTAACCTAATATTTTTTGTATTTTTTTCTTTTATAAGCCGAAATAAAATAAAATAAAAATAAAAATAAAAGACATAAAGCGGAATAACTAAAGTGAGGGTGTCACTGCATATTCTCATTTATATTTACATTGTACCTAAGTACATTCTAATAAAATAAAATAAAAACGACAAAATGATAAACAAGAAAAAAACAAAATTGCGAATGCATGAAAATAAATATGCTAAGTATAAAACTAAAATGAAAATGCATGAAATAAAAGGAAAATAAAAAAAATAAAAATGCATGATGTGCTAAAAGTTAAAGGCAATAAAATGCATGACAATAAATAAAAACTAAAAAATGAATGCAAGAAATGGTAAAAAAGAAATAAAAAATAAATAAGAAAAGGAGGGGGGTGCAGTGTGCAGAAAGGGGGGTGCGGGTAGCATTCAGAAAGAGAAGGAAGGAGAAGAAGCAGTATGGGCCGCGCTGGGCCTATCCATTGGGCCGCGGCAGGCTGTTTTATAACCAGTTTTCAGAAAAAAAAATTGCCATTCCACCCTTCTCCTTCTCTCTCTACTTTTGTTCTCTCAAAATTCTCTCTGACCTCTCTCTAAAATGCCTGGCCGGATTCAGGGATTCCGGCGCGGCGGCCGGCCAGCCCAGGGGGCGGCGCCACCGCGCCGGAGAAAGAAAACTCTCCTTTTTAAAAAAAAAAAAACGGTTTTCGCCTCCTTTTTCTCCCCTCTTTTCAAATCCAAACTCACTCTCCTCAAATTCTTTTTAAAACAACCTAGATCTAGGTTTGAAACAAAAATTCGAAAGCCTACCTCTTGTATCTTTGAGTTTGGTTTTGGGATGGTTTTGTTTTGTGTTTTGGGACGGTTTCGTGTTGTGGGTTGGGACGGTTTCGTGTTGTGTTTTGTGGTGGTACGGCTGTGTGGTGGTGTGGTGGTGTGGAGGTGCGTGTTTGGTGGTTGTGTGGGGGGAGAGGGAAGGTTGTGCGGGGGGTGGATGGCCGGTTGTGTTGGCCGCGGCTGGGTTGTGTGGTGGTTGTATGGAGGGAGGCGTGCGGCTGGTTGTTTGGGTTTTGGGGTAGTGTTGTTGTTGTGTTGGATTGGGATGAGGGAGGTGGCTTGGGTGAGTGTTGTTGTGATTGTGGTGAGGAAAAGGGTGGAGGCCGTACGGCTGTGTAGTATTAAGGGAGTGAGGGGAGAAGTGAGTGGTGGCTTGATTGTGGTTTTGTTTCTGTTGTGTGATTTTTAGTGTTGGCCGAATGTGTGGTGGTGCTGGGCGTAGGAGAAGTGGCGTGGCTGTTTTTTGGGATTTTTTGCGGTTCTGATGGATTTTTGATGTTGGCTCTGAGTGAAATCTGAATTGACTTCCTCCCCATTGAATTCTGAAATGCCTCCTTTTAATCAGACAATGCAGTTAATGATAATCAAAACAAATGATGGACAATAAAGCAGCTTAGTCAAACAAAATTCAAATAAACCAAACATTAAAATGACCATTAGAACTCATTAAAACAAAATCAGTCAACTCTAAATAAATAAAAAAAAATCCGAAAATAATAAAAAAATGTAAAAGAAATAAAAAAAGGTAAATAATAAAGATAATAACCAAAAGGAATAATAAGTAAAAATAACAAATAAAAAAAACATTGTCGCCTTCGGAACAAAAAATGAGGTATTTTAAAATACCTCCCTGTCGAAATTTCGTCAGAAACGACGACAAAATTCCGAACTAATAGATGAGTAAAAAAGAAATTTTAGGTCAAAAATTGGGGTATGACAGATGCCCCTATTTAAGTCTCTTCGTCCGGAGATCTGAAGAGAAAATCTTGGATTCGACGGGTCGAAGGGACTTAAATACAGAGTACGCCAATTTTGGACCTAAAAAAAAATATGAAATGCTCATGATGCAAATGCAAATGCAAGACGGCGAAGCTGACCCGACTGGGGGTAAAACAAAACAAAAGGAAACCCGAGTTCGTTAAAGCAAGGGATCCGACTCCACTGGGGGATAACATAGTTTCACTGGGGAAGGAGTTGTCTACTATCGCACTAATTCAGAACGATAGCCTAACAAAGACAAAGACCGATGTTACCTACTATCGTGTAAATGATAGCTTAAAAAAGGTAAAAGAAGGAGACACTGTCTACTATCAACAAAGGTGATAGCTTAAAGAAGACAGGTGACATGTATTACCTACTATCGTGTATTGATAGCTTAAAAAAGGTAATATAAAAAGACATTGTCTACTATCGTTGTATGGATAGCTTAAAGAAGACAGATGACATGTATTACCTACTATCGTGTATTGATAGCTTAAAAAAGGTAATATAAAAAGAGACACCGTCTACTATCGTTGTATGGATAGCTTAAAGAAGACAGATGACATGTATTACCTACTATCGTGTATTGATAGCTTAAAAAAGGTAATATAAAAAGACATTGTCTACTATCGTTGTATGGATAGCTTAAAGAAGACAGATGACATGTATTACCTACTATCGTGTATTGATAGCTTAAAAAAGGTAATATAAAAAGAGACACCGTCTACTATCGTTGTATGGATAGCTTAAAGAAGACAGATGACATGTATTACCTACTATCGTGTATTGATAGCTTAAAAAAGGTAATATAAAAGGAGACACCGTCTACTATCGTTGTATGGATAGCTTAAAGAAGACAGATGACATGTATTACCTACTATCGTGTATTGATAGCTTAAAAAAGGTAAGAGATAAATGTCAGCTGCTCGGGATGTAGCCGAACTTGCCACTGACGACACGATGGTAAAAGGTATGCACAAGCTGTTCATTAAAGAACTGTCACTTGGCGAAAAGAGGGTGACATCTTTGGACCAGTGTAATAACCCACTTATGCGAGGCATTTAACAGTGTTACAGGAATTAAACGTATTGGAATGGCAAAGTCGTAAATAAAGAGACAATGAATATAAATGGATAAATATGAACCTTTTTCACAATTATCCCATTTTCTTCCTCTCTCTAAATCAGATTTTTCCCCTCCTTCTCTCTAGATTTTCGACCCACCCTATCCTTCATCCTTAATCCATCATTTCATCCATAAACACTTGGGTTTCAAGCAATCAAGGCTTTGGAAGAACTTGGAGCAAGAAAAACTAAAGAAAAACCAAGAAAAAGGGAAGTTTACAAGTTAGAGTTTTGGATTGAAGCTAAGCTAGCTTGCTACCAGTTATAGGTGAAGCTCATCTTGGGTTTTAGAACCCCCATAGTGTGAGTTTTGTGTGTTAATTCATTATAGGAAAAGTTATAGAAAGTTAGAGTTTTTACCCTAATTTCCTTGCTAGCCATAATCCTTGCTTGTGAATGTTTTAAATGATGTTTTATGATGGAAAATCATGTTTAGGAAGCTTGGGTAACCTTGAATGGGCAAAAATGGTGAAAAATCACATTTTTACACATTTTTCTACTGATACGGTCGCTGTAGCGACGGGCTGTCGCTTGTAGCGACCAGGCAGGATGAATCCCTGCCTACCCGCGCTTCAAGCGACCACACTGGCGCTTGTAGCGACCAGGGGCGCTTGTAGCGACCAAGGGGGCGCTTGTAGCGACCAACCCTGGACAGCCCAACTTCGTTGAGCTGTTCTGGGGGTCTTGGTGCGCGCGGGCATGGCTTTTTGGCAACTGATTTTATATATACATTTTGGAAACCTTGCCCACCATTTAACTCATTCTAAATGCTTCCCAAAGGTCATAAAAGTTTAGAGGTAAGGATTATGCAAGGCTTGGAAATGTAGAGTTGAGGTTTATTGAATAGGCAACTTTTTATAGTGGCATATGACAACGATATGCCAATTTCCTTGATAGGAAAATGAGGGTTATAGCATGAGAATCAAATTCATAGTTTATCCACTTTAGGATACAAGGTAATAGGAAAGGTTTAACAATTATAGTAGGCTTATGAGAACGATAAGCCAAGTACCATATGTCATAGGTTAAGAATTATAGGAAATGTTTATATGATCAAAGTAATAGATATGTATATTTATATATACCCTTATTTATCAAAGTCAAAGAATAATAATAATTCAAAGTCAAATGCATGTTCAGCAGACTCCGGGATTCGCCGGATGGGACTTCTCCGAGAGGATTGTCCACATGCAATTTCATAGGGAGTCCGGTGTTAGCCTGATATGATAGGAATTTCACCGGTTCATAGGGAGCTGTCCTCGGGGTTACTCCACCCGGGCCGCACTCCGAAAAATGAACTCAGATTAATTGTTTGTTCAACGCTAACAGCTAACATAAAACACTTTATTTGCTTTATGTTATACAGTCATAGTAAAAGTTATAGTTACAGGAAGTTTTACAGTTAAAGATAGATTATAGATAAAGTCATAGGCAGGTTTAAAGACTTGGCGATTCTAGATTTCCCCTAAATTGCCAAGGTAGGCATGGTGACCCTAGGTTCCCTGTGGTTTCCAACAGTAGGTTGGGTAGAGCTCACTGAGACATTATGTCTCATCCCATTCCTTCTGGTGCAGGTTCGCAGGCAGGATCGCAGTCAGCACGCAACAAGGGTAAGGAGAAGGCTACGGACTGATCGTGATGAATGTTATGTGTTTATAGTTGGCTGGTTTATTTGTAGTTGTTTAATGATGTACATGTATCAAGAAGTATTGTGTTAACTTTGGTTGTAATATTACAATGTGATGTAATGTAATATGAACTTTTATATTGTAAATTAATGTATCCAGTACGAAATTTTAATACTCGTATAAGATCCTAGGCAATCTTATTATGGGTGTTACAACTAGACACACTGGGGATGACACTTGGGGAAAAAGAGTTACAAATGGTTCATGATTGATTGACATGAAAAGCAAGACTCAGGGTGGTTAATGCAACCATGTATTGAAAGATGTTATGTGCATGTTGTGTATGCATGAATGTGTATATGCATGAATGTATGAATGTATGTAAGACAAATACGACTTGTACGACTGTATGGAGGATTGACTTGTGGGACAGTACAACTGATGGACTTGATGAGACAATACTGGACAGGTAAGATGGAAAGTGGACCGACGACGCAGTACAAACA
Source organism: Medicago ruthenica (assembly GCA_018208015.1). Lineage (NCBI taxonomy): Eukaryota > Viridiplantae > Streptophyta > Magnoliopsida > Fabales > Fabaceae > Medicago > Medicago ruthenica. Next base: position 3,429,171 of record CM031374.1, on the reverse strand, counting down.
CTCAGCAATCTTCATTGGGGGATGACGCCATTGGGGACATATCAAAACATTGACGGGGTAAGGCCCGATGTATGCAACAACTGGTGGGGAGTAAACCCTTCCTGGGGGAGACGTGTTAATCCAAAGACCTGGCAGAAGAACTGGTGTTTCTATGGTCATGCTTTTTGTTTTTTCTTTTTTTGAGTCCCTAACTTTTGCCTGGACCGCCCTTTCGGGTTTTCAGTCCACCGGGAATATATTCTTTTTTGTATGCCCCTAATTTTTGCCTGGACCGCCCTTTCAGGTTTTCGATCCACCAGGACGCTCATTTTTGCCTAAGCCGCCCTTTCGGGTTTTCGACTTACCGAGCTTTTTTCTTTTTTCTTCTTTCTTTTTTTTTCAAGCAATTGACCACGTTTAACCTGCAGAGTTTGTCCGTTCTCAGGATAACTGTTGACGCACACTTCACTTATTCATGAGTTCAGAGAGAATGTGTTTGTTGTTTATGCTTTCCAAGAAATATATAAAAAGATTTATGATTTTGAAAAATGTTTTGCTTCAAATACTACCATCAAAAAATAGAAGAAATTTTATAAACCGAATAAATGGGAATTCCAAATAAAAGGCACAGGCTCAAATTCATTTTAACAGAGTGGTGGCCCGCCAATGGCGTTGCTCCACGGATCTCTCAAAAGTTTGGAAAATGGTAAATATAAGGGGAAGGTACATTGAACACAATAACCGTTATTCTCCCTAACAACTTTGAATTTCACTGTTTGGATGCTTCAGATTCAGAGTTTCTTTGACAGCTAATGTGCCCCAAGTGAGTCATGACCAGCCTGATGCAGTTACTTTGTCTTTTGATCCTTATTTTTGGCATAGGCCGCCCTTTCGAGTTTTCGAACTATCAGGATGATTATTTATCTTTTTTATGTCTCTAATTTTTGCCTGGACCGCCCTTTCAGGTTTTCAGTCCACCGAGACGCTCATTTTTGCCTAAGCCGCCCTTACGGGTTTTCGACTTACCGAGCTGTTCTTTTATTTTTAGACAAAGTATTTCTTGACTGCATCAGTATTCAGAGGACGGGGAAGCTCGCCACCATCCATAGTTGTAAGGGTTAATGCGCCACCGGAGAAAGCTCTCTTGACGACATATGGACCTTCATAATTAGGCGTCCATTTGCCCCTGGAATCGGGTTGAAAAGATGGGATCTTCTTGAGCACAAGACCTCCTTCTTGGAACACACGGGAACTGCCCGTGACACAAAGCATTCATGCGTTTCTCTTCAATCAAGTTTGAACTGATCATATTTGTTTTGACATCGTTCAGCCTCTGATAACTTGGGTTCCATTAAAACTCTCATTGATGGAATCTCAATCCCCACAGGGAGTACTGCTTCCATGCCATACACTAAAGAAGAGGGGGTTGCCCCCGTTGAGGTACACACTGAAGTACGATATCCATGTAAATCATACGATAACATCCCATGCAAGTCCTTGTAAGTGGTTACCATCTTCTGCACCATCTTTTTGATGTATTTTCTTTCTTTGTTTGTTTTTTTTTTGCTTTTGTTTTTTTTTTTGCAGCCTCGATGGCACCATTCATCTGGGATTTGACCAGGAATACTGTAATGACAGTTCTTCGGAACCCAAGTTAATCATTTTGAGTGCTTCTTCCTGAGGTTGAATGATGTTTTTTATATTCTAGTAACAGAGAGATCTTTTCGGGAATCTGTTCATCCTCCTCCTCTTCAGCTTCATAAACAGGGAATTCAAAGTCGGGAGAGAGCATAGGGTTACAGTATTCAACGGGTTTATTGATGTTTCAGTCTGCATATGATTGATGATTGATTTTAGAAGATGAATGAACAATGCAAACTTTTTGAAATTGATTGAAAACAGAAAATAAAAATAAAATATTTTTGGGTTTTTTGTGTTACCATTTTCTAGAAAAAAACAAAGAATAAAAAGACAGAGTCGAGGACAAAACGACTTGTTTATTTTATGATGGAAATACATGAAGCAAAAAGCCCTACAAAAGTTCACTTTCGTATCGGGCGGAACGAAAGGATTTATATATTTTTTTTTATTTATTTATTTTTTTTAAACGAAAAGCAAAAACAACAAAATGTTATTTAGAACAATGAATAGCGGAAGGGACGTCAACAACGACCCAATTGCGGCGAACTCTGCCATGTGTCACAAAGCTAGCTGCCACCTCCTCCAGATTGTCTTCAACTGGGTAAGCCTCTGAACAAACTTGCACCATATTAACAGATGCAGTCCCATGATCCGGTAGTGGATTAGCTTGCACATTGGGGTTCAAATCTTTGAAGGACAGGATACCAGCCTGGATCAACTTTTGGACTTCAGCTTTCAAGGCGTAACAATGCTCAATGTCGTGACCGGGTGCCCCTTGATGGAAAGCACAAGAGAGATTAGGTTTATACCCACGTGGCAACCTTTCAGGTACCCGAGGAGGCGCCTTAGTTTGGACAAGATTTTTCTCAAGCAAAGCGGGAAGCAACTCTGCATATGCCATAGGGATTGGATCAAAATGAGATATCCACTGAACCCGATTCTGTTGGGCGAACTGTTGGGGAGCCCGCTGGGGAGCCTGTTGCCTAGCCCGTTGTCGAGGCTGCTGTTGATACTGTTGCTGAGGCTGTCCATGTGCCACCATACTCACCTCTTGCTCTTTCTTTCTTGAGAAGCCATTCCCAAACTTCTTCGTACTGCTGGCGGCAAAGGCACTTTCCATAACTAAACGTCCCTCTCGGACTCCTTCCTCCAGACGCATTCCCATATTAACCATTTCAGTGAAATCACTAGGCGCACTTGCAATCATCCGCTCGTAATAGAATGAACCAAGAGTATTTAGGAAAATCTTGGTCATTTCTTTCTCCTCTAGTGGTGGGTTAATCTGAGCAGCAATCTCCCTCCATCTTTGGGCATACTCTTTGAAAGTCTCCTTATCCTTTTGAGCCATGGCCCGAAGTTGGTCTCTGTCTGGGGCCATGTCCAGGTTGTACTTGTACTGGCGGATGAAGGCTTCTCCCAAGTCATTGAAAGTTTGGATCCTGGTGCTGTCCAAACTCATGTACCATTTTAAAGCAGCGCCAGTCAGACTGTCCTGGAAATAATGGATGAGTAGTTGATGATTATCCGTCTGGGTAGACATCTTCCTAGCATACATTATCAGGTGGCTTTGAGGACAAGTGTTTGTAATATCCCGCTTATTAGTATCAGTTATCTGTGTTAGAAGTAATTAATAAGCGTGGCAAATTAGTAAATCATGGTTATGGCAATTTGGTAAATAATTCAAAAAGGGGGAATTATAAGAAAATGGAAAGGCATGATATTTTCATAAGTTTCATTCTTCTCTTCTACTCTTCCCAAACCAGCCATTCTCTCCCTCTCTTCCTCACTCTCACGCCACCCTTTCTCACCCAAATCATCAAGTTTTCACCCATAAGATCCTTGAGAAGTTTACTTCCAAGTGGATTGTTGAAAAGATAGAATAAATAGAGAAGGAACAAGGAAGAAACAAGGAAGGGGCAAGCTAGGGTTTCAAAACCAAGCATAACCAGCATCATTTGAGGTTTAGGTGAGCTCATTTAGGGTTTTAGAACCCACCTAGAGTGCTTTTCATGAGTTTTGTAAGTTATTACAAGTTTTAAGTTTACCCTAAATTTCTTGTTTGTTGAATCTTTGCTCATGTGTGTTTATACTTGTTAATTTATGAAGGAAAATCATTTTTATCATGTTAGGAAGCCTGGGTAACCATGAATGGGCAGAAATGGTGGGAAAAATGCATTTTTATACATAACTGTACTGTCATGGTCGCTACAGCGACCAGCCGTCGCTTGTAGCGACCGGACAGGATTTTTCCCTGCCTACCGTCGCTAGAAGCGACCAACTTGTCGCTTGTAGCGACCAAGCTCTGGTTGCTGGCGCTTGTAGCGACCAAGCCAGAACAGCACCACTCAGTTGGGCTGTTCTGGGGGTCCTGGAGCGCGCGGGCATGGCTTTTTGGAAATGTTTTCTCCCAACACATTTTAGAAACATAAACCACCATTCTAGTTCATTCCAAAGGCTTCCATTGGATGAGAAATTACATGAGCAAAGATTATGCAAAGCTTGGAATTTAATGAATTAAAGTTAAAAGCTTAAGTAAGCCTTAGGAATGGCTCATGAGAACGATGAGTCAAGAACCTGGATAGGTTAATGAATCCATAGAAATACTCTTCACGTATTAAACATAAGTATGTTACCACATTGAAAGCTTAGAACCTTTTATAGGTCTAGCACTTATGTATGATTACTTAAAGAATAAGAATAATACGAATATGTAATACGATTATGATCACGTGTTCACCAGACTCCGGGGTACGCCGGATGGGATTTCTCCGAAAGGGCTATCCACACGTAAGTTAAAAGATTAAACATGTCCATCAGGCTCCGGATTATGCCGGATGGGACTTCTCCGAGAGGATTGTCCACATGTAAAGTTAAGTTGTGTCCAGCAGGCTCCGGATTATGCCGGATGGGGCTTCACCGAGAGGGTTGCCTACACAAAAAATAAGAGGAGTCCGGTGTTAGCCTGATATGATAGGAATTTCACCGGTATGATGGGAGATGTACTTCGGGGTTACTCCACCCGGATGCACTCCGTAAAATGAACCAAGATAATGATTGATTGTTCAACGCTAACTTCTAACTTAATGATACGAAAATGAAAATGTATGTCTTATATGTAAGTATGATGATTAGTCCCTAGAGAACGAGATGTGATCCTAGGAAGTCACCAAGATCACTATGTATAATCTAAGGTTAGAATGGAACATGATATGTTAGAGATAAGACAATGAAGCGATCCTAGGTTTTCCCCTTGATCGCGATTAATGTAAAGAATGATGGCGATCATAGGTATCCCCAAGATTGCCAAGAGTAGGCACGGCGACCCTAGGTTACCCCCGTGGTTGCCAACAGTAGGTAGGGTAGAGCTCACTGAGACGTTATGTCTCATCCCTTTCCTTCTGGTGCAGGTTCTTCACAGGTAGCACGACGCAAAGGTAAAGAGAAAGCTACGGATTGATCGTGCTGTATTATGTTATTACATGGATGTTGTATAAGAATGATGTAATATGATGTATATTATGAAGAATGTTTTGTATCGGATGTTAAGTTGTATCACAAACCTATATTGTGTATTTAATAAAATAACTTTTCTGTATTGTATTTAATGTATCCAGTACGAAATTTTAATACTCGTAAGAGATCCTAGGCAATCTCTATATGGGTGTTACAATTTGGTATCAGAGCAGGTCGATTCAGACCGTGCCTTGGGTCATTAAAGTACAATCCAAGTTTGTGAACCTCTTGGATCCAGGACATTATTCTAAATGTTATATTCAGTTAAAACTGATCACTTTGACATGTATATGACAGCTAGGATAAGATGTCTGGGAGAAGAAGAGGACGACCTCGTACTAATCAAGCCAGTGACGAAAGTGGAGGACCCAGTATGAACTCATGGGAACAGATGATTCAACAACAACAAGCCTGGCAGCAGCAATATCAGGAGCAACAAGATCAGAATGCACTACAGTATCAGCAAATGATGCTGATGATGCAACAGCAATCCCAGCAACAGGCTCAAGCTCAACAACAATGGATGGAAATGATGCAGCAAGGTCAAGGTTTCCATCCACAACCACCACCCCCTCCAGCAATTGGTAATCCCGTGTTCCGGGAGTATAACAGGCATCACCCTCTGGAGTTCAATGGAGAAGGTGAACCACAAGAAGCAAGAAAGTGGATTAAGCAGATGGAGAAGATTTTTAGAATGGCTGAATGTTCAGAAGAAGATAAAGTAGTCTACGCCACAAACCAACTCAGAGGCGCAGCAGAAGATTGGTGGGAATCTGCTCAGCGCAGGATGGAAGCCAATGGTGTAGAAGTGAATTGGTTGAACTTTAAAGAAGCGATGTTGGAAAAGTATTTACCTTTGTCTTACAAGGTAAAGAAGGAGCAAGAGTTCTTAGAATTGAAACAGGGTAGCATGTCAGTGGCTGAATTTACCAAGAAGTTTGAGGAGCTGTCTTACTATTCCACACACAATGAGTATGCTGAGAATGAGGTGTGGAAGATGAATCAGTACAAAAGAGGTTTAAGAGGTGAGATTGACACAGCAGTTAGCCTTCAGAGAACTGCAAGTTACGATGAACTGGTGCATGATAGTCTGGTGGTCGAAGCAGGACTTGCAAAGACTTCGAAAGAAAGATCAGTGGCTTTTGAAAGAAGGAAGAGCAGGATGCAGGATAAGTATCATGACAAGTTGAAACCGAAGGGGTCACCTCAAAGGGGTAAGCAGACGTATTCACCGAAGGCTGGTGCTATTTGCAACAACTGTGGGAAGTCACATTATGGCGAATGCATGAAGGGTACATGTATTTGTTATGGATGTAAGAAGCCGGGGCATATTATAGCCAATTGTCCAGAACGGAGAAATAGGAGTGGAACTGAAGGAACAACCACTAGCAAAGGAAGGGTGTACTCCCTTGATGGTGCAAAGGCCTTGGCGAATGAAGACTTGATTGCTGGTATGTGTTATCTTGGCTCATACCCAGTAAAAGTTCTTTTTGATTGTGGTGCTACTTGCTCTTTTATTTCATATAAATGTGTGGAGGCGCTTCAATTATCTTTGTCTCCGTTGAATCCTCCAATGTTAGTATCTACCGCTACTGAGGGCGGAATTGAGGCAAGTTATGTTTGTGAAAACTGTCCTATCACTGTGTCTAGCAAGACTTATTATGTTGATCTAGTATGTCTCCCTATGGAACAACTTGACGTGATTTTAGGCATGGATTGGCTCTCTGCTAACCATGTGTATATTGGATGTTCTGAAAAGAGTATTTATATGCCTACCAGTGATACGACGGAAGGTGTGGCTCTATCTGAATTGATTAACCGCACCCATCAGTTAGTTCAATTTATTTGTGCCCAAGATAAGGGATTTTACGTTATGCTCACTGTGGCTTCAGAATCAGAGTTAAGTCCCAGTGATATTCCTATTGTGAATGAGTACCTAGATGTCTTCCCTTCAGAAGTAACCAGTTTACCACCAGAGCGTGAGGTGGAGTTTTCAATTGATTTGATTCCAGGAGCGGAGCCAGTGTCTGTGGCACCGTACAGAATGTCACCAACAGAGTTGAAGGAGCTGAAATCTCAACTCGAGGATTTAATCCAGAAGCATTTTATCAGACCCAGTGTTTCACCTTGGGGTGCTCCAGTTTTGTTAGTCAAGAAAAAGGATGGAAGCATGAGGCTGTGTATAGATTACCGCCAACTTAATAAAGTGACTATCAAGAACAAATACCCTCTTCCAAGGATTGATGATCTTCTAGACCAGTTAAAAGGAGCAACGATGTTTTCAAAAATTGATCTTCGTTCGGGTTATCATCAGATTCGTATTAAATCTTCAGATGTGTCTAAAACGACGTTTCGAACGCGTTACGGGCACTATGAATTTCTGGTTATGCTGTTCGGTGTAACTAATGCTCCAGCAGTATTTATGGATTACATGAACAGGATATTTCAGCCCTATCTCGATCAATTTGTGGTGATTTTCATTGATGACATCTTGATCTATTCTAAGGATCCTCAGGAGCATGCTCAGCATTTGAGAATTGTATTGGATGTCCTTAGAGACAAGCAGTTGTATGCTAAGTTTAGCAAGTGTGAGTTCTGGTTATCCGAGATTAAGTTTTTGGGTCATGTTATTTCTCAAGGAGGAGTAGCTGTTGATCCATCTAAAGTTGAGGCTGTTCTCAATTGGGAAAGACCCAAGAATGTAGCTGAAGTCAGGAGCTTTTTAGGCTTGGCAGGTTATTATCGCAGATTTATTATGAAGTTTTCTCAGATTGCCTTACCCCTGTCACGCCTCACCAGAAAAGATGTACCCTTTGTTTGGGATGAAGAATGTGAAGAAAGTTTCAGAGTTCTGAAAAGGAAGTTGACCAAAGCGCCAGTGTTGGCAATACCAGATCCTGAAAGGAGATACACCGTTTTCTGCGATGCATCTTCCAAGGGACTGGGAAGTGTTCTGATGCAAGGAGAAAATGTGATAGCTTACGCCTCTAGACAACTCAAGACTCATGAGGAGAATTACCCCACTCATGATCTTGAGTTAGCAGCAATAGTTTTTGCATTGAAGATATGGAGACATCATTTATATGGTGCACAGTTTGATTTATTCAGTGACCATAAAAGTTTGAAGTATTTGTTTGATCAACGAGATTTGAATATGAGGCAAAGGCGATGGATGGAGTATTTGAAGGATTTTGATTTTGATCTGAAATACCATCCAGGAAAAGCAAATGTGGTAGCGGATGCCTTGAGTCGAAAGGCTTTAGTTAAAGCTGAGGTGATGATGCATACATGTGGATTGTATGAAAAGTTTAGAGACCTTAATCTACATGTTACAGAGTTAGAAGGTGGCATCTTGCTGAACAAGATGGATATTATGTGTGACCTACGGTTTAGGATTGCACAAGCTCAATCTGTGGATATGGACCTTCAGAGGAAGGTTGGCCAAGCAGGGTTTTCGTGGGCACCAGATGGTATAGTATTGTTTGAAGGAAGGGTTTATGTTCCGAATGATATGGAATTGAAACGGTTGATTTTAGAGGAAGCGCACAAGAGCAGTTTTAGTATTCATCCAGGTACCACCAAGATGTATCAAGATTTGAAGAGGGATTATTGGTGGCCTAGTATGAAAAGAGATGTTGCAGAATTTGTGTCGCGATGTATTGTATGTCAGCAGGTGAAGATTGAACATCAAAGGCCTGCAGGAATGTTAGTACCATTGGAAATTCCATTGTGGAAATGGGAAGATATAACCATGGATTTTGTGAGTGGGTTACCTCGAACTCAGCGAGGACACGACTCCATTTGGGTAATAGTGGACCGGTTAACTAAGTCAGCTCATTTCTTGCCGGTTAAGACTACTTACCGAGCCTCTCAGTATGCCGAGTTGTTTATTTCAGAGATAGTGAAACTCCATGGTGTACCTGCTAGTATAGTGTCTGACAGAGATCCTATCTTCACATCTCACTTCTGGAAAGCTTTGGGGACAAGATTAAAGATGAGTACGTCCCATCATCCTCAAACAGACGGACAATCAGAAAGGACTATTCAGACGTTAGAAGATATGTTACGTGCATGTATTCTAGAAGATGGAGGAAGTTGGAATGATCACCTACCATTGATTGAATTTTCTTACAACAACAGTTACCATTCTAGCATTGGAATGGCACCTTATGAAGCCCTGTATGGTAGGAAATGTAGAACCCCGCTTTGTTGGGCTGAGGTGGGAGATAAGAGCATTTTGGGACCCGAGATCATTCAGGAGACGACTCTAAAAATTAAATCCATTCAGGATAAAATGAGAACAGCACAGAGTCGCCAGAAAAGTTATGCTGATAGGAGGCGAAGACCCTTGGAGTTTGAGGAAGGAGATCATGTATTTCTTAAGGTTACACCCAAGTTGGGATTAAAAGGAGCATTCCGAACCAAGAAGCTTTGTCCAAGATATGTTGGACCATTTCAGATACTTCGTCGTGTTGGTCCGGCAGCTTATCAGTTAGCCCTGCCACCAGCCATGTCAGGATTGCATGATGTTTTCCACGTCTCACAGTTAAGGAAATTCATTCCTGATCCTTTCCAACCAGTGGAGCTGGACAGCATTGATTTGAGATCAGACTTGACTTTCCAACCCGAACCGGACCAGATAATTGATCGTGATGTTAAGACTTTGCGAAACAAAGAGATCCCTATTGTCAAGGTGGTATGGAAAGGTTCTCCCGACGGCGAAGCGACGTGGGAGCTAGAGTCCGAGATGCAAGAGACCTATCCCCATTTATTTCCAGGTAACCTCTAAATTTCGAGGACGAAATTTCTTTAAGGGGGGTAGATTGTAATATCCCGCTTATTAGTATCAGTTATCTGTGTTAGAAGTAATTAATAAGCGTGGCAAATTAGTAAATCATGGTTATGGCAATTTGGTAAATAATTCAAAAAGGGGGAATTATAAGAAAATGGAAAGGCATGATATTTTCATAAGTTTCATTCTTCTCTTCTACTCTTCCCAAACCAGCCATTCTCTCCCTCTCTTCCTCACTCTCACGCCACCCTTTCTCACCCAAATCATCAAGTTTTCACCCATAAGATCCTTGAGAAGTTTACTATCAAGTGGATTGTTGAAAAGATAGAATAAATAGAGAAGGAACAAGGAAGAAACAAGGAAGGGGCAAGCTAGGGTTTCAAAACCAAGCATAACCAGCATCATTTGAGGTTTAGGTGAGCTCATTTAGGGTTTTAGAACCCACCTAGAGTGCTTTTCATGAGTTTTGTAAGTTATTACAAGTTTTAAAGTTTACCCTAAATTTCTTGTTTGTTGAATCTTTGCTCATGTGTGTTTATACTTGTTAATTCATGAAGGAAAATCATTTTTATCATGTTAGGAAGCCTGGGTAACCATGAATGGGCAGAAATGGTGGGAAAAATGCATTTTTATACATAACTGTACTGTCATGGTCGCTACAGCGACCAGCCGTCGCTTGTAGCGACCGGACAGGATTTTTCCCTGCCTACCGTCGCTAGAAGCGACCAACTTGTCGCTTGTAGCGACCAAGCTCTGGTTGCTGGCGCTTGTAGCGACCAAGCCAGAACAGCACCACTCAGTTGGGCTGTTCTGGGGGTCCTGGAGCGCGCGGGCATGGCTTTTTGGAAATGTTTTCTCCCAACACATTTTAGAAACATAAACCACCATTCTAGTTCATTCCAAAGGCTTCCATTGGATGAGAAATTACATGAGCAAAGATTATGCAAAGCTTGGAATTTAATGAATTAAAGTTAAAAGCTTAAGTAAGCCTTAGGAATGGCTCATGAGAACGATGAGTCAAGAACCTGGATAGGTTAATGAATCCATAGAAATACTCTTCACGTATTAAACATAAGTATGTTACCACATTGAAAGCTTAGAACCTTTTATAGGTCTAGCACTTATGTATGATTACTTAAAGAATAAGAATAATACGAATATGTAATACGATTATGATCACGTGTTCACCAGACTCCGGGGTACGCCGGATGGGATTTCTCCGAAAGGGCTATCCACACGTAAGTTAAAAGATTAAACATGTCCATCAGGCTCCGGATTATGCCGGATGGGACTTCTCCGAGAGGATTGTCCACATGTAAAGTTAAGTTGTGTCCAGCAGGCTCCGGATTATGCCGGATGGGGCTTCACCGAGAGGGTTGCCTACACAAAAAATAAGAGGAGTCCGGTGTGTGCGCACCTCGTTTTTTCCTCGGGAAAAAGACGCGCAAATCCTCCGAGGACGTCCTCGAACGCTCGGAGGGCCTTTGTGAAGCCGCCACTAAAGTTTTTGTGTAAAGGGAACGTTGATAAACCCTTAAGTTTTTTTTGTTTAAAGGGAAACGATAATAAAACCCTTCGACGATGAGGATAAGGATTTGGTCATCGCAACCATTGTCGGGTTCGGGAGTCGATTACGCAAGGGGAAGGTATTAGCACCCCTCACGTCCGTTGTACTCAACGGGAACCTTCTATTTGGTTAAAGCTTGAATTGTTTTTTTATATTGCGTGCATGTTCATTTATGTTAAAAATATAACAAAGGGGGGGAAAGAGATAAAAACAAACGAACAAAAAAAGTTTTTTATTATTGCGCTTGACAAGATGTCGATCTTGCTCCTACGTATCTCCCGGTAGTCGGAGAATTCAAAGCGTACGTAGTTCTTTGTAGAAAAACGTACATGTGTTGGTTGATTTTAAATGGACGATGTTTTAACCGAATTCTTGCGATTAAAACGTAGCTTGTATGCTCGCTCTTGGAGACTTATTAAGCGTTTGTTCGTGAATCGCATTAGAATTGTTAAAAGGTACGTCCGTTAGGGTAAAGGGTTGGAATTGGTCGCTATGGGACCAAGAGAGGTGCAATGGACTCATACAAGTCAGCCATTGACCGAGTGGACTCCGAAGAGTCGGGGGGTGAGTCTAATGGCCACGGGGGACCAAAAGGTTTGGATTGACCACAACGGGCCAAGTTTTGGTTTGGTGTGGTTGTACATATTAAAAAAAAAGGGAATGACGATTGTCCGAGCGACGAGACATACGTCACGCATTCGTACAATCGGGGCGATGGAGAGACATACGTCACACCATCCCTTTTTCATTCATGTTTTTGGGTTGAATCTTTTAGAAATCCCAAGGTATGTCAAAACATTTGGTTTGAAAACCCAAAATGGGAAGGTTTAGCAAATTTGCTAGAAAACGCACAAGTTCGTCTCATTTTGCGAACGGTTTTGAAAAGCGAACAAATTTGGTGTATGTTCATGTTTGAGTTTTGAAAATCATGAACAATATTTATTGTTCAAGTTTTGATTGAAATGATGAACATAGCTTGTTTGTTCATGTGGTTTTGAAAGTTTGAGAACATAACTTGTTTTGCAAGTTATCCACATAATGGTCATACGAACTTGTGATTTTGCCAAAATTATGCTAAATCCTTGTTATGGTTTGAAAGACATGGGTTTAAAAACTCTTAGGTTCTGAGCTCTGGGGCTAGAACCTCAAAAATTGGTCATTTTGACACAAAAACTCAGATTCTGAGTTCTGTCATGGTCGCACTGCGACCATGACTTCGCACTGCGAAGCATGCGAAATTTTGGGTTCAGAAGCTGTTTCTGAACTTTTGTTCAGAAACAACTTCTGAACACACTCAGGACCTTATAGGTGGGTGAAAAACTTTGAGTTTTTGGGGTGAAAAAGGCTGGACAAACCAGTTTTGATGTTTTGAAAACCTTGGGATTTCTTTGAAATTCAAAAGGGGTTTTTTAGAATCAAATGGTTTTGTACCAAAATAGCTATGCAAACACAATTGTAAATGCAATATAAGCGCTTAGAAACTTACAGAACTCCTTAGCAAAGCTCCAGCTGCACTTGATTTGATTTGGTTGAAGGCTTTTGCAAGAGGTTTGATATTTGGTGATGGTTTTGGAACTTTGGAAAGCTTTGTATTGGATTGATTTTTTCTGGTTGTTTGTGGAGGTTTGTAAGCTAAAATGAGTAGAGTTTCTGCTCTTGTAATGCTGTCTTCATTGTTTTTGAATCCTTGGGCATTGCCTTCTATTTATAGGCCAAAACCAAATCTTTGTCATCATTACAAAATCCTAAAATTCAGCTGATTTTGTGGCTAAGATCAAGCTGAATCCCTTTGCATTAAATGCTAATGGATAGAGGCAACCTTGCCTTGTACCAAGGGGCAAGATTCAGCCTGACTTCAGCCACAAATTCAACCAATTCTAGAAGGTAATGATGAAGAACAAAGCTGATTTGCAATTGGCTAATGCTTGGGGATCAATCCTTGCAATCTCAATGGTTGATTAATGAAAACGTGCACTGTAATGTGCAGATATTGAGGGATGAAAAAGGCTACTTATGGCTGGTGTGAGGGGTGAAAAGCTGCTGCAAAAACAGAGTAGGCACTCATGGCTTTTCAAGTGAGAAATCCAGCTGGTTTGACTGGTTTTTGGGGGAGCAAGCAGGAGGAAAGTCCTCAAGCAGGTGGCTGGCAACCTTGTGGTGGTTAGCAGGTCACATGGGAGGGACTAGAGCTGCCCAAGGGCAAGCCCACTTGCTTGTCACATGCTAGGTTGGAAGAAAAAGCTTCCAACCTTGGCATTAATGGCAAGTCCTTCAATTCTGGTTTTGCTCGGCCCAATTAGCCATGAATGCTACTTAAAATAAATATGGAAATGATATGCAACAAATTCTGGAATTAAATCCAAGAAACCAAAAATCTGCAGAAAAATCGCAGACTTCGCAGTGCGAAGTGAGCTTCGCAGTGCGAAGTCAACATTTTTGAAATGTTGACTTTTCTGTTGACTTTTGTTGACTTTTGACTTTTTCCCCTCTTTGATTTTTTTGATTTTTTTGTTTTAAAATGCTTAGGACAAAATTAGGGTACTACACGGTGTTAGCCTGATATGATAGGAATTTCACCGGTATGATGGGAGATGTACTTCGGGGTTACTCCACCCGGATGCACTCCGTAAAATGAACCAAGATAATGATTGATTGTTCAACGCTAACTTCTAACTTAATGATACGAAAATGAAAATGTATGTCTTATATGTAAGTATGATGATTAGTCCCTAGAGAACGAGATGTGATCCTAGGAAGTCACCAAGATCACTATGTATAATCTAAGGTTAGAATGGAACATGATATGTTAGAGATAAGACAATGAAGCGATCCTAGGTTTTCCCCTTGATCGCGATTAATGTAAAGAATGATGGCGATCATAGCTATCCCCAAGATTGCCAAGAGTAGGCACGGCGACCCTAGGTTACCCCCGTGGTTGCCAACAGTAGGTAGGGTAGAGCTCACTGAGACGTTATGTCTCATCCCTTTCCTTCTGGTGCAGGTTCTTCACAGGTAGCACGACGCAAAGGTAAAGAGAAAGCTACGGATTGATCGTGCTGTATTATGTTATTACATGGATGTTGTATAAGAATGATGTAATATGATGTATATTATGAAGAATGTTTTGTATCGGATGTTAAGTTGTATCACAAACCTATATTGTGTATTTAATAAAATAACTTTTCTGTATTGTATTTAATGTATCCAGTACGAAATTTTAATACTCGTAAGAGATCCTAGGCAATCTCTATATGGGTGTTACAGTGTTCCCCTTGTACTTCTCAAATTCAGGGACCTTAAACTTGGGCGGGATCTTGACATTCGGCACTAAACAAAGGTCGTGGGCATTTTTCCCAAACAGATCCTTCCCGCGGAGGGCCTTGATTTCCCGTTGCATCTCGTCAAACTTTTATTGGAAGTCATCCATCCGATCTTGAGCCCCTACACTTTCTTGGTGAAAGATAGGTTCATTGTCGTACTGGGTGGTATGAATCACTGGAGCTGAAAAAGCCACAGTAGCCTGAGGAAAAGTAACACCGGGTTGAGGAGCAGGTGTTGTGGCAGGAATATGGATGAATCCTTCACCGGAGCTAAAAGGCATGCCCCAGGGATATCCGTCGGGCATGGTGTACTGTGGAGCACTGGTGTGCGCTGTCGGAGCCGGAGTAGTAGCAGTCGTCAACTGAGCTAGAGAGCCGGAGGGAGGAGACGGTGGCTGAGTTTGTGTAGCTGCCAGCAGTTTCACTAACTCTGTTAATTCTTCGATCTTGGACCGCATGGATGTCATTTCTCCCCGGAGTGCCTGATTCTCTTGTTCCAAATGTTCCATTCTTTTTCTCTGATATGCCCTAGTGTTGTATGTGTAAGTCGGTTTCTGCCGAGGACGTCGGGCCACTTTCTTGGACTAGGCAAATAGACCTTTGGAAAAAACAGGACGTGAGACTCGGCTTGAGAAACTATGAATGCGATATGATGCATGATTATGCTTATGCAAAAAGAAGAAATGTTTGTTATCGAAGGACTTTGTTGAAGTAATTGTAAACATCATGGTTTGAACATTTCATTTGAGCATCAAGGCATTACAAAATAGTTCTTTTTTAGAAACCAAGCCAAGGGACCAATTCAAAAGTCCTTTAGTGGAAGCTAGAATTTTTAAAAAAAATCTAAAGACTCCTAGCTTCCTTAAATTCAACAAATCAAGGTTCTTGAAGGTGTACTTCCTAGTGCTCATCTATGATGTTCACAAAAAAACTTGTTTAAGTCCTTCGGTAATTGGATGAAAAAAAATGAGTTTATGCATGAATGCATGCATGCATGGTTATGCTAAAGAAACGGAGAAAACATGGTGAGGTTAAGTCCATAAGGTTGGAGTCAAGGGTAAACGCGCCATTTGGTAAGGACTATGGTTTCATTTGTACCTGTATCGCGGGTTCTACCAAGTTCCCAAAGTCATCGACCACTTCCGAATATTGTCGGATTACGGGACTGACTCCCGGTCCAACGACATTTGTAAGAAAGTCTCGTTTGAGTGTAGTATCGCGTATCAACCAATTCAAGACTACTCTTGATTAGCCACCGCACTACGTCCTAAAAGGCCAAGATGGGTTAAAGGTAACTAAAGGTCCTCAACTTCATAGGTCACTTGAAAATAACAATGCCGAACACGACTACTCATGTCAACATAGTAATACTTCCAAGATTCCTCCATTGAGTGGGGTTATCACATGTGCCACATCCGAAACTCACTCTCGGAAAGACACTTTGATTATACCACCATCCTATCTTATGTTTCCCTCAAGTCCGGGTGTAGGACTTATCTCACCACTCACGTAAAAGGAAAAAAAAACACATATGCACATATTTACACTCTTATTTTTATTTTAAGCAAGTTATAGCACAAAATAATTAAACAAATTCAAGTTAGGCTCAACCCTCTTAGGGAATCCCCAGTGAAGTCGCCATTTCTGTCGCGGTGATTTTCGGAGATCAAGCTATTGATTAGCGTTGACTCACTAATTTTATTCACGACTGAACTTTTAATTTTTTTTAAATGAAAAGTGGAAAAAAGTTCTAAATTACCACAATTTAAAAGATTTGGGGTTCGGGGGTTAGTTACGTTTAGGGAAGGTGTTAGCACCCTAAACGTTCGTAGTACTCTACGAGAACCTCTTGATTTTATTTATTTATTTTGGCTATAACTTGCTTATATTTTTTTTAAAAGAAATGAAAGAATTAGAGTAGTGAGAAAAATTGTTTTTTATTTTTTATGATTTGGGAGGACAAGGTCCTTTGCCTACGTACCCGTGAGGGATCAAAACCTCGTAGTTCGGGGTAAAAATGACGGTTGATTTGTTTGGTGTTTTTTATTAGTTTTTAAAAAAAGGTTTTAAAGATAAAATAAAGGCCAAGTGGCAAAATAAGATTGGTTTGTGTTTTTTATTTTTGAAAATGATTAAAGTGTTATTAAAGTGGATTAATGATTATTTAAAGAAAATAAAAGAAAAAAACGGACACTTGATTGAAAATCAAGGTTTATTAAGAAAAGATTTTTTTTTGTGATTTTTGATTATTTGCATGTTTTTGGTTTTTTTTAATAATTGACTAAGACTAAAACGTAATAAAAAGGTTAAAAGCGAGGGATTTCCGTGGTGACGTTGGATCACCACGAAACCCTTTTAAAATTAAACTAACCTAATATTTTTTGTATTTTTTTCTTTTATAAGCCGAAATAAAATAAAATAAAAATAAAAATAAAAGACATAAAGCGGAATAACTAAAGTGAGGGTGTCAGTGCATATTCTCATTTATATTTACATTCTAATAAAATAAAATAAAAACGACAAAATGATAAACAAGAAAAAAACAAAATTGCGAATGCATGAAAATAAATATGCTAAGTATAAAACTAAAATGAAAATGCATGAAATAAAAGGAAAATAAAAAAAATAAAAATGCATGATGTGCTAAAAGTTAAAGGCAATAAAATGCATGACAATAAATAAAAACTAAAAAATGAATGCAAGAAATGGTAAAAAAGAAATAAAAAATAAATAAGAAAAGGAGGGGGGTGCAGTGTGCAGAAAGGGGGGTGCGGGTAGCATTCAGAAAGAGAAGGAAGGAGAAGAAGCAGTATGGGCCGCGCTGGGCCTATCCATTGGGCCGCGGCAGGCTATTTTATAACCAGTTTTCAGAAGAAAAAAAAATTGCCATTCCACCCTTCTCCTTCTCTCTCTACTTTTGTTCTCTCAAAATTCTCTCTGACCTCTCTCTAAAATGCCTGGCCGGATTCAGGGTTTCCGGCGCGACAGCCGGCCAGCCCAGGGGGCGGTGCCACCGCGCCGGAGAAAGAAAACTCTCCTTTTTTAAAAAAAGAAACGATTTTCGCCTCCTTTTTCTCCCCTCTTTTCAAATCCAAACTCACTCTCCTCAAATTCTTTTTAAAACAACCTAGATCTAGGTTTGAAACAAAAATTCGAAAGCCTACCTCTTTGTATCTTTGAGTTTGGTTTTGGGATGGTTTCGTGTTGTGTTTTGGGACGGTTTCGTGTTGTGGGTTGGGACGGTTTCGTGTTGTGTTTTGTGGTGGTACGGCTGTGTGGTGGTGTGGTGGTGTGGAGGTGCGTGTTTGGTGGTTGTGTGGGGGGAGAGGGAAGGTTGTGCGGGGGGTGGATGGCCGGTTGTGTTGGCCGCGGCTGGGTTGTGTGGTGGTTGTATGGAGGGAGGCGTGCGGCTGGTTGTTTGGGTTTTGGGGTAGTGTTGTTGTTGTGTTGGATTGGGATGAGGGAGGTGGCTTGGGTGAGTGTTGTTGTGATTGTGGTGAGGAAAAGGGTGGAGGCCGTACGGCTGTGTAGTATTAAGGGAGTGAGGGGAGAAGTGAGTGGTGGCTTGATTGTGGTTTTGTTTCTGTTGTGTGATTTTTAGTGTTGGCCGAATGTGTGGTGGTGCTGGGCGTAGGAGAAGTGGCGTGGCTGTTTTTTGGGATTTTTTGCGGTTCTGATGGATTTTTGATGTTGGCTCTGAGTGAAATCTGAATTGACTTCCTCCCCATTGAATTCTGAAATGCCTCCTTTTAATCAGACAATGCAGTTAATGATAATCAAAACAAATGATGGACAATAAAGCAGCTTAGTCAAACAAAATTCAAATAAACCAAACATTAAAATGACCATTAGAACTCATTAAAACAAAATCAGTCAACTCTAAATAAATAAAAAAAATCCGAAAATAATAAAAAAATGTAAAAGAAATAAAAAAAGGTAAATAATAAAGATAATAACCAAAAGGAATAATAAGTAAAAATAACAAATAAAAAAACATTGTCGCCTTCGGAACAAAAAATGAGGTATTTTAAAATACCTCCCTGTCGAAATTTCGTCAGAAACGACGACAAAATTCCGAACTAATAGATGAGTAAAAAAGAAATTTTAGGTCAAAAATTGGGGTATGACAAGGACCTTTAGTTACCTTTAACCCATCTTGGCCTTTTAGGACGTAGTGCGGTGGCTAATCAAGAGTAGTCTTGAATTGGTTGATACGCGATACTACACTCAAACGAGACTTTCCTACGAACGTCGTTGGACCGGGAGTAGTCCCGCAATCCGACAATATTCGGAAGTGGTCAATGACTTTGGGAACTTGGTAGAACCCGTGATACAGGTACATGTGAAACCATAGTCCTTACCAAATGGCATGTTTACCCTTGACTCCAACATTTTGGACTTAACCTCACCATGTTTTCTCCGTTCTTTAGCATAACCATGCATGCATGCACTCATTCATAAACATTTTTTCATCAAATTATCGAAGGACTTAAACAAGTTTTTTTAAACATCATAGAGGAGCACTAGGAAGTACACCTTCAAAAGCCCTGATTTGTTGAATCTAAGGAAGCTAGGGGTCTTTAGATTTTTTTCTAGCTTCCACTAAAAGACTTTTTAATTGGTCCCTTGGCTTGGTTACTAAAAAAGAACTATTTTGTAATGCCTTGATGCTCAAATGAAATGTCCAAACGATGATGTTTACAATTACTTCAACAAAGTCTTTCGATAACAAGTCTTTCTTCTTTTTTGCATACGCATAATCATGCATCATACTGCATTCATAGTTTCTAAATCGAGTCTCATCCTTTGTTTCATCACAAAAAGGTCAATCAGCCGCAGTCAAAGAAAGTGGCCCGGCGCATTCATTACAAACCGACTCGCACCTACAACACTCGTGCAAACAGAAGAGAGAAAATGGATGTGGTCGTGCAAACACAAGGAAGGATTTTCCGCAATTGGGTCGCTGTTGACATTCCCTCAGTTACTCATGGGTCCAAGTAATGTGTTTTCGTTGTCTTGTCTTTTCAAAAGATCCTTTCGTTTCGCCCGAGACGAAAGTGAAATCATGTAGGGCTCTACTTTTGTCTTCAAGTTACCACTATCAATGAAAAATTGTCGTTTCTTTCGCGACTTTTATTTTTATTTTACTGTTTTTTCTGGAAAATGGTAACACAAAAAACCCAAAAAATATTTTATTTTATTTTATTGTAAATCAATTTCAAAAGGTCTGCATTTTTCACTCATTTTCTAAAATCAATCATCAATCATATGTAGACTGAACATCAATAAACCCGTTGAACACTGTAACCCTATTGTCTCTCCCAACTTTGATTTCCCTGTCTACGAAGCTGAAGAGGAAGAGGATGAAGAGATTCCCGAAAGGATCTCTCGGTTATTAGTGTATGAAAGGATTAACTTGGGTTCCAAGGAACTACCATCACAGTATTCCTGATAAAATTCCAGATAGATGGTGCCATTGAAGCTGCAAAAAAAAAAAAAGAAAAAACAACAACAAAAGAAACAAAATGGAAAAAGGAAAATACATCAAGAAAACAGTGCAGAAGATGGTATCCACTTACAGGACTGGCATGTTACCGTATGCTTTGAATGAGTACTGTACCTCAGTGCGCACTTCAACAGGGGCAACCCCTTTCTCTTTAGCTTACGACATGGAAGCAGTGCTCCCTGGGGAAGTCGAGATCCCATCAATGAGAGTTCCGACGGAAGCCAAGTTGTCTCAGGTTGAATGGTGCCAAAGTAGGTATGATCAGCTGAATTTGATTGAAGAAAAACGCATTGCCGCCTTGTGTCATGGACATCTATACCTAAAGAGGATGAAACAAGCCTTTGACAAGAAGGTTTGTCCCCGTGGAATTCGAGAAGGATACCTTGTGCTCAAAAAGATTTTATCCTTTCAACCGGACTCCAGGGGCAAATGGACGCCTAATTATGAAGGCTCATATGTCATCAAGAGAGCGTTCTCCGGTGGTGCAATGACTCTTACGACTATGGATGGTGATGAGCTTCCCCGTCCTGTGAACGCCGATGCAGTCAAGAAATACTTTGTCTAAAAAATAAAAGAACAGCTCGGTAAGTCGAAAACCCGTAAGGGCGGCTTAGGCAAAAATGAGCGTCTCGGTGGACTGAAAACCCGAAAGGGCGGTCCAGGCAAAAATTAGAGACATGAAACAGAAAATAATCATCCTGATAGATCGAAAACCCGAAAGGGCGGTCTATGCAAAAGTTAAGGATCAAAAGACAAAGTAACTGCATCAGGTTGGCCATGACTCACTTGGGGCACATTAGCGGTAAAAAAGACTCTGAATCGGAAGCATCTAAATGGTGGAATTCAAAGTTGTTAGGGAGAATAACGGTTATTGTGTTCAATGTATCTTCCCCTTATATTTACCATTTTCCAAACTTTGTGAAATCCGTGGAGCCACGCCATTGGCAGGCCACCACTCTGTTAAATAAATTTGAGCATGTGCCTTTTATTTGGAATTCCCATTTATTCTGTTTATAAAATTTCTTCTATTTTTGATGGTAGTACCTGAAGCAAAACTTTTTTCAAAATCATAAATCTTTTTATGTCTTTTGGAAAGCATAAACAACAAACACATTCTCTTTGAACTCATGAGTAAGTGAAGTGTGCGTCAGCTACCCTGAGAACGAATAAAATCTGCAGGTTGAACATGGTCAATTGCTTAAAAGAAAAAAAGAAAGAAAAAGAAAAGAGCTCGGTAAGTCGAAAACCCGAAAGGGCGGCTTAGGCAAAAATGAGCGTCCCGGTGGATCGAAAACCTGAAAGGGCGGTCCAGGCAAAAATTAGGGGCATACAAAAAGAATATATTCCCGGTGGACTGAAAACCCGAAAGGGCGGTCCAGGAAAAAGTTAGGGATTCCAAAAAAGAAAAAAACAAAAAGCATGACCACAGAAACACCAGTTCTTCTGCCAGGTCTATGGATTAACACGTCTCCCCCAGGAAGTGTTTGCTCCCCACCGGTTGTTGCATACATCGGGCCTTACCTCGTCAATGTTTTGATATGTCCCCAGTGGTACCATCCCCAATGAAGATTGCTGAGTGTTTGTACTGCGTCGTCGGTCCACTTTCCATCTTACCTGTCCAGTCTTGTCTCATCAAGTCCATCAGTTATACTATCCCACAAGTCAATCCTCCATACAGTCATACAAGTCGTATTGTCTTACATACATTCATACATTCATGCATATACACATTCATGCATACCCAACATGCACATAGCATCATTCAATGCATAGTTTCATTAACCACCCTGAGCCTTGCTTTTCATGTCAATCAATCATGAACAATTTGTAACTTTCCCTTTCCCCAAGTGTCATCCCCAGTGTGTCTGGTCCAAAGATGTCACCCTCTTTTCGCCAAGTGGCAGTTCTTTAACGGACAGCTTGCGCGTACCTTTATTTCTTGTCGTCAATGGCAGTTCGGCAACAACCCGAACAGTTGACATCTACATTTACTTCTTGTCGTCAATGGCAGTTCGGCAACAACCCGAACAGTTGACATCTACATTTACTTCTTGTCGTCAATGGCAGTTCGGCAACAACCCGAACAGTTGACATCTACATTTACTTCTTGTCGTCAATGGCAGTTCGGCAACAACCCGAACAGTTGGCATCTACCTTTATTTCTTTGTCGTCAATGCAGTTCGGCAACAACCCGAACAGTTGACATCTACATTTACTTCTTGTCGTCAATGGCAGTTCGGCAACAACCCGAACAGTTGACATCTACATTTACTTCTTATCCTCAATGGCAGTTCGGCAACAACCCGAACAGTTGACATCTACATTTACTTCTTGTCGTCAATGGCAGTTCGGCAACAACCCGAACAGTTGACATCTTCATTTACTTCTTGTCGTCAATGGCAGTTCGGCAACAACCCGAACAGTTGACATCTACATTTACTTCTTGTCGTCAATGGCAGTTCGGCAACAACCCGAACAGTTGGCATCTACCTTTATTTCTTTGTCGTCAATGGCAGTTCGGCAACAACCCGAACAGTTGACATCTACATTTACTTCTTGTCGTCAATGGTAGTTCGGCAACAACCCGAACAGTTGACATTTACATTTACTTCTTGTCGTCAATGGCAGTTCGGCAACAACCCGAACAGTTGACATCTACATTTACTTCTTGTCGTCAATGGCAGTTCGGCAACAACCCGAACAGTTGACATCTACATTTACTTCTTGTCGTCAATAGCAGTTCGGCAACAACCCGAACAGTTGGCATCTACCTTTATTTCTTTGTCGTCAATGGCAGTTCGGCAACAACCCGAACAGTTGGCATTTACCTTTATTTCTTGTCGTCAATGGCAGTTCGGCAACAACCCGAACAGTTGGCATTTACCCTTTATTTCATGTCGTCAGTGGCAAGTTCGGCAACATCCCAAACAGCTGGCATTCACCTTTGTTTCTTGTCGTCAGTAGCATGTTACTTTTATTTCCGTCTTTGCCTCAAGTGGCAAGCTCTACAAACGGGCAGCTTGTGGTCGGTGTCTTTTCCCATATCATATTTCCTTTCTCAGCTGTCAAGGCGATAGTTGATCCCTACCCCAGTGAAACTGTGTTATTCCCCAGTGGAGTCGGATCCCTTTCTTTAACGAACTCGGGTATCCTTTCGTTTTTGTTTTATCCCCGGTCAGGTCATCTTCGCCGTCTTGCATTTACATTTGCATCACGAGCATTTCATATTTTTTGTTAGGTCCAAAATTGGCGTACTCTGTATTTAAGTCCCTTCGACCCGTCGAATCCAAGATCTTATCTTCAAATCTCCGGACGAAGAGACTTAAATAGGGGCATCTGTCATACCCCAATTTTTGACCTAAAATTTATTTTTTTACTCGTCTTTTTAGTTCGGAATTTTTCGTCGTCTCAGACGACATTTCGACAGAGAGGTATTTTAAAATACCTCATTTTTTTTTAATTTCGTCCGGGTCCGCCTTTTTGTTTTCATTATTTTTTTTATTTTATTTATTTTTATTTTTATTCTTTTAAATGTTTTATTGTTATTTTATTTAGTACTATTATTTCTTTTTTAGTTGCCTTTTTAATTTTTATAGCTGACTTTTTTTTTAGAGAAGACTTTGTTTACAATTTATTGTGTTTTAATTTGTAACTTATTTGTTTTTATTGAGTGATATTGCCACTTATTTTGTCAACCTTGTCCTTTATTGGGTATTAGTGATGGCAATTAGTATTTTAAAAAGGGAAGCATCAGGCAGCAAAGAGGAGGCCAATTTCAGAATTCAAAACGGAATCACAAGAAAAACAACTCAGCCAAAACCAACAACAAACAACCAAACTCACCTCCACTCATCCACACGCGGTCCAGTCACCCCCACACACAAACACCACTCACGAACCACCAATACACGCCCAACCGTACGGCCACATCACAGAACCCACCAAAACAAACACACACATACGGCCATACCTCCCAACAGCCGCCCTCCATACTCACCCAACATAAAGCCACTACACGGCCTCCCACACTACCACACACAAACAACCACCACACACACACCAATAACCAAACCGAATCCAACCTCTCCCACAACCCACAAGGTCGCGCCCCCCATCTCCCCCCACACAGCAACAACCACAAATCCACAAAACCCATCACAAATCCGAACGAGTTCAACCCAAAATCATCCAAAAACAATCACAAAACACACAATCCGGACCAAAATCGAATTACACCACATAGTCCAACACATAATCCGAACTAAAACCGAATTGCACAACCAAATCCACCCAAATCTGAGGCAAAAGAAGAGGGGAAGAGGTAGTTTTAACTTTTAAGTTTGCAACAAATTAGATTTAGAGCTTTTGAAAAAAACTAGGACCGGATTTGTAAAGAGGGAGAAGAGAGGAGTATAAAAATCCAAATTTTTTTTAAAAAAGGGAACAAAAATGCTCCGGCGCGGTGGCGCCGCCGGCCAACCACCGCGCCTGAAAGTTTTCCGGTGACTGAGTTTTTTTAGAGAGAGGTGAGAGTGAGTTTTGGAGAGGAGAGCTTAGAGAGAGAAGGAAGGGAAAGAATGAGTAGAAAATTTTGAAATTTGACAATTATAAGGCTGACCCAAGCTAAAGCCCATTACATGTGACTCGGCCCACTCTCTTTCTCTGTTCTGTTCTCTTTTCTTGCTCTTTGCACCCCTTTCCCTGCTGCTGCACCCGCCAGTTCCTATTATTTTTATTTCTTTGTTTCATTTCTTTTTCTTGCATTTTCTTTTTATTTCATTTCTCATCCTTTATTTATTCTTCATGCATTTCATCTTACTGTTTTTTTTATCATTTGCATTTTCTTCATTTTTTTTTACTTTATTTTATTTTCTTAATTTAGTAATTTTTTAGGTTAATTATCATGCATTTTTTTACTTTATTTGTTTCAATGCTTTTGTGATTCAGCGTCTCATGCATTATTGTCTTGCATTGCATGCATTATTATTCCTTTATCTTTAGCATATTTATTTTAGTGCATTCGCAATTTTATTTTTACTTATTGTTTCGTCATTTTTATTATTATTTTATTAGAATGTATTTAGGTACAATGTAAATATAAATGAGAATATGCACCGACACTCACACTCTATTTATTTTGCTTTATGTCTTTTATTTTTTTTATTTTATTTCGCTTTACAAAAAGGAAAAAATACAAAAATATTAGGATAGTTTATTTTCAAAAGGATTTCGTGGTGATCCAACGTCACCACGAAAATTCCTCGCATTTAACTTTTATTACGTTTTAGTCTTAGTTAGTTATTATAAAAAAAACAAAAAAAAAACAAAAACATGCAAATAATAATCAAAAATCACAAAAAAATCTTTTCTTAATAAACCTTGATTTTCAATCAAGTGTCCGTTTTTTCTCTTTTATTTTCTTTAAATAACCATTAATCCATTTTAATAACATTTAAATCATTTTCAAAATAAAAAACACAAACCAATCCCATTTTGCCACTTGGCTTTTATTTTTAAAACTTTTTTTGAAACCAATAAAAAACACAAAACAAATCAACCGTCATTTTTACCCCGAACTACGAGGTTTTGATCCCTCACGGGTACGTAGGCAGAGGACCTTGTCCTTCCAAATCATAAAAAATAAAAAAACATTTTTTTTTCTCACTACTCTAATTCATTCTTTTCTTTTAAAAAATAAGCAAGTTATAGCCCAAAGTAAATAAATAAAATCAAGAGGTTCTCGTAGAGTACTACGAACGTTTAGGGTGCTAACACCTTCCCTAAACGTAACTAACCCCCGAACCCTAATCTTTTAAAATGTGGTAATTTAGAACTTTTTTCCACTTTTCATTTAAAAAATTAAAAGTTCAGTCGTGAAATAAAATTAGTGAGTCAATGCTAATCAATAGCTTGATCTCCGAAAATCACCGCGACAAGAAGAAATTAAGATACCACACCAATTAGAACTTCCTCAAGAAAGGTCAGATGCTGAAGAGGCCAGCGTTGTTGATAGTGAAGAAGTGATGGATATTGAGAAGACGGAACAGTTTCTTAACAAGGAAGAAACTTGTGAAAAGGAGGGGATGAAAGTGAGCAAGACCGAATTTGAGTTGGTAATAGATGACATATGTTCCTTGCTCAACATATTCTGGATAGGGAGGTTATGGACTCCACATCAGCTGTTCTGCAAGTTCTTGTGTTGCACGAAAAAGTAATTTTAAAAAAATACTTCCAATCCCAACAAAGGGAAGTTAGTTGTTCATTTTCATGACAACTATACAAAAGAGTAGAGAAAAGATGAAAATACAAACCTAAGTCTTGATTTCCCAAAGCCTTTGGTTGATTCCACAATCCAATCACTTTTGCTCCTTGAAGATCATAGCTTCTAGCCCTATTTTATCTCTTAAAACTAAATCCTAAATATTACTGAACGAAATTAAAAAGCTATCTATGAATAATATATCAAAAAAAACTGAAACAAAGCTTAAATACTAAAAGCTGAAATTTAGTATCTCGCCCGGCGAGATACTAAAATTTCAGCTTTTAGTATTTAAGCTTTGTTTCAGTTTTTTTTTAAAATTTAATTAAATTAAAAATTAAATTAAAATTAAATTTAATTAAATTAAATTTTAATAAAATTAATCTTGAAAATCCCTGCCTGAGCTCGCCAAGGGCTCGCCATTAGCTCGCTCGGCGAGTTTATCAGACTCTTTTCTTCAAGTTTCTTTGCTCAAATCATGTCCTGGCTTGCATTTTTCTGCACAAATGGATGGGGAAAGAAGTAAAAGCATAATTGGGCATTTGATAAGTGATTATGAGCTTTTCCCATGATAACTTGCAAAACAAGCTACTTAAGTGCTTAAATTAAATATGCTTTTTAACTCATTTTTGGCACTTATCATGTAACGCCACCGTCCATAGTCTTGGATAGTTCAGATTATATAATCCGAACACTTCATAAACATTTCGGATTATGTAATCTGAACTGTCCCAGAGTGTGTTTAAGCTTGAGGATTGGAGGGTTTTGCATGGTGCGTAATGTAACACTCATACTAAATTTATCTAGAATATTTAGCATGTGTATTAAAACTTGATACTAGATACATTAAATTTTCCAATACTAATAAGATACTACTAAATGAATACAAATTTGCTCGTTCATACAATTGATAAAGTACCACTAAAGTGTACATATACAAAATACTGATGAAATCCTGAACTGGTACATGACGAGCATTTGCACTCCACTCAGCTTCTCCCCGATAAACTTCATCACGAACCTCTTGCTTACCTGAAACTGAATCAAATGGATTGGGATGAGACATAATGTCTCAGTGAGCTCCACCTATCCTAGGCTGTATGGCAACCTCGGGGAAACGTATGATTGCCATATTCTAATCTCAACCCAATTTGGGTTTATACGTGTCTGTGTCTGCTATACTGTGTAGTCGTGAAGACTAGACTACAATCTGCTAACTTAGTGATCGAGGGTAAACTAGGATCATTATCTGATAACTAACATAGTCTCATTGTATTATAATCATCTTTTTATCGTTATTAAGTTAAGAGAGTTAGCGTGTATCAAACAATTATTATCTTGGTTCATTTTATGGAATGGACCCGAGTGGAGTAACCCCGGATACACTCCTTGCTACCGGTGAGACTCCTATCATATCAGACTAACATCGTACTCCTCTTATCATGTGTGGCTATCCTCGCGGATGGTAACTCCATCGTTCCAGCTCGCCGGAACCCCCTGTGTTCTAACTAGCGAGAAAACAGGAGACATATTTAACCTTTTTAATTAACTTGCTTTTGTGCGGCTATCCTCACAGATAGTAACTCCACCGTTCCAGTTCTATCCGGAACCCCCTGTGTTCTAACTAGCGAGAATACAGGAGACATAATTTAACTTTTTAATTAATTCTCTTAGCTTGAATGTGACCCTCAATGCTCCAACTAGCGGGAACAACAAGAGACATGACAAGTATCTTAATATTAATAATGATAAAGATGTAATATCTTAAGACGTAGTAATCCCGTCTCATACTCAAAAATATATTTGGGTCAGTAACCTACCCGTATTTAAACATTGTTAGTATACTCTCTTAGAAATGTTAACTTAAAGATATTTAGTGTTAAGGCTTGATTTATACTCATTTAACTTGGTTTTTGAATGCTATAAATGGCTCTTGGACAGTATGATACATTTATAAAAATCAGAAAACAGGGTACTTTGCTTGACGAGCATTAACTCGCTCAGCGAAGCTATCAGTACAAAATGCAGGACAGTTCGCTCAGCGAACTCCCAGCGAAGTGTTCCAGAAACAATTGTTGTCATGGTCGCTCAGCGAGGTTCAACTTCGCTCAACGAACTTGACAGAACAGAAAATGTTCAAAACATGATTTTTCATTCCAGAAAGATACCCAATTGTCCAATGGCCAATTATCAGTTCCAGAAAGTAATTTTCAATAAAACAATCAAATATAAATCAAGACTTAACATAAGAAAGCATGGGTTAACAAATTGGGCAACTATAAACAATTAAATCCCTAAAGTTATGAATTTTCCTCTCAAGACATACACACCCAAGGTGAGGCTTTCTAACTAAAGGAACTCACCAGTATATTTCTGGCCACTTTACTCAGCTTATGCATCAACCAAGGCTCTTGCCATGCTCCATAAGCACTTTCCCAAACAGCTTATTTGCAGCTTATGCCTTACGAACGTTCCAGTTTCATCCAAGTTTCAACCCAAACTCCTACCAAGTTCCCCAAGCATGTGTATTCAGTTCTGGTACCATTCGACCGTCTTAAATTCGCGTTTCGGCTTATTCTGCAAAATTTATGTCAAAACCCATAAGTAGTTTTCAGCAGAATTTACCAAACTTCGAATGCGTTTTTCGGGTTCATTTCTAATCCAAATCACATGAAACTTATATCCAAATTGAAGGAAATTAACTGTAGAATCCAAAAATACAACAATTACCCAATTCTGAGCCACACAGCAAGAGGTACGACGAGAATACCAGACATATACCATACAAATTTTCACTTAAAAATCATGGAGTTCAAGCATAATCACTTCTTAACCATAATAACTCATTTTAGCCAACAACCCAGCCATACAACATCCATAACAGTCCAATTTATCACTAAGTTCCAACAATACAACTATTCCAAATTTAAAATTCCAATTCTATACTTTCCAAACTCAAAACTAGGTAAGAAAACCCACCTTGTGATTTGATGATAGCTCAAGAGTTCCTCTAACTTCAATTTCAGTTTCTACACTCTAATTCCAGCAAGCACTCCAAAATCCACATGCAACCATGATCATAAATTCTCTCAAACATGCAGCACCATTGATGCTTAACTTGAAAACTCAAGATGTAAAGGATGATTATAATGTACGGCCAAAATAGGAGAAAGGAGGGAAATGGAAATTAATGCATGTTCCTTACTTAGTTTCACTCAATTAGCACTAATCCAAGTTTGCATGTTGATTTTCTTAAGGTTTGGATGAACGAAAATGGAGATTGAGGGAAAAGGGGTTAGGGCGAGAGAAAGAAGAAGAGGAAATGGAGGGAGAGAGTTAGCTGTAGTGAGAGAAATGAGGGCTGAAAAGTGAAAGAAAAGTGGAGTCTCAAATCTCAATCTTATATAGTCATGTGTACATTACCAAAAAGCCCTTCTCTTAAAATGTTTTTTCGGATACAATTGAATGACACTGCAGTCTAAGAATTTAAGCAGGATATTACAAGTAACACAAGAAAAAATTAAATAACATAATTCAACAGCGTAAAACAAAATAATATGTTAAGTGATGATGAAAGGGAAGGTGTTCCAAGAGGTGTTTTTGAACTTGATTAATTGTCGTACCAACTAACATATTTCTATTGGTAGGACAACTGGATCAAGTTCAGAACAACCTCGTCGTGTCAAGGTCCGCAAAATAATGATGAAAGACATGGTGTACGAAGAAGTGGTTTTGAGCTTGATCTTGCTGCCTTGCCAAACTAACATATTTCTATTGGCAAGACAACAAGATCAAGTTCATTACAACCTCTTCGTGTCTAGATCTGTCGGATAATTTTTCATAGTTATTTTATGGATTTTACATCAAATGAACCAAACACATCTATTTATACAAGTTTATGTGCGTCATGGACAACATAAACTGTCAATGCAATGTGGACCACAGAAAAATCCTCTACTTGAAATTTACCACATGTATGAGTTTTACCACATGAAATTTAATTTCATTGACATACATTAAATATAATAATGTCAAATACATTAAACTACATAATTCAACTAAGTAAAACACATAATAAAAAAAAATCACAGATCACAGATCAACCAAACTAACTTCTTCATCTGGCTCCTCCAAGAGAGCCGCGATTTCGTCAGATCTTCTGGGATGAATCAAATTTTTTCAAATATATATCTTCATAGATCGGACCAAAGCGTCCAACTCGATTGACCCTTTACTACTGCATTAACCATTAATTTATAGAAATTTTTGTGCGTCGTAGACCACAGAAACCGTGGGTGCAATGTGGACATAAAAAAATTTGTACTTGACTGATTCAGATTATATAATCTGAACCGTCTCTCACCCTACAAAGTACGAGTTTTAAAATAGTCTTGAACCAGTTCAAACTATATAATCGAAACGTTTCTAAGATAGTTTCATATTAATATAATTCGAACCATCAGATCAACTGGATGGTGGCTTAGTGAGCAAGAATGACTCATTAAACACGTTTTTTTTTTTGGGCTGGTCAGCAGGAATTGATTGGTCAACAAGACTTGAAAACGTTTTTTAACCATGCATTGATGGACTGTTACACTTTATGCACTCATTCTTCACAAATTCCCCCTATAAATACCCATCAATCATTCACAAATTCTCATTCCTTCTCACATTCTCTCCTTCTCTTTTCTTCTATAATGTGTTTCCACCGTTGGCCTTTCATACAAAAACGGCATAAGGCATTTTGGTTTAAATTATATAATCCAAAACATGTTTCAGATTATATAATCCAAGCAAAGGGTATTTTGAAAAAATTAGGGCACGTGAGTAACACATAGGGTGAAAAAAGTAATAGTTATTTTTTAATTTTTTTAAGAATGGACCTTAAGGTTGAGCCCATATTCACTAGTCACTACATTCTTTTTTAATTTTTATTTACTGCTGTCTGTTTTATTTTTCAAACATTTAAAAATAATATAGTTTTAATTTTATATAAATAATTTTAATAAATAAGTAAATATTATAATTATTTATAAAAGTGGTGGTGGCAAGTAGCAGCCTCGCGGCAGCCCAATGAAAACTCCAACGAAAACTCGTGTAAAATTCAGGCAAGTTCGTATTAGGGGTGTTCAAATGTAAATCGATTTAAAATAAAACCTTAAATCGATCCGAAAAATAGAAAACCGCAAAAAACAAAACATTTTTGAATGCGTTTGGATGTTGTTTTGTAAAATCGCTAGGATCGAATTTCGGATTACTTTTTCAAAACTAAACCGAACCGAACCGCAAAAGTAAATTTTAATACTTATTTATTATTTTTTAGTATTATATATTACATTAATATATTTCGTGATGGTTTTTAATTTTATATGTTGGATATTTGGTTGTTGCCTTCATGTTTGCTAAAATCAAATATACAAGCAAGATGTGCGTCTTTAGAAGCTGATCCTCAGAAGCTGAACAGTACCTCGGAAGCTGGGTCTTCAGAAGCAGAACAGTACTTCAGAAGTTGGGTCTTCAGAAGCTGAACAGTACTTCAGAAGCTGGGTCTTCAGAAGCTGAACAGTACTTCAGACGCTGAACCTTCAGAAGCTGATGTTCAAACGCTGAACAGTACTTCAGACGCTGAACCTTTAAAAGCTGATGTTCAGCGCTGATTAGTACTTCAGACGCTGACCTTCAGAAGCAACCTTCAGAAGCTGAAATGTTCAGACGCAGAACTTCAGACGCAGACCTTCAGAAGTACCTTCAGAAGTTGGTTTTCTGCGTTCTATTTTTGTGTCTTGGAGCTTTTAATTTTCTCACATGATCTTTTGTAGATTTAATTGAAGAATTCTCCAAGCTGCGTTTCTAGAAGGAAGAATATTTTCGTAAGATATATTCTGAAGATTGGACATTTTTATTTGTGAATCTATTTTCAAAGTAATCTTTGGAAAATATATTTCTGAAGAATATTTGCTTCTATATGTTTCTAAAGAATTTTGGAAATATATCTTTGAAGAATATTTGGTTCAATTATTTGTTGCTGCTGAAGACTATAAATAGAGGACGCTGCTATTGAAGAAACTCAACCAAAACCAAAGCAAGTATTGATATAGTTTTATTAGATTTTGAGTCTGTTAGTTGTGAGCTGTGTGCTCTGTTTTGTATACCTCTCTGCGTGCAGTCTTTGTTTATCAAAAGCACATAATTGGTTTGTGTTTAGATTGAGTTGTAATTGTAGTTCACTTGAAGCTTTTAAGCAAGAATGACTGTTTATGTATTTGGAGTGTGTCTCCTACGTTGATTGTTATTAGAGTCTGATAATCACTGGGGCAGTGATTGACTGAGGGAAGTGAGATGGGATCTCAGGTCTAGGAGTTCCTAGGTTGAAATCAATACGGGTAGTAGCTAGGTGATAAGTTGTAAACTGGGAGTTTGCTGAGAACTTAGAACTAGGACTACGCTAGTGGATTTCCTTCCTGCCTTGGTAGCCTCCAGATGTAGGTGTGTTTGTCACTGAACTGGGTTAACAAATCACCTGTGCCTTTTACTTCCAGTCTGTTACTTCCAGTCTATTTTGCTTTGCTTCTGAACTACTGTTTTACGCTGCAACTTTGTACTCTGTTCTGCTCTGTTTTACGAACAGGATCAGGACCTGCCATAAATTTCAATTGGCATCAGAGCAGGCACCCTGCGTGTTTTAGGGTGAGCTCCAAGGAAGGTATTTTCTGGCAGAATGGACAAGGAAGGAGGATTTGTGAACAGACCACCTCTGTTGGATGGTTCCAACTATGATTATTGGAAATCACGTATGAGTACTTTCTTGAAATCTATTGATAGTAAGACCTGGAAAGCAGTTTTGAAGGGTTGGGAACATCCTGTTGTGCTTGACAAAGATGGAAAGAAGACAACTGCGTTGAAACCAGAGGAAGAGTGGTCCAAGGATGAAGATGAATTAGCTCTTGGAAACTCCAAAGCCTTGAATGCTCTATTCAATGGAGTGGACAAGAACATGTTCAGACTGATCAAGCAGTGCACTGTAGCTAAGGATGCCTCGGAGATTTTCAAAACTACTCATGAAGGCACATCAAAGGTAAAATTGTCCAGACTTCAACTTCTCACCACCAAGTTTGAAAATCTCAAAATGTTGGAGGATGAGAACATACAAGACTTTTATATGAACGTTCTGGACATGGCTAACTCATTTGATTCTCTTGGAGAGAAAATGTCTGATGAGAAAATTGTGAGAAAAATACTCAGGTCTCTACCTAAGAGATTTGACATGAAAGTGACTGCCATTGAGGAAGCACATGACATCTCCAGTATGAAGGTTGAGGAATTGATAGGATCTCTTCAGAATTTTGAAATAACCAGAACTGATAAGAAGGGGAAAGGTGTTGCTTTTGTAGCAGATGCTGATACTGTGGATGATGAAAGCACATCAGAAGCTCTTGTGATGCTTAGTAGACAATTTAACAAGATTCTAAAGCAAGCTAACATGAGATCCAAATCAAATGACTTGAAGAAGACAAGAACTGATGAGAAAAGCAGTCAATCCAAAGGTGTTCAGTGTCATGAGTGTGAAGGATATGGCCACATCAGGACAGAATGTGCCACATATCTCAAGAATCAGAAGAAAAGTTTGGTTGTGTCTTGGTCTAATGAAGATGACTCAGAAAGAGAAGTGGGGAATGAATCAACCAAGCATGTTGCGGCCTTTACTGGTAGATGCATGACTGATGATGAAGTTATGGGTTCAGAAGTACCATTAGGTTCTGAAACACCATTAGGTTCTGAAGCACCATCTGATTCTGAATCCAGTGATGAAGAATTGTCTTTTGAAGAACCAACTGCCTCTTATGAAGAACTATACCTCAGAAATGAAGAAGTTTGCAAGTTATTAGAAAATCAGAAGAAGACTATCAGTCAACTGCTTGATGAAAGAAGTGAACACTTAGAGCAAATTTCTGATCTCAAAGATGAGGTAACCCATCTGAACTCTCAACTTGAACACATGAAGAAGCAAATCAGAATGATGAACACTGGTACTGATATGCTTGAAGAGATATTGGAGAGTCAGAACCAAGGGAAACCAAATGGTATAGGATTTGATGATAGGACCTTGAACAACAAACAACAAAATCCAGCTAAAAAGTTCATTGCAGCTGTTAAAACATGTGATCCAATGATGAGCAAAACTATGTTGGAACACCAGAACCAACCTCAGGGATCTAAGAACAAGAGGGCATCTCATCCTTGGATATGTCATCACTGTGGTAAAAAGGGGCACATAAAACCTTTCTGTTTCAAACTGCATGGATACCCCAAGCACCTTCAGTAAAGAAAATCTGAACCTGTTGTAGTCAATGTCAAGAAGGAATGGAGACCAAAATGTGAAAGTGTTGACAAGAGGCTGAAGAATAGGAAAGGAAAGGTTGTTGGTGCTGCCAACAGGCCTACTCCTGTTGCTAAGAAGAGTGTTGTTGTTGGATCATCTAAAGGCTGGAACAAGGTGGTGGTCCCTGTCCCTAAGAAGAAGGCACTAAAAGGAAAGGAAATGGATCCTAGTGATTCTGAGGATGATGTTGAGCAAGACATCATGCCCTATGTTCAGAAGAGGATTGCTGAACTTCAGAAGTAGATTGCTGGGAAGAAGATTCCTCTGAATGTGCCTGAAGCACACATTGACTAAGCAGCATATGATGTTGTGTCTGATGATGAAACAGCTCTTGATGCTGAGTCTGAAGACTTTCAATTTTTTTGGATTATGTTCTAGATTTCATTTTGTGCTTCTGGTCTGCATTTTGTATTATTCTCTGCAGTTGTGTTCTCTTTTTGGTTCTTCTATGAAAGACTGTGTGTGGGTACTCTGTTTTTGTGATTCTGATCCTGCTGATGGCTTTGATGATGGTTCTGATATGGGTTCTGTGTGTGGTGCTGTGATGGATGGTTATATCCTCTGATTAGATTTCTGGGTGTGTTCCCTTTGTAACCTCTGCAGTTTCTCTGTGTTTCTACTCCTGGTGATTGCATGGTTATTTTTGTCAAAATCGTTTGGCTAAAAAGGGGGAGAAGTGTTCAGAATACAGGGGGAGTCTCTGGTTCAGGGGGAGTATATGTGTTTCCTGATCTGGAAGTGTTTCCTGATTAAGTTCAGAATTTGGAAGCTGATCTGTTTCAGGAGCTGTGTGTTTCAGAGGGACTGTGTGTTTCAAAAGCTGCTGCTGAATGATATGTTTTAGGGGGAGTAGTGTGTGTCCTAAGAAGTTGCTGCTATATGTGTGAAACGTAGTGTATTATCCGCTGCTGACTCTGTTGCTTGCTACGTTTATGTTATGTTCTTCATGGTTGCGCAATTTTGATGTGTGAAGAATTTTCTTGTTGTATCTCTCTGTTCTCAAATTGATTTTAGCCAAAAAATTTCCAAAGGGGGAGATTTTTGGATATTTGGTTGTTGGCTTCATGTTTGCTAAAATCAAATATACAAGCAAGATGTGCGTCTTCAGAAGCTGAACAGTACCTCAGAAGCTGGATCTTCAGAAGCAGAACAGTACTTCAGAAGCTGGGTCTTCAGAAGCTTAACAGTACTTCAGAAGCTGATGTTCAGACGCTGAACAGTACTTCAGACGCTGAACCTTTAGAAGCTGATGTTCAGACGCTGAACAGTACTTCAGACGCTGACCTTCAGAAGCAACCTTCAGAAGCTGAAATGTTCAGACGCAGAACTTTAGACGCAGACCTTCAGAAGTACCTTCAGAAGCTGGTTTTCTGCGTTCTGTTTTTGTGCCTTGGAGCTGTTAATTTTCTCACATGATCTTTTGTAGATTTAATTGAAGAATTCTCCAAGCTGCGTTTCTAGAAGGAAGAATATTTTCGTAAGATATATTCTGAAGATTGGACATTTTTATTTGTGAATATATTTTCAAAGTAATCTTTGGAAAATATATTTCTGAAGAATATTTGCTTCTATATGTTTCTTAAGAATTTTGGAAATATATCTTTGAAGAATATTTGGTTCAATTATTTGTTGCTGCTGAAGACAATAAATAGAGGTCGACGTTGCTATTGAAGAAACTCAACCAAAACCAAAGCAAGTATGATAGAGTTTTATTAGGTTTTGAGTCTGTTAGTTGTGAGTTGTGTGCTCTGTTTTGTATACCTCTCTGCGTGCAGTCTTTGTTTATCAAAAGCACAGAGTTGGTTTGTGTTTAGATTGAGTTGTAATTGTAGTTCACTTGAAGCTTTTAAGCAAGAGTGACTGTTTATGTATTTGGAGTGTGTCTCCTACGTTGATTGTTATTAGAGTATGATAATCACTGGGGCAGTGATTGACTGAGGGAAGTGAGATGGGATCTCAGGTCTAGGAGTTCCTAGGTTGAAATCAATACGGGTAGTAGCTAGGTGATAAGTTGTAAACTGGGAGTTTGCTGAGAACTTAGAACTAGGACTACGCTAGTGGATTTCCTTCCTGCTTGGTAGCCTCCAGATGTAGGTGTGTTTGTCACCGAACTGGGTTAACAAATCACCTGTGCCTTTTACTTTCAGTATGTTACTTTCTGTCTGTTTTGCTTTGCTTCTGAACTACTGTTTTACGCTGCAACTTTGTACTCTGTTCTACTCTGTTTTACGAACAGGATCAGGACCTGCCAGAAATTTCATTATATATTGCATTAATTTAAACTATACTATTACTATTGAATATGTTTCGAATATAATTGATTATTTCATTATGTAATGTTAATTTTTTAATATATTTGTATTATATTTTGCACCAAACATATTATTTTACCGTGCAAGAGTAATATTAATATTAATAAAAAAATTACACGTTGTATTTTGTATATCCGAAAATCGCATATATTTGGATCGGATTGGATCGGAATTTTTAGAATAGTCATTCAAACCGAACCGCATGTAATTTTTATTTTGGATCAAATGACTTTTTGCCTCAAAGCCGATCCAAACCGCACCGCGAATACCCCTAGCTTGTATAGCTCGCGCATGGATATAAATGAATATCCATGGGTGTGGATAGTATGAAATCCGTGTCCGTCCCGTTTGATAAATATAATATCCGTGTCATCTCCATATCCGTGCAAATGTCCGTTTGATGAGTAATCCACGGATTTTGAGGTATCCACGAGTATATACAGATG
Source organism: Medicago ruthenica (assembly GCA_018208015.1). Lineage (NCBI taxonomy): Eukaryota > Viridiplantae > Streptophyta > Magnoliopsida > Fabales > Fabaceae > Medicago > Medicago ruthenica. The sequence continues at coordinate 3,391,456 of CM031374.1, read as the reverse complement.
TCTGTGGTTAACATTTTTTTAAAAAAAAGAATGAATTTTGTTATGTTTTTTATAATTGCCTAAAATTAACAGGTAGTTGAAATATCCATTTATTTTATCCATTACAGCAACCTCTCTGTGTCTGTCGCGAATATTCACGGGTGCAGATTTTTTTGCCATCCTAAACTCGCATAAGTAAAAACTCAAAAAGTAAGAAAGACGAAGTCACTCAATTAAGTAACTCAACAACATTTTTTTTTTAAAAAGTGCATGCTGGCCTCTTTGAATCCTCAACATATATGATATACCTTTCCTTTCTTGTCTTCCAAGAGAAGCTGTTTTCTAAAGTATCCAATGTGGTGGGACTTTATATATTTCGTGGAACAAAACGACGAAGCTGTTTTCAAAAGTATCCAATGTGTGTAGCAGAAAGACGAAGCTGTTTTTTTGCCATTTATATATTTCGTGGAACAAAACAATATCACAAAATCATAGTATAGTAGAAACATTTGAAAAATTGAGGTTGAGTTCTTCGAGTAAAGGAAAACAATAAGCGATGAAAAAGAGATCATTCTTGCGGATAATAGTCATTTTAATTTGGAATGTGAGAGATATCAAAAAATTTCATCTTTTTGGACAAAGCTTGCAACCCATTTTTATGAATGTAGCAATTGGAGTGTTAGAGTGATTTGATGCCTAAAGGGAAATTGGAGATTATGGTTAGAGGTATGAGGTCCAATTTTTTGGAGTAGCGAGTGAGGTCAAGTGATGTGAGGTTAGAGAACCTTTGGAAGAGGCGAAGAAGTAAAGGGACGATTTCATCGAAGATTGTGAGAGAGAATCTGAAACGGTTGGTGATAAAGAGTAATTGTTTGGAGACGACAGAGAGACTTCAAAATGGGGTTAAATTCCCCATAGAGTATTTATACACAAAGCAATGTAACAAACCCTATAACAAACTAGAAACAATGGAAATAAAATGAATCTCCTATTTATTTTAATACACACTCTTACATTTGAGTCATCTCAAGTACTTTCTTGGTGTTGAGGTTAAGTTTCTATCCAATTGACGTTTGTACATGACTCAATCAAATTACATTAGGGATTTACTTCACAGAGCTAGCATGTCTGATGCATCTCCATGCTAACTCCCATGGCCAATTGCCCAAATTTGACTAAATATGGCTCTGACAGCTTGGAAGATCCTTTCATGCCACTACTAGAAAGTTGTCGTTTAGAGACCGATTTAGACACCAAAATAAATCGGTCACAATAGAGACCGAAATAACAACCGTTAATTGTAAACTATTAACCAAAACCAAGTTGGTCTCTAAATCGGTCACAAAATTTATTTAGCCACCGATTTATTGGTCACAAAAAAGATTATAAGTTTTTAATTTTTTTTTTTTGGAAATTCTTGTTACCCATAAATAAAAGGTGGGTAATACTACCCATGTTGAGTTGGCCTAATCAAAACAATTTATTTATATAACATTAAAAATAATAAAAAATAAACAAATAACTTTGATTGGTGTCAACTCAGCATGAGTTGTGTTACCCACATTTTATTAATGGGTACCCAATTGTCACCTTTTATTTTATAAGCTTCAATTTGAGCGGGTTATAAAAAAATTTCCCCCCTTTCATGTTTTCATCAAAAATAAAACCTAAAATTTTCCCTCTTTAAATGAATTTTTTCTTTTACCTCTTAATATTACCCCTTTCTACTTTGGTCGTTTTACCAAAGCTTTTCATAAGAACAGAACCCAAACATAACATAAGAACCCTAAACACCAAAATTTCCCCTTTTCTTCATTTTTCATTGAAATCAAAATCAATCATCATGAAATTGATACTCATCATCAATGAAATTGAACCCCATTAGTAAAGATTTGTCATTATGTTGTTCATGTTCCTTCTTTTCTCTTCGTGTTCATGTTGCTGATCGTGTTTGTACTGTTCATCGTATTTTCTGCTTGTTTATCGTGTTAATCGTGTTTTGTTCCTCTTCTCGTAATCAACTGTGAATCGTGTTTTGTTCCTCTTCTCGTAAACAACTGTTAATCGTGTTTTGTTCCTCTTCATCGTGTTTTGTTGTTCTGTTCATCGTGTTTTGTCCAGTTCTTCTTCTCAAATCGAAAACAACTGTTAATGTTCTCTTCTCGTAAGGTTTGTTCCTCTTCTCATCATCTTTGTTCATGTTCATTCAATCACTTAAAGGTACTTCTTCTAATAACTTATTATTGCTGTCTTATAATAAAGGTTCATTCAATCACTCGAAGAATCGGCGGAGGCTTTGTTGTCTTATAATAACTTAAAGGTACTTCTTCTAATAACTTATTATTGCTGATCTTGTAGATAGTAACTGTGTGTAAAGACTGTATTAGACAATAGCTTATGTGATAGCTTATGTGATATTAGCTTATGTGATAGTAACTTATGTGACAGTAGCTTATGTGAGTAGCTTATGTGAGTAGCTTATGGATTGTTATAAACCAAATTCTATATAGGAAGGAGAAAGTGTATTGGTACCAAAGATCCTCCTTTAATTGGGATAAAGAATTATGTAGGCTTTTTTCAACTAGAATATGGCCATCATATCAAATTCATATGGATGCTTAGTGAAATGGCCTATAAATTATGTTGAGGATTTAGCGGCAATAGATCTTTCACATTCCAATCTTTAGTGAAGAAAGATGTTGTGTTACTGTTACTAGCAATCTAGAGAAGGGCGTTGCTACAAGTTAATTTTAAATAAGTAGTAATAATTGTCACAAATTGGAAGATTAGAAACAAGGCTAAAAATCTCAACAGATTTAGAATATCCCTGTTAGAAGATTTGCAGCAGTTGAAATCGCGGCTCCGGTAATAGCACATTGCACAATCTGTTCATGAGATGAGTTATCTGATGTAAGTGCAAGTGCTGCCCCGGTGATTGCTCCAGCAACTGCACTATTTTTCTGCACCAAACAGAATAAATAACTACTCAAATATTATAGGGCACATGTAATACAAGAATTAAAGGATATCCAAAATTCATTTATCCTTTAAGCTGATGTAATACAAGCATTTATATCGTACTATTGTTTACACCAATGAAGAGAGGTTTTCCCTGTTCCTTTCACAAAAAAGGTATCAAATATTTTGTTATTTAGAACATTAGCGTGTTACTAGCAATCTAGAGAAAAGTGTGTTACAAGCAATCTAGGGAAGGGTGAAGAAATATTCTTTGTAAGGTCCTCCTAAAAGAGGCTCTGAGATGCAGAGTAAATGCGTGCTTCTCTTATTGTTTTCTTATTTATTTCTATCACAAAAATCCACACCTTCATTCTTCTTCTTCTTCTCCTCCACCTGAAACTACAATCTCTGCTACTCTTTCCGGCGTATGAGCGATCGTAGCTTCACCGGCACCGGACCTTAACCGAAGGTTTCTTGTTGCTATTGGTGAATATATGATTATATCCGCATGTACCGGTGAGATATGTTTGCATTGGAAATTCTTCTTCATTGTCTCGCTTCCTTTCCTTTTACAATTTACACTTCATGGGTCAAAGTTTTAGTTATACGACTCCTCATACCTTTGGGTTCATATTATAATGATAAAACAGTAGTATCGTTATTTATATTATGCCAGTAACAACCTGTTTTTACCTGGAATCAGCACTGTATAGGTTATGGAAGTGACCAAATTTCTTCATTTGGCTTCTTTATTATATTAACTGAGTTACAGTTACAGATGATTGTAAACCTTGATAGTAATTTCCCTATAACATTGATTTGTAATTATAACATTATTATTCTTTTTCTGTATTATCTCTTTGGTTTTATTGCTTGATATAGTATCATTAGATATTCTTGTTGTTTTTTAATTTCATTATTGACAGATATTATCTCTTCCATATATAAATACGTACAATCGCATCTTTATCCAAAAAAAAATGTAATATGTACAATATCATTGTATATTTTCAATATAATTCAGAAAATTTCAGTCTGGTACCAGAGCTTTCTGGTTGACCCCCTTTCAGTTTTCTTATTCCTCAAGTGTTGTCAGTTTTTAGGGCAAGGTGTCAGTTTTCAATATAATCCTTTGAAGATTAGTGCTTTTGCTGACTCTGATTGGGCAAGGTGTCCTGAAACTAGAAAGTCTATTACAGGATTTTGTGTGTTACTTGGTTCTTCTTTATATCCATCATATATTCAGTTAATAAATTCATTATGAATATAACATAATATAATTCAGTTGGATAAATTAAAATTTAAAATCATAGTTCTTCACTACTGAGTCTGAGTGGATTCATTATCTTGTTCAACTTCAGAAGCAGGTTCATCCTCTTCTTCAAAACCATCAATTCCATAAGCAGCATGACCCCTCCCAAAAGCTCTTATATGATCTTTAAGTGACCTCTTATGCTTAAAATCAGAACCACAAAGACAATACCAAAGCTTTCCACAGTTCTTCTCATGAGTTCTCCAATCTCCTCTAACAGCAAAAGCCTTACCACATTTTCTACACATAAAAGGCTTAATCCCATGTTTCCTTTTATAATGTGTTTGAAGTGTTCTGAAATCTTTTAATGGCTTTGCTCTTGGGTGATCAATGTTGTTCCTGCAACCTGGTGTACAACAATAGCAACGAAGCCTTAGCATACCTGTTGGTTGTGTACCTCTTAGAGATTCTGGTCCTTTTCTGTATTGTGATCCATGTCCCCACATATGCATCTGGGGATAAGAAAGAAAAAATTCAATTTTTGGATAATTAACTTAAAAAGAAGAAGTTATTATGATAAAGTAATTAATCAAGGGGAAAATAATCATTAAAAGTTGTGTGCATAGTATGAAAGTCTAAAATTTATATGAAAACACACAGAAAATGTTGGCTGGCTAGCTCACTTTGTTTTGTGATGTTATCATGTTAGTTAATAATCATCATTGATGAAGGCCCGCCAAGATTTTAATTAGGAATGCATATCATTTTAGTTTTTTGTGGATTAATAATTAGATTGCAAGAGTTTTGTCTATGATTCGAGCTAGACTGCCATGTGATTCGCGAGAAAATTCAATCAAAGCTCATTCATTTACTACCTATACCAAGCACCTCTCAACTGGCTGATGTTTTCACTAAGCCACTCCATCATTCTGCTCGTCATTCCTGTCCAAGTTGGGTCTATGTTCTATCCATAGTCCAACTTGAGGGGAGATATTAATGTAAATGCTAGTTTAATTTATTTTTCTGCTAGTTAGTGGATACAACTGCACAACTTATTGCATTAGTTAGGCTTAACTAGACTTTGTTTGTAAACTCTATTTCTTCCACTTCTGTTACAGTATCTGTACAGTATAAGATGTTATTGTTCTACTAGGTTATAAGATGTTATTGTTCTTGGCTGCGCAGTTTTTGTTTCTAGGTTATAAGATGTTATTGTTCTACTAGTTTTGTCTATTATTTATCTATACCGCAGATTTTATTGGCTTTCTCATTTACATATGATGTGTGACTAACTTTACAAAACAGTTTTGCATTGCCAGAACTTTTTTCAATAGGATTGAGATCACTTTTGCATACAGTTTCACAACCTGTGATAAATTATTAAACTTAGGTGGGTCATTTCTTCAGTTTTTGTAGGCAGGAGCTGTAACAACTTATGTGAGGTTCTGCCCTCATATAAAGAAAAATTATGATTATGGTGTTATGATACTTCTCTTGACTTTTAATTTGATAACTGTGTCAAGTTACCATGTTGATAATGTATGGATCATTGCAAAAGACTGTACCACTACCATATCCATAGGTGGTGGCATATATCAATGAATTATTTTTGCTAGCATCTTTGCAATGATGAGCTGGTATAAAAATATTTTCTTTCTTATGTTATGCTTATATTTTCATAATTTGTTGATATCTGCCTTCATCTTTTCAACAATTAAGATTTAAGGCACCAGTTCCTGTTCCTGCTCTATACAAAAACTCTTGAAGTTTGGATTTTTGAAGTTTGGTATCCTAAGATTCCGGAATAGATTAGGATTTTTGAAGTTTGGTTTTCTTGAAGCATAAATGTAAATCAGAAGGTTGTATTTTGATTAGCATATGTTTTGCACAAGATAGAAAATGTATTTTTATATACTGAGATGTAAATCAGTATCTGTACAGTATATATACTGAGATGTGCCTCACTATTTTCATCTCTCAATAATGAAAATTAGTTTCCCTTTATTCAAAGATCAGTGCATCAATACATTGACATGAAATCAGAATATATTGAAGAAATGAGTACAAAAAACACAAGCAGCATTTTTCAAAAAAAAAAATGAACAAGAAAACTTTCATATTATTAGTGTCCATGGTAGTGATCAGAAAACTGAAATAAATGAACAAGAAAAAAAATTCCTAATGGAGTTTCACTTTCTGATTTAAATTTTGGCATTTCTGCTTTGCTCTCCATTCATGATCTTTGAATACTATAAATGCATTAGAAAAAAGGTAACAATATATGAAATCGTACTCAAAATCTAGCTATCTAATATTTACATTTAATTGGGGGATTATTATTAGGTTTCTTATTAAATAAGTTTATAAGTATCTTAAATTAGACTAGTGAAAATAAGTAATTTTGACACTTATCGGTTGCCAGATGATCTTTTGGTAATAAAATTGAAGTCTAGTTTTTGCTAATATCCGTAAACTTGTTATTAACAATTTGAGAAGGCTATACCAGAAGTGAGATGAGAACATGCCACAGTAAAATTTATAGACAAAGTTCTGAGATTGATAGGAAATCACTAGACCTTTAGGCTTAGGAATATGCACTCAGAATCAGCAGCTCTTATTCTTCATTTCATAGTACTCTCATTATTGCCTATTCTCTTTCAATTTGACATTTTTACAAGTTTTCTCTTTGTAACCTGTATTAGTGTTGCTGTGGCTAGTTTATTTTGCTTATCCCAATCTTATCCATATCATCAATTATCTCATTGACAAATTGTTTTTTTTCATGTGTTCAGGAACAACTAAGGAAAGGGAAACTCTATTTGTAAAAGGTGAGTTTCTTGTTCTTCAACTTTTATATGATTCTGATTTTAACTTGTGAGATGCTAGGTTACTTATGCTTTGTTTTGTTCTCAGTTGCTTGAGTTTCAATTTTTATTTCTTAAATGAAGCTAGTATTTTAATTTCTTGTTACAAATCACCTTAATACATGTCACCTTAAGTTAGCTTATTACATGTCATGTCTTGTTTAATTTTTGTATAAACAGTATAATTACTTTTAATCACCTTAATACAAATATTTTTCTATTTTGGTAACATTCCATTACAAGTCATGAAAAATAATGAGGATTATTTCATAACTGCTGCACCTCTCATTTCAAAGTTCTTTCTTTCTTTCGTGGCTGTTTTTTGGTCGTCTGCTTTTGATTTGCAATGTTAGTATGATAGTTGAATTCTGCCCTTCGTTTTGATTGAAATAAATAAATGTGGGATTGGTTGATTTAGGCTTGTTAGTTTGGCGAATACTGCTCATTGTTCTGATTTTCTCCCTTTGACTTAAGTTGTCACTAGCGTCTCTGTCCGCTTTTTAGTACACAATATGTTGTTAAATAGTATTTGTAATGACAAGCATACCGTTCCTATTGTATTGCACTTGGAAGCCATTTATTGTGATTGGATAAACTTGTATGTGTTGTTCTTGCTTGTTGATTGTAATCTATATGGTTTGCTACATTATATGACAGAATATGGATATTCGTGTAAGTCGTAGTTGGATGTATAATAGATTAATGCCTGGACGAAAAGATTATACTCGTGAATTTGAGAAAGGGTTAGATGAATTTGTATCTTTTGCAATCCAACAACCAGGCACTTCAAATGGAAAGATTAGGTGTCCTTGTTCTCAATGCAAAAATCTCAAACACTTACTTCCAGATGAAGTTATAGTTCATCTTCATAAGAAGGGGTTTAAACCTGGTTATTGGTATTGGACTTGCCATGGAGAAATAGATCCAAACTTGTGTGTCAAGTCTAACACTCGTCATAGGACCACTACCAGTACACAAGAGCGACAAGGTGAACATAGTAGATTTGAGAGTATGGTTTATGATGTTGTTGTGAACCGTGGTGTGAAGGTTCATACCCAATATGGTATTGTTGAGGTTAATCATCGTAGAAGATATCAAAAATATGATCCTTTCATAATTGCAACAAATGCAATTCAAGTGTATTATGTACCTTACCCAGAAAAAATAAAAGAAAAGTTTGATTGGTGGGTTGTCATTAAAACTAAACCAAGAGGTACAGTTGATGATCGATATGCATTAGAGGTTGCGTATCAAGATTCAATCACTAATGTGGATTTCGTAGCAAATGGTGAGGTACTTGGCAATTTGGGAGATGAAGGGGAATATGAGGAATTAGAAACAATCATTGAGGTTGCAGAAGGCATTGAGGATGAAGATGAGGATGAATATGAAGAAGTGAATGAATATGAAGATGTGGATTTCCATGAGGAGGATGATGAAAATTATGATTAGTAAATTATAAGTTTTTTTGTCTAGTTGCTTTCTTGTGGTGCTTGCTGTCTTTTACCACTGCATCTTTTTAACTAGTTGCAGTGTTTGTAATCTTTCTATCTCTTGTTAATATATTTTGCTTATTCAGAAAATTACAAAAGTCCATAATGTGATCAAATTTTATTTAAAAAAGGTAAGTATCCATCTCTTTATTTTGTATATGGTCTTATATAGTTATGATTTAAAGGTAATTATTTCTATTTCTTATCTAGTATTTTTGAACATTTTATACATGGTCTTTATTTTTATTTCTTATCTCTTTATTTTATATTGTGTTCATTGCAGATGGTAGACAAAAGAAAATCTTCTAAGAGTCCTAAGTCCAAAAAACCTCATAAACGTCCAGCTCACATAACTACCACTTCTGAACAATCTCAAGTTCCTCATCCTTCTACAACATCTCATGTCCCACATCCTTCTACAACACTGCACGTCGCACCTACTTCAAGGACACCTAATGTCTTACCTACTTCAAGAACGCCTCATGTCCCACCTACTTCAAAGACACCTCATGGCGCACCTACAGCTAAGACAACTCATGTCGCAACTACAACTAGGACAAGTCATGTTGCACCTACAGCTAGGACAACTCATGTCTCACCTACACCTAGGATACGTCTTGTCTCACCTACACCTAGAACATCTGCTACTACTTCAACACCTGGAACATCTCAAGTTGCACCCTTTCCAAGTACATCTCATGTAACACCTCCACCTTCCATAAGAGGTGTAGATTCACCATCAGTTTCACAACCATCTCATTCAGAGGAAGCTACCCCAGGAACTAGTGAAACGGTAGCTGCATCAGAGACACAAAGCAATGTTGGCAAGATAACTTTGTTTCTCAATGGAAAAGGGTATATAGTTACTATATATTATATTTAGTTATTATATTTAGATAACTTGTTTCTCTTTATTTACTATATATTGTATTGTTCACTTTGTAGATTCTTGCCCTCTTACCCGGCAGCTAATGGTATTGGGGAAATTTTCAAGAGTCATTTTAATGGGTCATGGCCATCGTGGAAAAAGGTACCTAGTGCGACAAGAGACATGTGGTTTGGAGAATTTAAGGTATGTTTTATTCCTTTTTCCTTCATATTTTCTTCCGCTTCCATCTCACATACACCTCTTTCTCCCCATTCATTTTTGTTTGTTTTTACGTACAGAAAAAGTTTTCCATTTGTCCACCCGATGATAGATGGGCAAGAAAGAACTTTGAAATGAGAGGTGCAGCAGTCATGAAAAATAATTTAAACAAGGCTCGCACCATAATGGATAGGCCGAGTTGGATTAATGAGGATATTTGGCCTAGCTTATGTAATCATTGGGCAAGTCAAGCATATAAAAAAAAGAGGATACAAGCCAAGACCAATCGAGCATCTGATTGTGGAGGCTTGGGAGGGTCCCTTCACACTTGCGGCTCTATCACCGCTTCTCAACATAAAGATAATATGGTAGTAACCTATCTTTTACTTTATTCCAACATGATTATTATACTCAAACACTTCAATAGCCGCATTATTTTTTGCATAGTATTCAAATAAATGTTATGTCCAGGAGATTGTTTCAAAAAGGACATTATTTTTTGCTTAAGAGTTCTTTCTTGCTGCTTCAGTATATACTTACCTGCTTAAGAATGAAGCAATGTTAAAAATGATTTTAGGATAAAATAAGGAAGAATCTTATTTTTTCCTGTTTCTAAAACATTTGGCAGAATTTAAGATAGGATTTTTGTGCTGATACAATGGTAGGGGATGACATGATTAAGGTTGATGTAGTTCCTTGCACTCTTGCTGAATACTTTGCTTACCACCCATTCATCCTGCTGTATATATGTATATTCGACATAATCAGTATTGTAATTAGTTACTTCCATATAACTGGAAATGAGTAGCAGATAAAAAAGAGAGTTAGAACTGACAAAACCATAAATCTCATTATCAGTGTAGTACTAATAAGAAATAAAGTGTTCATATCTATTGTTGCTGCTGTCAAACAATAAATCTGCTGCTGCTGCTGCTGCACCAGCAATAAATCTGCTGTCAAACAGCTGCTGGTGCGCCAAAACAACACCACAGTACAGCAAAAACAGCCGCATAAAATGGCTAAAAACACCAACAAAATTACCCGAACGCTGAGCACATCTATTGTTGTTGTTGTGTTTGACTGTTATTGTCTTTTTTCACGGAGTAGATGATTTCCTTTTTTCATAGTGTTAATGCTTTTAATGTCTATTATTTTTTTCTTAGACAAAAAGTTCCGGCATCCCACCTACTCATGTGGAATTGTTTCGACGCACACACCAGCATAAAAAAGATAAGACGTGGGTTGATAAAAGATCTGAACATGTGGATGTAAACTCTCAACTTTAACTTTAGTTTCTGTAGTGCATATTATGTTGGTTTTATTATGTTTCTAGTTAGTTTGACATATCAATTAATCTTATATTTCCGTTAACAGAAAGAATTTACACGCAAGTGGGATGCTTTGACACAAGAAGCATCTTCGCAAGGATTGCCTCCACCAAATCAGCTAGAGGTGTGGTCTGATGTTGCAGGAGTAAAGAAAGGACAAATATATGGTCTTGGAATGGAATCCTCTGTACTAGCAGGACGTCCACATTATCGTGGCTCTGGTTCTTCTTCAACCGAGTGGGTGCAAAGGCATGAGCTTGAAGAAATAAGAAATGAAAGAGACCAACTTCGGAAAGAATTGGCAAAAACAAATAAGGCCGTTGAACACCAATTTCAATTGATAAAACAAATGATGGAAACCATGAACTTCCAACCCACCCACCATTCTATAGACCAAACCAATGAGGAAGACCAAGCTAATGATAATGAGGTTGATGATGATGAAGTTGATGATGATGAGGATGATGAGGTTGGTGATGATGAGGTTGATGACGAGTTAGAGTTGGAAGCACAAAATGTTCCTGAATAGATAATATGATGTGTTTTGTTAATTCACATATCTATTTGGATTAGTATTTTGTTAAGCCTACCACTTGGAACTTTCTTTTGGTTAGTATTATGTATTTTGTTAAGACTACCAAGTGCAAAGGCTTTTGTGAATACACAAATCTCCTATGTAATTATATTTTGACTAGTTTATGTATTTAGCATTAAATGGTTAATGTTATTTCTTTCATCATGTTACATTGAATTATTTTGATCTTCTGTATGGAATTTGATAAAAATGTCAGTTATAAAATTACAATATTAAAAAAAATATTGTAATTCTTTTAGTCACAAAACAGTGACCAGTATAATATTATTCAGCAAACAATTGAAAATAAAATCCAGTTAGCGACCGAATTAGAGACTGTTATTTATAATACAATAAATAAATTTCCGTCACAAATTCGGTCTCTAAATTCGGTGGCTAATTAAGTGGCAAAACCAGTCACAAAATAAGTCACTAAATTAGCTGATTTCAGCCAAAAAAATGGTGTCTAAATCGGTGGCTAGATTCTGTCTCTGGATCAGTCTCCAAAGACGTCTCTATATCAGTCTCTAATTCCGTCTCAAAATTCAGTGACAAAATCGGTCTCTATGTATAGTCACAAAATCAGTGGCGAAAAATCAGTCGCTAAACCGGTCACAAAGGATCAGCGACCAGCGTTTTAGCCACTTTTATTTTTGGTCGCTATTTCGGTCACTAAATCAATCAGTGACCGATTTTGTTGATGTAGCGACTGAAAATTCGGTCTCTAAAAGCCTGATTTCTTGTAGTGTGCATCGTTCAATCGTGAGAGCACTACAAATGTACTCAGATGAAATAAAATAGACACTCAATGTATTCATGCATTCAAAAGGTTTAAATGCTGTTGTGATACATCCAAATTTGACTCTTTTATGCTCATCAAGCTTAAAGACATAACAAAAAGTATTTTGCTAATGTCAGGTGGGCAACATCTTCACATTGAAAACTGTAATTTGGAAAGTTTTTGAATATTGATGAAGAAATCATAACAAACAATACTCCGAAGTCAGAAAAGCCAATAAATCAGTTGATGAAGTAATCAATCAGTTGCAAAATTTGTTTCAATGCTTTATTGTTTGAATTTCCTTGAGGACTTGTAAAAAATTTCATTTATAAGCTTTCAAAGGAAACCATTACATCTCTTATATATATACTATAATATATCATATAATGTAGTTCACAAATTTGAACCATGTTTTCCCTCAACTTTTAGGCTTTGTTTGCAAGTTTGGAAGGGAAGGGAGGGGATGGCTTTGGAAAAAAAGGAATTAGTAAGTGGAAGAAATAGTGAACAATGGGAGGGAAGGACTTTGGTGGCTTAATTTTTCTTCAAAATACTAAGCTATCCTTATTTGGGGGAACTAAAAAATTGTATTGGATGAGGGTTTTGAGGGGTTTTAGAGAGTTTATGTGAATTTTTCAAATTTAAGCTATGTTCGAAAAAAATTCTTCTTACAGAACTCTTTGTTCGAAATCACTTCTTTCCTTTTTTATTCATTGGTAGTATATTGTTTCATTCTTGTGCTCAAAGTAATTTAGATAAAATGATAATGATAAATAGACTTTGAAGGGAATTCCTCAAAAGCCAGATGTCATTTTTAATTTTGAAGAAAAATTCACCATGCAAAACCCAAACAAAAATTGTCTGGAATCAAGATTCAATTGGAAGTAGAAATTGAGTAAACCAACCCCATGATTATTTAAGGTTGGATTTGGATTTGAAGGTTGGATTCAATGGATACGTTTGTTGCCTAGATGCAGAAGTTGAGAGGTGCGAGAAAGAAAGTGAATGTAAAGAGAAGAGATTATATCCACTGTGGTGGTGACCATTGTGATAATGTAGAATATTATTTATTCTAATGGTTGGGTGGTATACTGGTGAGAGACTTAAAATTAAAAATATAGTAATCATAAGCATTAATTTACTGTTCATTAAAAAAATACTCTTTTACAAAATGTGAAAGATTTCTCAATTTTTTCTCATATTTTCCATCCCACAAAGCCCTCCCCTCCCCTCCAAACTCCCAAACAAAATCTCAAGGGCTATGAGTCACACTATAGTTTTAGTAGACTAAAGAGAAACAAACTTGGCTTCATTTAAAAAAAATCAGCATCAATATATCAAGAATAAAAAGAAGGGGTAATAGGAATGTGTTTTCTACTGGGAACATACAAAGCATTGCAGCAAATAAATCAATACCTATATTTACAGGAGCAAACATGAAAAATCTTTCAGAAGATAAATAAATATGTGAAACCCTAAAAGTAAGGTTGAGACCCAAATTCTCATCCTTAATGTCAATAATAATGCAATATGCCAAGTGCTTAACATGTATAAACAAGTGAATCATCAAATTTTGTATATAGACAAAAATATCCTCCAAACTAAAAGACTTCGTAATTTCGTCATCCCATCAACATGTTCTGTTAAAGTGCATGGGTTGTAACGTTAGTTACCTCCATGACACTGATAGAATGAGTTGACAGAATGATGAAAATAACTTAATTTTACAATTGTAGGTAATTTTGAATAATATGTAAGTATCTCGGTACTCTTGCGAACCCCGAGACCTAACTATCACTATGCAGTATCATTACAATCTAAGTTGTTATTCTCCTCTGTGAAAGGTCCACGGTTGTTGCGGAGATAATTAATAAATTGACGATCCATGGAAATACCATACAAACTAATCTTTCGGAGTTTAGGAAGTGCCAAAAATTGATTATCATCATCTGGCACAAAATCAAAGTTCCTAACAGAAGTGTAAGAACCGCAGAATGTTTTCTTGAGAACGAGTTCTTCGAGTAAAGGGAAGCAATCAGCAATGAAGAATATATCCTCCTTGTTGATGCAAAAAATTTTGGAACAAGTGAGAGAGGTCAAATTTTTCATCTTTTTGGACAAATCTCGCAACCCATTTCTAGGGATGATGAAGAGGTTGGAGAGAATAAGCGATTGGAGGTCTAAAGGGGAAGCAGAGATTTGGTTAAGAAGCGTGTTTATGTGAATGTGTTGATAGAAGTGAGTGAGGTTGTGGGAAAGATTGAGGGATGTGATGTTAGAGAACCTTTGGAAGAGTCGAGGAATGAAAGGGATGGTTTGTTGGGTGATTTTGATGGAGAATCGGAGACTGTTGGTGATAGAGAGTAACTGTTTGGAGACGATAGAAAGAGACTTGAAAGTGCAGTGGTCTCCATTGAGGAATTTGATGATGTATTCCCATAACTCATCTGGTAAATTTGAACACGCTTCTGCTGTTGCCGCTGTCATTGTTTTTGGAACCTTGGATTTCGCCATTGTTACAAGACCTCTTTTTATCAATTCTCGTTCATTCGCTTCAGTTTATATATATGCTATGATTACAAAGAAAATTCAACCCTAAATTGAAGCAGATTTCCTATAGATATATTTTTTTAGGGATTTCGTTTGATTTCCAATGAATATATTTGCAAACAATAATAAAAAAATTGTTTATACAAATCTATTATATGAAAGTTAATAATTAAAAAAAACTCAATCATGCCTCATCCTCAACATATTTAGAACAAAAAATCTTATTTAAAAGAGAGAGAAAATAACTATTAAAAGATTTTGTAACAAAAAATCTCTTTTACATAGTTGTATCGAAACAAACTAAGAGCCTGTTTGTTACGGATTAAAATAAAAGTGATTTTGACATAAAATAATTTAGAGATTATTTTTTAGATATTTTTTGAAAAATCAGAATCTATTTTGCCATTGTTTACTATAATAAAAATCAATTTTTTAAACAAATAATTTAGTTTGCTTGGATACAACTATATAAAAGATTTTTTTGTTACAAAATTAGTTCAATCTTTTGAACCATATTTTCTCTCTACTTTAAAAAAATCTATTTTTTGAGAAGCTACTCTTAACACCTTCTCATTTGAAGGTGTTTTTAGATTTTTTTTAGATTCTGGTTTTTTTAAAAAAGTTGTAACAAACGGATGCAACACTCTTAAAAGTGATGATTTTTTAAAAAAAAGAAGCGATTTTTTTCTTAAAAAAGCTATAACAAATGGGCTCTAAATCATTTTGTTTTTAAAAGTGATTTCTATTACGATAAATAAACACAAAATAGATCGTTATTTTTTATAAAATCTATAAATTATTCAATGTAAAAATCAATTTTATTTGTATCCTGACATACGAACCCTAATTAGTATACTATGTCAATATACAACTATTTTACACATACATCTAACGATGTGTTGTCATATCAATTACTTAATGAATATGGATACTCGTGTGTTGCAACACATCATTGGAAATTTTAGACTAACAGAATATACTAATTAAACTAGTAAAAGACCCGTGCTTTCGCACGGGTCACATAACATTGCGATAATTATATATAAAAAATTATATTGTTAATATCGTAGAATATTTATAGATATTAAATGAAAATTATGAGTAATAATGTAATGTTTCTATTAATTATTTTTCTCTTATATAAACAAAAATTTGTTAAATAGTTGAGTCACACCAGTTATAGATTTTATTTGCTTATATATGTGAAAACAAATTTTTATGCACATAAAATTTTGAAAACTTGTGACTATTTTCAAAATCAAAATTAATGTATTGTCTCTATTAAACAACTTTTTATTTTATATGCAAAAGACTTTTCATTGTTTGCACCGCACCCGTTGCAGATTTTATGTATTTATATCTGCATAAACTAATTTTCATACACATATAAAATTTTAAAAACTCATGACTATTTTGAAAATCAAAATTAATGTAGTGTTTCTATTAAATAACTTTTTATTTGATATGCAAAACACTGTTCAATGTTTGCACCGCACCCGCTGCAGATTTTATGTACTTATATCTAAATAAACAATTTTTTATATACATGTATGAAAAAATCGATATGATAAAATTTTGAAAACACGTGACTATTTTCAAAATATCAACATTAATGTAGTGTGTCTATTAAATAAATTTTTATTTTATATTTAAAACACCGTTAAATATTTAAACCACACTCGTTCAGGATTTTATATGCTTATATATGCAGAAGAAATTTTTTTGTATCGATATGTGATAGTCGATATGATAAAATTTTGAAAACTCGTGACTATTTTCAAAATATCAGCATTAAAGAGATCATGAGTTTCAATAAGGACGATTATGAAATTTTGTTGTACTTTGATTTTTATATATCGTTAGTAGATGTTAGTAGATATGAACATTATCCGTAATTAATTTTTTTAAAAACAAATAAATTAGTTTCATAGTTATCCGTGGAAATTGCTTACACTTGTGATGAACATTCTACGTAATTAATTTTTTAAAAAACAAATAAATTAAAATTTGCAAAATGACCATTATGCACATAAAATTCAGGAGATCATGAGTTTTAATAAGGACGATTATGAAATTTTGTTGTAGTTTGATTTTTATATATTGTTTGTAGATTTTTTAAGATAATGACATGTGTTCGATAACCTGCAAAGTGAAATTGTGTTTTCATTCTTCAGGAGTATAAATCATTGGATAACTCAACCTAGCACAAAGCATCAATTACTAAACTATGTTATTTAGTATAAATCATTTTATTTAGTAGAGTAAAAAAATAGATTTAAAGCCAAATAAATCATTCCTAAGGCCAATTGAAGGAAATAGGCTCATGTGAAGAATAGATTAACGAGATTTATTATTGTTCATGTGAAACTTGTTCCAAACCACATGTAACTTAACACTGCATCAAAACTAAAGGAACAAATTAGGCTCATATCATTACCTAAATTCAATATAACTCTATCTCTCCTTCGAAGTGTAAAAGCATTATAACTCTTCATCAAAAGATGAAAGGAAAAATAAGTTCAATATCAAAATCAGAACTTCACAAATGACATTGTCAAATTCTTTTAGGATGCTTAGGTTGCTTAGTATATAGGATGATTTTTGTTTCTTGGATATGTATTTTTATGCTGCAAATGTGCGTGTAACATTTCGAAAAAGAAACTACACTTAACAAAGCAACAAGAAAATATATCAATTGGCTATGAAGTGCCTCACGATATGAAAGGAATATGGAGGTGAGGGTTTCAGACACTTCTATGATTTTCATCTTGCTATGATAGGGAAGTAAGGTTGGAAACTGTTGAACAACCAAGATACTATAATTTCAGCTCAAAGCTAAATATTATCCAAAGGAGAGGTTTTCTAAAGGCGAAGACAAGGATGTGTGGAGATGGAGTCGTAATTGTGGAGAGGATAATTGACAACTCACATCTACAAGTTCGAGGTGAATAGGAGAGGTGTTAACTGAAAATTTTCCTCTGGAGAGCATTACCAGGGGTACTTCCAGACCGTAATAATCTGAATAGGAGAGGTGTTAACTGTGAATCTGCGTGTGTATGCTGTGAGCAAGAGCCTGAGAATGAGTGGCACTGTTTTTCTAGCAACCTGACTGTTGAAGAGGTTTGGAGTGAAGCTGGATTGTGGAGCCACACATTCCCTCTGTTGATGACAGCAAACGGCTTTGCCAAAGCAACCCTTCAGCTGCAGAAAGCACTGAACCGGAATGATAAGACCAAGTTTGTGACGCTTTTGTGGATGATTTTGTTGAGGAGAAATAGGAAATGCTGCGATACATTTATACCATCAGCTTTCGATGTTAATATAAGAACCAAAGAAAATAGGGACGATTGGATGCGTGTTTGGTGCAAGCTTGGAAATTCTCCCCAACAGACCAATATCGTGACAGACACAGTGAAAGTAAACCGGATCAAGAAACCTGAAAATGCAATTGAAGGATAATTTATTGGAAAAATATGTTGCTTCTTTTGTTGTGCTTGCCTTTTACAATTAAAGGATTGTAAAGGATTTGAGGCTAGATGAATCAATGACATCTGTTACTTTGTGTTACTAAATTGATTTATATTGAGGCTAGATGAATCATCCAATTTTTTCAAGTTTTGTGTACTTTTGTAGCTTATTATTGCAAAGAAGATTCATTGTATTGAAATTATCGTTCTTTTTATTTCTTCTTACTTTTACTCCTTTTTGTAATAAAATTTGTTTGATACAATAGTGCAGAAAATGGATTTTATATGTAATGCATCAGAAGTTGTATTGTGATTGGATTGAGGTTTAGGATTAACATCTATGAATATGTATTTGTTGTTTTTTTTTTTATGTCTCTCTTCTGCATCATTGATGAATCCTAATGAAGATATGATATGATATGAAGCACTGACATGTAGGATACCAAACAGAACACTCACACGTAAGACACAAGATACCACATTGACATGAATGCACCGACTCGTAAACACAAGTAATAGACACCATTAATAAATTTTTCAAAATGAAAGTGATTGAATGTAACACCATGCGTTAATGTCAGACATGGACACACTTTCAATTTGAAATGGTTCAAGCATTTCTTGCAGCACAATGTAAAGAAGCCTTCATAAGTTCAATATCAGAATCTGAATTTCGTATAGAAAGTAAGCTCTGCTAAAAAAATTCTTAAATTACATTGTCAGAATATTCGGCTTTATGGTTTCTTAGATTGGTCATAATATACATTATAATTTTTGTTCCTTGGATTTGTTTTTTTCGATGCAAATGTGTACCTTGCATTGTGTTACATTTTACAATTCATTAGCTTATGGAAAAACAAACTACAGTTAATGCAACAAATAGAAACTAATATGCAGAAGAGTATTTGCTTTCAGTTATCATGCCTATCATTATTTAAACAGACACAATTAGCAAATAAAAGTAGTCATAAATATGAAACAGCAATATATGATTCACTACAATAATATTAAGAACAGACAAAGAAATAGGCCAAAACATAGAGCAAATTCTGATCTCTTTTTCAGAATGATTGCAACTATCTATTTTGGTCATCACAATCTTCTTGACCAATGACATTATTCACATCTGAAGCATTTTTCCTTTGGCTTAGATCCAAGAGGGAAACCATTCTTCTTAAAACAAGTTTCTATAGTTTGGCCAATTCTTTCAGGACACAAAATTTTTATTTATAAGCTTTCAAATGAAATCCTTAAATCTCTTATTATATAATGCAGCCCACAAATCTGAAGCCCTATTGTTTCAAAGGGATATGAGCCACAATGCTTTTAATAATTTCATTAACATAATTCATTCAATATCAATAGATCTGGTATTTAGGAGTGTTTTCTATAGGGAAACTCTCGACAAGCTTCTGATTCAATGTGTTTTGGCTTACATACAAATTATTACAGAAAATTAAAGAAAAACTCAGAGATGGATAAATATTCAATGCAGTAAATCAATACCTATATTCACAGGAACAAATAGCCAGTAGAAGATAAATAAATATGCGTATGTTTAAAAGTGAAACCACATAAAGTTGAGAATCAAATTCTGATTCCTATGTCAGTAAGAATACAATATGCCAAATGCTTGACATGTGTAGTCATCACCAAATTGGTCATTGAAATTGTAAACAGTGATAATTTTAGTTTCTAAAATTGCAAATAGACAAAAGCATACTCGGAATTAAAATATGTCAGGCATATCTGATTTCCATCAATACATTCTAATAGAGTAAACAAGGTATCACATTAACCACCTCCACAGAAGGATGAAAATCTGACATATACAACTATAAACGGCCATCACTTTAGTCTCTGAAATTTGCAAATAAACAAAGATATACCCAAATTAAAAGACACGAGTGATGTTCACATTTTCTCAACTCTTTCAGATAGAGTGTATGAGATGGCACTTGAACCACCTCGACGACGCAAAGTTGACAGAAAGATGACAATGACCGATGTTTACAATTGTAGGTACATTAATTTGATGAAACTATAAATCTATAAAATTCCAACTATCACTATGCATCATCGCCTTCGTCGCAGTGTCCATCTCTTGCATCTTCGAGGTCACAGTTCTTCAAGAGATAGTTAATAGATTTGTGATCGGTGTAATCACAAGACAAATGAATCTTGGGGTGTTTGAGAAATGCCAATGATTGATCATCATCATCATCTTCATGTAGCACAAAATAAGACTTTGTAATACTCATGGGAAGATTGAGGTCGAGTTCTTCGAGTAAAGGGAAATAATGAGCAACGAAGGAGAGATCTTTGTAGATATAACTCACTCTGTAACAAGTGACAGATGTCAAATTTTTCGTCTTTTTGGACAAAGTTCGCAACTTATTTTCAATCTTGCGGTTTTTGGAGAGATAGAGTGATTTGAGGTCTAAAGGGAAAGTGGAAATTCGGGTAAGAAGAGCGTCAAGGTCACTCACTCGAGAAAAGTGAGTAAGATTGAGGGATGTGATGTTAGGGAATCTTCGGAATAGGCGGGGAATGAAAAGAAAGGTTTGATCAGTGATTGCGACGAAGAATCGGAAACGGTTGGTGATGGAGAGAAAAGTTTTGGAGACGATGGAGAGAGACTTCAAAGTGGGGTTGTCGCCGGCAAGGAATTTGATGATGCATTCCCATAACTCATCTGGTAAATATGAACACACTGCCGCCCTTGCTCGCTTCATAGGGTTTTTTTCTGCGTTGGATTTGGATGATGATGCTGCTGCCACCATTGTTACAAAGTAACCAATTTCTCTCTATTCTGCCCTAATCTTTGTAACTACCTCCCTATTTTTATGCAATCCCTATTATTCTGTTATCCTAACAACTTTCTGTTAGGAGTTATCTTCGCATACTTTGTTACAATAGAGTCCTATATATTCTTCCCTAATCTTAGGTCAAAATCTAAGATACATCCAACGAAATTCAATTTGTTATCATTGCTCTAATTTATTTTGTAATGTTATGTTTATATATGTGCATTGTGTATTATGACAGAACATTTGGGAATAAATCATCTTGTTGGAAGAGATCAGGTCAGAGTGCTTAAGAATTAATTATTATTGGAACAATATGTTGGTTCTTTTGCTGTTGTGTCCGCTAACGGTATATAAAAATCGAAGTCCAACAAAATTTTATAATTGTCCTTGTTAAAACTTATGATCTCCTTAATTTTATGTGCGTAATGGTCATTTTACAAAATTTAATTTATTTTTTTTTTAAAATTAATTACGGATGATGGTCATCACAATGTAACAAATTTACACGAATAACTATGAAACTAATTTATTTGTTTTTTAAAAAATTAATTACGGATAATGGTCATATCTACTAACAATATATAAAAATCAAAGTCCAGAAAAATTTCATAATTGTCCTTATTAAAACTCATGATCTTCTTAATTTTTTAATCGTCCAACAAACACTGAATGATGTTTTGCATATAAAAAACAATTATGCAAAACATTTAAAATATTTGTTCATATCGTCTTTCTCATATATGTATATAAAATTTGTGTCTACAGATATAAACATTTAAAATCTACAGCAGGAACGATGCAAACATTGAACGGTGTTTTGCATATAAAATAAAAATTTAATTAATAGAAACACTGCATTAATGTTGATATTTTGAAAATAGTCACGAATTTTCAAAATTTTATCATATCGACTATCACATATCGGTACATAAAAATTTTCTTCTGCATATATAAGCATATAAAATCTTCAACGAGTGCGGTTTAAATATCTAACGGTATTTTAAATATAAAATAAAAATTTATTTAATATGCACACTACATTAATTAATGTTTATATTTTGAAAATAGTCATGAGTTTCCAAAACTTTATCCTATCGACTTTCTCATATATGTATATAAAAATTTGTTTATGTAGATATAAACATTTAAAATCTGCAACAGGAACGGTGCAAACATTGATCGGTGTTTGGCATATAAAATAAAAGTTTAATTAATAAAAACACTGCATTAATGTTGATATTTTGAAAATAGTCACGAGTTTTCAAAGTTTTATCATATTCGACTATCACATATCGGTACATAAAAATTTTCTTCTGCATGTATAAGCATATAAAATCATCAACGAGTGTGGTTTAAATATTTAACGGTAGGCAAACGCCATCCTCGATATACTCACGAGCAAGCTATTTTTCAACCTGCAAGTCTACATCCACAAGGGTTGGACCCACGGATGAGGCGACAATAAAGCCACTGGAGAGTAAGATATGTGCTTAACATAAAGGAATAATAAACGCATGTATGTCAATCAGACCACATCAACAATCATCACATATACATTTAAATAAGTAAGCATGGTTACATAACTCAACATTTATATCATATTCATATTCAATTATAATCTCAATCCCAATCTCCAATCATATATCAAACACTCAAGATTCATTAAGTATCAACAATTCATTTACAATTTAATCACATTCACAAGAACTCATCAATTAAGCATTTACCACATAAAATGCAAAAGTTCACGCCAAGACATTACCAAACACGACTCTATATGTTTTACGGTACCGCCACCAATGAACTCCTCAAGATCTAAAACCCCGCAATAAATTCATCATACAATCGTCAATGAAATCTCCGAGATCTAAAACCCCGCAATGAAATCACTATACCACCAATCTGCATCACAGAAACCAATTATGCTAACACAGTAGTTTGATTGACCTGATGTGTGCCCAGCAAATCTGTATCTAACTTGTAGAAACTAGTTTCCTGCAGCATGTTTATCAAAATCCAGCATTCATCACTAGTGAGACGTGTTTGGTACCTCTTTTTTCAGAATGATGGCTACTATTCATTTTATCATCGCAATCTTCTTCACCAATGACACTATTCGCATCTGAAGTATTCCCCTTTGGCTTAGATCCAGGAGGGAAACCATGCTTCTTAAAATTAGTTTTGTTTGCAAGGTCAATTCTACCACAGTAAAACTAAATTAAAATTATAAGAATCATTTAAGACAAACAATAAACTAATCTTCATCAAGTGCATTCGGATAGTCCAATTAAAATATGCATACAATCTGTTTATGTATACATGCTTATACATGGAAACAAACTAGAGAGAAACAAACTTAGCTTCACTAAAAAACTCAGCATCAATAGATTAGGTATAATAAGATGGGGCAGTAGGAATTTATTTTATACATGGGAACTCTTGGGAAGATACTGATTAAATAAGCAACTGTAGTTCACATGGGGACATACAAAACACAATGCAGCAAATAAAAGAATAAACTAAATTTTAGAAAAATAAATATGCCTATGTTCAGAAGTGAAACACCGAACGTATAATTGACAACCAAATTCTCATTATTATGTCGGTAGCAATGCAATGTATAAAGAGATTAAACAAGGGAACCACCAAAATTTGCAAATAGAGAAAAATACACTCCAAATTAAAAGACTTCGGTAATCTTCATCATTCCATCAACTTGTTCCGGTAGTGTGTATGAGTTGTCACGATAGCTACCCCGTAGAATTATGACAGAATGATGAAAATTTCTGACTTTAAAATTGTAGGTACTAATTGAATAATATGCAAGTATTCCGACTCTTGTGAACCTCGGGACCCAACTATCACTATGCAGTATCAATATCATCTAAGTTATTCTTATCCTTTGTGAAAGGTCCACGGTTATTGCGGAGATAATTAATAAATTGGCGATCAACGAAAATACAATATAAACTAATCTTGCAGAGTTCTGGAAGTGCCAATAATTGGTTATGATCATCTAGCACAAAATCGAAGTTTCTAGCAGCATTGTAATTGCAGGAGCGTTCTTCCACGAGAACGAGCTCTTCAAGTGACGGGAAACAATCAACAATGACGAGGAGATCATAATGGCGGATACAAGTAATTTTGGAACAAGTGAGAGATGTCAATTTTTTTTGGACAAAGCTCGTAACCCATTTGTAGGAACGATGTTGAAGTTTGAGAGAGTGAGAGATTTGAGGTTTAAAGGGAAAGTGGAGATTTTGGTAAAAAGTGCATTGAAATCAGCTTTTATGTTGAAGTGAGTAAGGTTGAGGAACGTGAAGTTAGGGAACCTTTGGAAAAGATGTCGAAGGAAAGGGATGGTTTCATCGGAGATTGTGGTAGAGAATCAAAGACGGTTGGTGATGGAGAGAAAAGGTTTGGACACAAAGGAGAGAAACTTCAAAGTGGGGTTATTTCCGTTGACGAGTTTGATGATGCGTTCCCATAGCTCATCTAGTAAATACAAACATGTTACCACCATTGTTTTGCAAACCATCTATTTGGATGATGTTGCAGCCGCCATTGTCTCTAACTGAGTTCACTATATTCAACCCTAATTTAAAACAGGTTTCCTATAAATATATTTGCATAGGGATGGTGCCCTTTTATTTTAATGATTTTTTTGTGTTTCGTCTTTTGTTTTTTTGAAAGGAAAAGATTATGCTTATAACATTTCATTAGTAATTAGAGAGTTTATAAAATGAGGTACATGATAATAAATATTGGAACTAGCGGATAATGCACAACCCCAGCAAGGGTGTGAGCTACCTCATTTGCTTAGAGTTTGAGAAGTGTGTGTTGAAGAGACTTCGACATGCTGAAAACACTTGGTTAAATTATGTAAGGTCAATCCGGAGATGGAGAAAGGCATCTGTTGTAATCTTTGAATCCAAGGTGAAATCGACGTTGTCTAATTGCATGCCACTTAGCCATTGTAAGGCGTGGAATAAGCCCAGAGCTTCTTCCATGGCAACAAAACACATATGAGAGACATATACGGTTTTAGTCAGCACAAAGGTACCTTCGTCATCACGGATACATATGCCAATACATGTACTATTCAACTGATCCAAAAATGAAGCATCGACATTACATTTCAGACAGTCTCATTGTGGACGCTGCCACCTGACTGAAGCCATATCACTCGTTATTGTAGAAGAAAAATTTTGAGCTATACCTGAATCGCCTTGTCTTACCAATACTGTTGTTATCGTCTAATCATTACGAACTGAATTTGTTGAAGTGTTGTTGCAACTAGCTATCGAAATAGTAGTGCTAGATGCATATCAATCATCCATAAGGTTACAAGCTCGATCTATTACCTGAGTACATGTTTGTGTGACATCTTGCCAAAGCTTGAGATCTCTATGCTTCCAAAGGCTCTCGAGGGCAGCTGCAAATCGTTGGCAAAATTCTCGCGAGAGATGATATAACAATTTGAAGATGGCATCAGCTGCTGAATTCTTTTTGAGAAACACCTCATGAACCGCATTCCAAATTACCAGTCCTACACCAAACATGCACAGTAAAAGGACCCTTGAAGTCGAAGTTGGGTAGGCAAGCACCCACGCCACATTCTCCAAATCAAATTCTTTACTTTTGGCAGGATTTTCAGTCTCCAAATACCAGACCAAATCCCGGCCTCCGAAGGTGAGAACCATCCACCAATTCTTCCACACACAATTTGTAAGCACTCTTGATGGAATATAAACCATTCTTCTCAGCTTTCCAGAAAACCTGTCATATACCACCTTATCAAGTAACGGTGTTAGAAGAATAGAGTCGGCTATATCGTCGGAACTGAAAACTTGTTGAATCACTACCTGGTTACAACCCTTCGACGAGGTATTCATTAGACTACTCACATAAAAATCCACAATATTTCCCTCTATGCGATCCCAATTCAACAACCATGGTTCATCAAGTATAGGTATAGAGTGACCCGTACAAATACACCAATACGCCCCGCCACGCACTATGAAGCGCGCCTTCATAATACTTCTCCATACATAACTAGGATTGTGACTCAAATTTGCCGTCAAATAACTACGGAAAGGAAAATATCGAGCCTAGTAAATACTATTAGAGACAAGAGAATCAAGTTTCGTCCGAAATTTACAACCTTGTTTCCCTAACATAACCATATTAAAATAAATCAAATCTTTGAATCTCATACCTCCATGGTTTTTATGCGTCGACAGCTTCTCCCAAGACATCCAATGGATACCCCGATTATTGGGGCACCCATGACCCCCACTAAAATGAGTTCATCATCTTCTCAATAGTAGAAAAAATAGAAGTAGGTAAGAGAAAGATACTCATAACATATGACGATATAGCCTGCAACAAATTTGATCATGACCACACGACCTACTTTATATTTACATTTACTGCTCCAGGAATTATCTTCTGCCAGACACTTTTTTTGTTATAATTCAATTTTTTCTACTTACATCCCTAAAAATTTTAGTTACAGTAAAATTTCATTAAACTTTATTGATAATACCAAAATTGTCCTTGTGCATCTAATTTTTAAAACCCTTTTTCATTTCTTAGTCTAAATCGTCATCTGCTCTCTCACAAACATTCCTGGATGTGTGATCAATCTCAATGAAATTTTGTTTCTTCAATGATCATTTTATGAGTTTTCATGTTTTATCTTCAATTTCTTTTTGTCACTATGTTTGGATATTGTTCTTCTATATTATCTTTGATTTCGGAGGTGTAGTGTAAACTCAATTTACATACATTATCGTATACTCAGTTTACATGACTTACATAAACTCAGTTTATGTATACTACCGTAGATTAGTTTACATGACTTACGTAAACTCAAATTGAGTTTACGCAGACTCATATTTTCTTTCTTCCGTTTTAAAGCTTTACATGAATTGAGTTGTTTACGATAGTGCATGCAATCTGAGCGTACGTAACTTTCTTCAACTCTTCTTGTTGATGCAATGAGAGTTAATTTTTTTTATAGCTTAGTCTTTTCTTCTTGTTTCTTTGAATTCCCATTGATAAAAATATATATTGACTTATATTTTTCATTTTCTATTATTATTATAAAAGAGTTTATCAAGATATTATATTTAAGGCAAATAATAACCTTATTTGTAAAAAAAAAAAAAATAATCTTATAACAGCTTTGTTTGGTTAATGAAGGGGAAGACAAAAATAAAATAGATCAGAAGGGATAAAGGAAAGATGTACAATTCTTAGGTGCTTTTCGTATGGTTCTTAACTAAAAATACAAATTTTTTGGATATAACAAACTTTGAGAAAATTAAGGATTTAAGGAAATCAGGGTGAATTTAGTTAAGAACCATACGAAAAGCACCTAAGGAATTGTACCTAAGTTTTTTCCTATTTAAATTTTGTATACTTGGTTCGAAGACGGAAGGGGGGAAATTTCAATATAGGGAGGTGTACAATTATATTTTTCACAGTTGTAATATTTTTTTTCGACTATCAGTTGTAATATTTAAGAAAACATTAAGGAGATTTAAGTCCAAATGTAAAATAATATTATTTATTCTCACAAGCAATTATTCATACAAAATATGTTTTTTTAAGGAAGGCAAATCTTCGTACAAAATATTATAATGTCTTAACTATATTATATAGTCTATGGCTCTATTTAGGGGGAAATAGTGAGATAGCTATAAGTTAGATTGAATGCATAGTACGTAACAAAAATTGATGGCTGAACTGGCTTATATAGGAAATGACATAAAAAGATATACATAGCTAATATTTATTTATTTATTTAGTTTTTTTTCGTATTTTTTTTTGTGATTTCGCAATCTTAGTGCGACATTGTGATTTTTAATAGAATAATTTGGTATTTTTTTTATTTAGATTTCCAATCTTAGTGCCGTTTTTTCTTATTTTCCGTCGTAGTACGGTGTTTCTTTGATTCACATTGAAAGATTAGTTTCAATCTGGCGCAGAAATCAATGATTTTTGCGTTGCCAGCGTTGCACATCTAAAGGTGTGGGTATTCCAAACACTTGAATACAGTCATATTTATAGGCAAATGCATTTTTCGGTTTCGTGTTATTAACTTCAATGTTATGAATTTGTTCACAGATTCATCGTCTCTAGCTTTACAATGAATGCACTGAGGAAAAATAATATCAAACCAAATACAATAAAGTTCCGTTGATCTTTGTTTCCAGTGTTGAGGAAAAATATCAATCCCCTTTCAACACTCTATTTTCACGTTTCTCTTTGATCTTTTAATCGCTCTATTTTTCTTTTCAAAGAGTTTACAATTTACATCAACCCCACATCTCACACTCAAGTATTTCCCATGTTATTCTCCCAGAGCTTCCCCACATAGAGATACTTTGTGCTATTTAAAGACCCTTGAATACAAGATTAACCCATAAAATCATAAATTTAGTATATTTGGCTTTATATTGCTCAGGTTACTCGGTATGTAAAATGATTTATGTTTCTCAGATATGTATTTTTTTTCTCTTCAACTGCGTAGTGCACATCGTGTTAGATTTTATTCTTTATTTAAATTAAATTTCATTAGTTTATCAAAAAACAAATTACACTTGATACATCCAATAGAAACTAATATGCAAATAAAAGCAGTAGTCATAAATATAAAAGAGCATGTGATATATACTGTATTAATACTGTGAGAACAAAGAAATACGCAAAAAAAAAAAATAGAACATCCTTAAGGTTTAGAGCCTCTGAAATAGTAACATTTCTTGCTAGTTCTGCAATCATTGTATTACCATTTGGTAAATAAACAAACAGGAACAGGTAGTAAGCACCTTATGACAAGAATCAAACCATTTCAATGATGTCCAAATATGATCCGATGAACTAGAGTATACTATCCTTACTTGACTATCTCTATCTGTTCTACAAGAAAATACTTGATATATACCTTCAATCTGCATCACAGAACCAATTCTACTAACAGTATAGTTTGATTGACCTGATGTGTGCCCAGCAAATCAGTATCTAACTTGTACAAACTAGTTTCCAGCAGCATGTTTATCAAAATCCAGAATTTATCACTAGTGAGACGGTACCTCTTTTTCAGAATGATGGCTACAATTCATTTTCTCATTGCAATCTTCTTCACCAATGACATTATTTGCAGCTGAAGTATTTCCCTTTGTCTTGGATGAAGGAGGGAAACCATGCTTATTAAAACTAGTTTTGTTTGCAAGGCCAATTCTACCACAGTAAAACTAAATTAAAATTCTAAGAATCATTTAAAACAAACAAAATAAACTAATCTTCATCAAGTGCATTCGGATAAAGTCCAATTGAAATATGCATCTAATCTGTTTATGTGTACATGCTTAAATGCATTTTTACATCCAATATGCATTATAAAGTGTATTATATATGCTGCTGCCTGATGTTTGGCTGCACCCTATATTGAAAATGTAATTGTGCAAGTTGTTGAATATTGATGAAGAAATCATAACAAACAATTCTCAGAAGTCAGAAGCCAAGAAACCAGTGGAATTAGTTATCCTGCTGTTGCAAAAATTGCAAAAATTCTCTTGTTGGCTGTTGCAAAAATTGTATGAATGTTTTTTTCCTTATTATCCTGCAGGACAAAAAGAACGTAGACAAAAGTTCTTCAAGACTGATAAACTTTCCTTATTACATCTATTATTCTATTATATACCATATAATGTAGCTCCCAAATCTGAGCAATGTTATCCCTCTTCTTTAAAAAAACTATGAGCCAGTATACATTTATTAAACTAGAGAGTAACAAAATT
Source organism: Medicago ruthenica (assembly GCA_018208015.1). Classification (NCBI taxonomy): domain Eukaryota; kingdom Viridiplantae; phylum Streptophyta; class Magnoliopsida; order Fabales; family Fabaceae; genus Medicago; species Medicago ruthenica. Next base: position 3,361,503 of record CM031374.1, on the reverse strand, counting down.
AGCTTCACTAAATAATTCAGCATCAACGGATTAGGTATAAAAAGATGGGGCAGTAGGAATTTGCTTTATACATGGAAACTCTTGGCGAGCTTCTGATTAAATAAGCAACTTTAGTTTACATGGGAACATACAAAACAAAATGCAGCAAATAAGAGAAAAAACTAAACTGTAGAAAAATAAATATGCCTATGTGAAACACCAAAAGTAAAGTTAACAACCAAATTCTCATTATTATGTCAGTAGCAATGCAATGTATAAAGAGATTAAATTAATTAAACAAGTGAACCACCAAAATTTGCAAATTGACAAAAATACACTCCAAATTAAAAGACTTCAGTTATTTTCGTCATTCCATCAACTGGTTTCGGTAGAGTGTATGATTTGTCACGTTAGCTACCCCCATGGAATTATGACAAAATGATGAAAATTTCTGACTTTAAAATTGTAGGTACTAATTGTCGCGATGATTTTCGGAGATCAAGTTATTGATTAGCGTTGACTCACTAATTTTATTTTACGACTGAACTTTTAATTTTTCAAAAGAAAAGAGGAAAAAGTTCTAAATTACCACAATTTAAAGATTTAGGGTTCGGGGGTTAGTTTCGTTTAGGGAAGGTGTTAGCACCCTAAATGTTCGTAGTACTCTACGAGAACCTGTTGATTTTATTTATTTATTTTGGCTATAACTTGCTTATATATTTTTAAGAGAAAGAATTTGAGTAGTGAGGAAAAAGAAAAATGATTTTTATTTTTTATGATTTGGAAGGACAAGGTCCTTTGCCTACGTACCCGTGAGGGATCAAAACCTCGTAGTTCGGGGTAAAAATGCGGATTGATTGGTTTTTGTGTTTTTTAGTTTTTGAAAAGGTTTTAAAGATAAAATAAGGCCAAGTGGCAAAAAGATTAAAATTTGTTTGTATTTTTTATTTTTTGAAAATGATTAAAGTGTTATTAAAGTGGATTAATGGTTATTTAAGAAAATAAAAGAGAAAAAAGGACACTTGATTGAAAATCAAGGTTTGTTTAAGAAAAGATTTTTTTGTGAATTTTTGACTTATTTGCATGTTTTTGTTGTTTTTAATGAACTGAGACTAAAAAAACATAACTAAAAGCTAAACGCGAGGAATTTCCGTGGTGACGTTGGATCACCACGAAATCCTTCGGAAAATAAACTAACCTAATATTTTTTGCATTTTTGTTTTTCTTTTTGACATAAAGCAGAATAAATAAAAGTGCGAGTGTCGGTGCAATATTCTCATTTATATTTTACATTGTTCCTAAATACATTCTAATAGCACAAATAAAAATAAATAAAAGGAAGAATGAAACTAAAATGATAAAAATAAAATGCATGAAGTGATGTTAAGTATAAACAGATGAAATGCTAAAACGAAAGGAAATAAAAGCAAAAGAAACAAAACGAGCAGGGGTGCAGAAAGTAAAAAAAAGATCAGATGAGGCAGTAAACAGGCCCAAATGCAATAGGCTATCCTGATTAAATTTGGACCGTCTGATTAAAATCAGAGGGTCCTGGTCTGATCACAGGGAGATGCAAAAACGGCCGTCTGATTCAGATCAGAGGGCTTGGGAGATGAGGGTGTACGTTAGGACGTGCACCAGCATACACAGGATTGGGGAGGGGTATAAATACCCCATCCCTTCACAAAAACTCTCATTCTTTCCTTTCCTTCTCTCTCTAAAGCCTCTCTCTAAACTCTTCTCTCTAACCCGCCCCTTCTCTCCTCTCTCACACGGCCGGAAATATTTTCCGGCCCGGTGGCTACCGGCCTAGACGGTGGCGCCGCCGCGCCGGAGTTTAAAACTCCTCCCTTTTTTAAAAAAAAAGTGTTTTTTCAAACCCTCTCCCCTCCCTCTTTTCAAAAATCTATCTGAAATCTTTCAAAGCTACTTCAAAAAAACTAGATCTAGTGTTTTAAACTACGAAAAACTACCTCTCTTTCGCGTTTCCTTGGGTTTTTGTAGTGATTGGCCGCGGGTAGGGTGGCTGGCCGTGCGTTGGGTGGCTCTGCTGTGGGCTGGTTGGCTTGGCCGTGGGTTGGTATATGGCGGGGAGGAGGTGTTTGAATGGGTTGTTTTGTGATGGGGGGAAAGTGTTTGTGACGGTGGTGGTTCGCAAGTTGAGGTGGCTGTTTGGGTTTTGGGTTGTGGTGTAGTGGAGCCGAGTTGTGGTGTGGTTTGGAGGAGAGGAATAGCGCGGCTGGTTGTGGTGTTTGGAGGAGAGGGTGGCGCGGCTGTGGGTGTGTGTGTGTGAAGGAGAAAGGTGCGGTTGTGGGAGGTTGGTATTTCGTGATTTTTTGAACTGTGATGTTGTTTTGTTCTGATGGTGGTGCTGGAAGTGGTCGTGTGTTACTGATGAGTTTTCTGTTTTAGTTTCTGATGGAATTTGCTCCCTGATAACTGCCTTTGCCAGTGTACTAAATACACCAATTGCCATTACTGACCATAAAGCAGTTTAAATGACACATTAAAACAAAAAAGTCTCTGATCCAAGTCTCCTCTAAAAAGGTCAGATGTTTAAAAAAGGTAAGTAAATAAAAAAGGAAGAAAAAATAAATAATAAAAATGCTAAATAAAATAACAATAAAAATATTTAAAAGAATAAAAATAAAGATAGAAATAATAATAAAAAAAAACAAAAACAAAAAGACGGACTCGAATGAAACTAAAAAAAATGAGGTATTTTAAAATACCTTTCTGTCGAAATTTCGTCTGATACGACGAAAAATTCCGAACCAAAAAGACGAGTAAAAAAAGAAATTTTAGGTCAAAAATTGGGGTATGACACTAATTAAATAATATGTAAGTATTCTGACTCTTGTGAACCTCGAGACCCAACTATCATTATGCAGTATCAATATCATCTAAGTTATTCTTCTACCTGTGACAGGTCCACGTTTATCGTGGAGATAATTAATAAATCGGTGATCAACGAAAATACCATATAAACTAATCTTGCGGAGTTTGGGAAGTGCCAAGCATTATGATCATCTAGCACAAAATCGAAGTTTCTAGCGCGCGTTCTTCTATGAGAACGAGTTCTTCCTTGAGAACGAGTTCTTCAAGTGAAGGGAAAAATCAACAATGACGGGGAGATTGTTGAATGAACAAAAGTAAGTATTAGTTTTTATATCGTTCCACAGGGATTAATGTGATATCATAAACCGTTCAACTTCGATTATCGTCTTAAGTTAGGGTTTAACTTGTTTTTATACTACACTACTCATAATTTTGAAAACATATAAATAAATAGTAGAGGAATAGGACATAGAAGGTGTTAGGATTAATGTTCATCAATCAAACATCGTTTATATTCGATTGATTACAAATACGGATTCTAGCGTTTTCTTATATATGACATTATTACGTATTGCTCAACAACATCATTGATTTCTCAAATGACGTTGTGAGATCGATTGTATCGTTTAATCGATGATTTCTCAATCTATTAAACGATTCAAAAGCTTTACGATCCAATACTATAATGTAATTATCAAAACCAAATCCCATTTCTAGAATTTCTTATCTTGATAGAAAATCATTCTAAACCTAGATTCAAAAGTCTTTTTCAACAACATTTAAATCAAACATAAGATTGAAAAGCAAGAAGAAATTCAATGGTATATAAAAATTGCTAGAATCATATATTGAATAACCAAAAGTTTACAACATGAATGATTGATTACCTATTAATCCCAACAAAGGAGATTAGTTGATCATTGTCATGACAATCATTGCAAAATAAGAAAGGAAGATGAAGATATATAAGAGCTTGATGTCTCAAAGCTTCTAAAATGTCTTCTTCAATCCAAATCTAATTGCTATTTGAAGTTTTCCTCCTTCTATGCCTAATCTCTCTTTCTTAGGAATGAACTCTTAAATTTCGTGTAAAATTGTAAGCAATACAATAGTAAGTTTTTTAACCTAAAAGCTGTAAAAAGCTTAAATACTAAACTGATAAATACAATTTCGCTCAGCGATACGTATCATCGCTCAGCGAACAATTCAAAACAGCCAATAGAGATCTGCCACGTCATCTTCTACAGTTAGACCGCCTTGATGATGTCGCTGAGCGATCCAAATATCGCTGGGCGAAAACAAGCTTCCCCTGTTCCAGAAAATCCCTGCCTCACTTCGCCAATCTTTCGCCTCTCCATCGCTGAGCGAATGTGGCAGTTACTGTTCCAGCTGAACTCTCTGCCTACCTTCGCCAACCTTTCGCCTCTCCATCGCTGAGCGAATGTGGCAGTTACTGTTCCAGCTGAACTCTCTGCCTACCTTCGCCAACCTTTCGCTGTAGGATCGCTAGGCGAAAATCTTCATGCTTCTCTTCAATAATTCTTTTGATGTTCAGGTCCTGGCTTGCTTTTTCCTACACAAATGGGGAAGAATGAGATATACAAAGAATAATTGGCATTTATTCATAAATTCCATGCTTTTCCTAAGATAACTTGCACAACAAGTAATTAAAAGGCATTATAAAAGACATGGATTTATTCATATTTTGCCACTTATCAAATACTCCCCAACTTAGTTCTTTGTTTGTCCTCAAACAAAAGATTCAAAATAATTGGAAAAACAAGGCTTTGGACAAAGTTAAGCATGAGGCAAAAATTTCAAAAATGGAAGAAAAGATTTTCAGGTGAATGATTCAACTTTGATAGCGCGAGCAATAGTAAAGTTTCCCATTCCACTAAATACATACCATGATTGTGACATAGTCCTAAGCACAAAGTTTATATTTCACAATTCTTGGCAAACAAAATATTTAAATTTGAACCAACCTAACACACTTCTATATAAAAGTAGATGAACATGTTGAACATTTGTAAGGGTTATGAACACTCATCCAATAAACATGATAACATACAATCAAATTATGTGTCCATCTAATTATCATTTCCAAAAGCATAAAAGGCATTGATCAAAAGGTCTTTAAGGGTTGTAATTGGGCTAGGTTACAAAAGAATTGTCATATGTGGGATATTTGAATTCAAATGGCCAAGCAAAAGGAACATTCAATCTAATTACACTTCCTTCTTTTTCCAATACAACACTTGGTGAATTTCATTCATTCTTATTATTGATTGATCTTTGACAACTTTTTCTTTGAAATCTTGCAAACCTTTTCATTTTTCTCTTTTCTTTTTCTTGGTTTGCTTTTCTTTCTTTTTTCTTTTCTTTTTCTTTGTTGTCAAGATCAAATATCACATTCACCATACATTGACTTAAATAAAACCTCCCTTTCTCCCCAACTTATTTCAATGATACCCTAATCGAATGTTCCTTTATCGTTATGGCAAAGGTCAATAAAAACGATGGATAAGGGTTCATAAGAAAACAATTATCAGAATTCAATAAAGAGTTAACTATGAACTGAATTTTTTTACAAACTCCGGCAATTTAAATAAGCAGATGAGCTTATTAAATTGACAGTCCACAGTTAACAATTCTGATTCCATTAGGCTCAGATGGGTTAACAGATACTCACACATCTCACAGGGTAGGTTCATTTGGTCAAGTATTTCTCTCAATTTCAAAAAAATGCCTTGATCATTTCAATGCTTTTACACAATTTAAAACAACAACAGATTTAACATAAAATAACTGAGTTAAAACATGATATTGGTCTCCTGCATATATATACATTGGTTGAGGATTCCTCACATTTTTGGCTAGTTCTATATTGGTTCAAACGTAAATATGTGCTTACTTAAAACTGAGTAACATAAAAATTGTGTGCAAAGGACTCATTTCACAATCAAGTATATACCTAGAAAAACAAGAAACGAGTACCTTAGCTGCGCTCTTTATCACTAACTTTTTATCATTATCACTCACCTGATCTTTTGCTCACAGCTTTGGCTTAGTTCAAGCATTTAGCTTTGAGTATTTGAACAGGGTTCACACAATTGAAAATTAACTATACTAACTAAAACATGATACTAAAATAAATAACTATAACACACAAAATTAACATAAAACATAACTTAAACAAATTGTACCAAAAGTACATAATATTCAAAGTACAGAATTGAAATACGGAATTAAAAGTAAGGAAGCAAAGTACAAAACAAAATACAGAAACAAAGTACGGGAATTCAGTTATACAAGCCATGATATTGTTCAGACAATCCAAAAAAAATAAATGACTGAAAGCTTTAAATGGAATATATCACTGTATGCGCGTGCTTTCAAGTCCTTGTCTTGCTCCCAGCTCAATCCTCCATCTCCTCATCACTCGCCGTCTCCTCATCCGAACCCTCAGCTGCTACAACATCATCATCAGCAGCAACTGCATCATCATCATCAGCAACCGCAGCTCCACTGCCCCCTCCATAATAGAATGGCCTGTCCCCAGGGTAGTTCACATAGGAGCGATACTGATCCGGGGTCATCACCTGCTGAGCAGAGTCTGATGGAGCACCCCAATGCTGCTGCATACGGTAGAGCGACTCCTGGATACCCAGCTGACCTCTGTAGTGTGCCTCCATAGCATCCCAAGTGAAACTCTGATACCTAGGATCCCACTGGTGAATCTGAGGCTGTTGTGGCTGTGAAGGCGGCTGCTCCTGTGCTTGTGATGATTCAGGCTGATCTTGTGTTTGGTGGTGGGTTCTTCTGACTTGCCTCCCCTCATTGTGTCGGGCAATATAAGCATCATCCACCGGGTTTACTATCTGCTCATGGATTTGTGGTGGGAGGACGATGCGTGCTGTCTGGCACAGGCCCATAATCAGTCCGGGGAAGGCAAGTGGACACTTAGCAGTTGTAATGCCACTCATTGCAACTGTCTTAAGCTCCTTTGCAATGATTCTGGCAACGTCCACTTTCTTCCCAGCAAGGATACAGTAAATGAGGGGGGTGACATCCAAAGTGGTTGAGGACATATGGCTTTTGGGTCGGATGTTGTGTAGGATAAGGTTGAGAATCACCTGAGCTGGCATTGTCATGTCCTGCTTCAATGCCCTAAAAGGTCTCCCAGACGCATTCAGATCATAATCCTTGCCCTCCTTGAAGATAGCCTTCTTAATCTCTTCGTGGTCCCAGTTGCCACGAGCTTGCTGAGTGTGGTACTCACACAAGTATTCCGATTCAACAGGAGTCAAGGGGTTTCCCAAGTAAGCATTGATGGCTGGGCGGTGAAACTTCACGACATGGCCACGGACAAAGGTTTGGAATTCAAAAGGGTCCTCAGGGTCATCCGGTATTGCGTTCGCGTAGAACTCTCTCACAATATCGGCGTTGATATTTGTCGGAGGACTAACCAATGTCTCCCACTTCCGACTCTCAAAAATCCCCAAAATGCCTGTGTATTTTCCTTGAGGGTTGATGATGAACTGTTTCTCATGCAAGAACTTCCTCTTGAGCAGCTCCTGGTACCTTGCGGCGTGGTGTGCGCTCCGGAAGCGACTCGCATCGAATGGAGCGGATGCTCGAGAAGATCCTTCTCCCGCTTTCCTTTTGCTTCCGGTTGATTTGGATTTAGGTGCCATGCTGCAAAACAATCAGACAAAACACACAGAACACATATATAGATAAAGGTTAGTATAAAATCAAATTGAAAAACTCAGAGCAAAAATTATAAAATTTTAAAATTTTCTGGAGAAAATCGCTGAGCGAACATAACAATCGCTAGGCGAAAAATGTTCATCATTTCTGGGTTTTCCAGATGAACTTTCGCCTAGGCGATCATATTTTCGCTAAGCGAAAATACGCAGAAATTGAAAAAATTTTCTGAAAATCTCTCTGAACTACCTCTAATCCTAAACAACACACCCAGTAATCTCAGAAATGAATTACAATAACAACTATGGCATGCAAAACATCATAAACCCTAGTTTATTTCTCATTTACACAAAAGGGTTTTGTTTTCAAAAAGTGAATCAAAATTCGATTTTTGCATGGCATTGATGTTGTTATTCTAGTTCATATCTAATCTAAACTAATCTCTTCCCTAACCAGCATTCTAAACATTCTAACACAACATAGGAAACCTAACTATCAAATTCAAAAAGATAACCCATAATTCGAAAATTTAAAATTAAACGAAAATAGCAAGCAAACCTAATGATTCTATGCACACAGAAATGAAAGAATGAAATGCAAGTGCTGAAATTTGGCTTTGCTTGGCTTTGGGTTGATTTTTGTTTGAGGAATTTGAAAGGTTATGTTTTGGTTTTGTGAGAAATGAAGAAAGAAAAGGTTAAAACCGGTTTTGGGGTTAATTTTGGTGGTTGGGAACGGTTGGGGTGTAATAATGGTGGAGAGAGGGTTGTCTGGCATTGGAAACAGGAACTGTCTGCCTTCGTATTTTCGCTGAGCGAAAGTTGCATCGCTAAGCGAAAATACTTTGGTCAAAACTGGTCAAACTGACCTATAAATGTCGCTCAGCGAACGTGTTGTTCGCTCAGCGATCCATGACAGGTAAAATTTTCAAGTTCTGAATTTTGGACTGGTTTCTGATTTTGAATGAAAAATGACCTAAACTAAAATGCAAAGCAGTAAACTACTTACAAAATTGGGGTGCCTCCCAACAAGCTCTTGTTTAACGTCATTAGATCGACGCCTGATTCGCTTAAGCGTAAGAATCGATGAGAGAAATTGTTGTCGTGTGCCGAACAACTTCACCTCCAAAATATGGCTTCAGCCTCTGTCCATTCACTGTCCATGTCGACTTAGTGATAGGATCCTCTAGTTCCACAGCTCCATAAGGCTTTACTTCCTTTATCATGAACGGACCGGACCACTTGGACTTCAATTTACCCGGAAATAGTCGTAGCCTTGCATTGAACAGCAACACCATCTGACCAGGCTTGAATTCCCTCTTCATGATCTTCTTGTCATGATACCGTTTAACATTTTCCTTATAAAGCTTTCTTGACTGATAGGCTTGGTCACGCATTTCCTCTAATTCATGCATCTGAAGCTTTCTCTTCTCCCCAGCTTGCTCTTGATCAAAGTTCAAAAACTTGAGCGCCCAAAACGCTTTGTGCTCCAACTCGACCGGCAAGTGGCATGCTTTCCCATACACCAACTGGAATGGTGTGAAACCCGTAGGAGCTTTGTATGCGGTCCTATAGGCCCACAACGCTTCGTCCAGTTTCATCGCCCAATCCTTTCTTGATGATGACACGGTCTTCTCAAGTATCCGTTTGATTTCACAGTTGGATACCTCGGCTTGACCGTTTGTCTGTGGATGGTATGGTGAAGCTACCTTATGCTTTACTCCATAGTGCTCAAGTGCTTTTGCTAACTGTTGATTGCAGAAGTGTGAACCTCCATCACTTATGTGAAGAAGATTTCCTTCTAACTTTGGCTGGGTTTTGATGATAACAAACTCACATCACAAAAGAAGAAAAACTATGGAGGCACAAGATGAAGATTAAGAATGAAGATTAGTGTCTAGGCTTCTTGGTTATACACTTTGTAAGTATGGCAAATTATTTTTTGATTTATCATTCTTAACTTATGGAACAACTTAGAATGCTCAGAAAATAATTACAATCATTTTTTCTAAGTCCCCATATGAAGCAATGCTAAAAATCTCATTAAAATAAATCACACACTCACAATGATTTTCATTTAAATGTGATTTTGTATTAAAATGTTTTTGGATGAAAAGCCATAATTGATTTTGAAAATTGCATCATTACTTTTTTTTTCCTTAAAAATAATTTTAGCATGCATAGTGAAATGTCTTTAGTCCATCACATTCATAGTTGATTATGGATATGAAATCATTAGTTATGCCAAATAATATTTGCTTCAACATGTTTGTATCTTATGGCTGAATGTTTCAAAATTTAATGGCATATTTGATTTAATAGCATAATGGATTATGAGGCCAAATCATGTTCCATATCATTTTTTCTAAATATTGTTAGTGCATGATATAAGGTGCAACGGCTAGTTAGTTGGTCTGTGAATGGCCAACGGCTGCTTTTTTAATTCAAGTACACATAGCGGCTAGTATTTTTCTTAAATGCATTTTATATTCATTTTTATGAATAGGTGCTATTTCAAATATGTGTCTATTCATTGGTAACCATTTTTCAGAAAATAGTATTGCTTCATAAACATCTTTTTAGCCTCTATAAATTCAATTGAGAATCAAAGTAAATTAAGACAATAACTTTAAACCTCTCAATTGTGAATTTTCAATATCACTTGCTTTCAAACTTTCATTCAAATTGTTTGGAAAACTTTGCCCACACTTTAACATTTATTAAAAAGTTTTCTGAGCACTAAGTCCATTTGTTTAAGAGTGATATTGATAAAAATATACAGCCATACATTTGTTATTCTTCAATTACATTGTTGTAAAGTTTTCTTGCCATTGTTGGTGAGAATTGTTGAAAGATAGTGGGGTGCTATCTTGTGTATGTTAGAAAGATTGTTAGGGGGTCTTGGGGAGAGATTGCTTGTAACAAAGATTCTAACATAGTGAATTCCTCACAGGGTTGTGGGGGAGTGGAGTACCAGTAGGGGAACCACTATAAATTCCTTGTGTCCATCTTCTTCTTCCCTACACTCTTTATTTTTCCAAGCATTCGTTCATACATTCATACAAAATTCCGGAAAAATTTACAAGAACACAATAAACCAGAAAAATTATCCATTAAAAGTCATACAACCTAATTCACCCCCCCCCCCCCCCCTCTTAGGTTGCACTCTGAAATTACAATTGGCATCAGAGCAAGTTAAGGTAATTTGCTCCTTGATCCAGAAAAATGGCTTCCGCTTCAAATTCAAACATTGTGTTCAAAGATGGTGGTAGTAGCAACAAACCTCCATGCTTTGTTGGTGAATACTATGATTTCTGGAAAATTCGCATGCGTGCATACTTGGAAGCACAAGGGGAAGAAATATGGAATGCCGTTGAGAATGGTCCATTCATTCCTACAACGGTTGTGAATGATGTTGTCCAAGTAAAAATAAAAACATCTTGGACTGATGATGATAAGAAAAAATTGTTGTTTGACAAGAAGGCAATCAACATGCTTCATTCAGCCCTTGGCATGGATGAGTTCTTCCGAATTTCTCAATGCAAAACTGCAAAAGAAATTTGGGACACTCTAGAAGTAACCCATGAAGGCACAGAAGAAGTGAAGAGATCAAAACTGAACACTTTATCACAAGAATATGAATTGTTCAGAATGCAGCCCGGTGAATCAATTCTTGATTTACAAAAGAGATTCTCTCACTTAACAAACCACTTGATGGCTCTTGGAAAGACTTTCACAAATGATGAATTAAATCTCAAAGTCCTTAGATCATTAACAAGGGCTTGGCAACCAAAGGTGACTGCAATATCAGAAAAGAAAAGTCTTTCTAAAATGACTTCTGCCGCTTTGTTTGGTAAACTCCAAGAACATGAAATGGAACTTGGAAGATTGGAAAAGCATGAAGGGCAAGAGAAGAAGAACAAAAGCATTGCTCTAAGAGTTGAGTCAAAACAACAAAATGAAGGAGAAAGTTCTGATGAAGGTGAGACCATCAATCTTCTTGCAAAAAGTTTTAAAAAATTTCTTAAAAAGGACAAGTCCTTCATGTTTGGTAATAAAAGAAAATCTTTCAAGAAGAATGAGGGCTCTACGTCAAACCAAAACATTACATGTTTTGGATGTGGGAAAGAAGGTCACATGAAAGCAAATTGTCCATCTTTTACAAACAAAAATGGTGACAAAGGAAAGAAAGAATTCAAGCAAAGGAGGGCCTACATTGCATGGGAAGAAAATGACATAAGTTCATCTTCTGAATCAGAGGATGAAGAGTATGCAAATCTTGCACTAATGGCATCTCATCACTCTGATGATGAACAAGAGGTTAGTGATTCTGAACTTGATATTAAACCTTCATATGATGAATTACAAAATGCATTTGATGAATTATATGAAGAATGTAGTAAACTTTCTAAAACTTGTGTAAAACAGAAGAAATTAATTGTTTCACTTGAAAGAAAAGTTTTTGATGCACAAGTGGATTTAGAAAAGGTCAAAAATTCTTCATGTAATCAATGTAAAGAACATGAAACAAAAATTATTAAATTAAATCAAGTAATAAAAAATTTTGAAAAAGGTCACAATAGTTTGGAAGATGTTCTTAGCAAACAAAGAGATTTAAAAAATAAAACCGGTCTTGGATTTTCAAATTTTGATAAACCAAGTACAAGTAAAACAATCTTTGTTAAAGCAAGCACAACTTCCAACAACTTGGAACCAAAGAAAATGCATGTTGTAATTCCTCTTAAAAGTATGAATACTAGAAATAATTCTTATGGAAGAAATTATTCTAACAAGTCTTATAAGAAAACAAATTCTAAGGTTAGAAATAATGTCTCCAATGGAAGTAATTCTAGTGTATATCATGTTCAAAATTTATCATGTTTCTATTGCAACATGAAAGGCCATACTCCAAATACATGCTACATAAGAAACTTTGGTGTTCCTTATGGTGAATATATTTGGGTAAGGAAAGGTATTAACCCACAAGGACCCAAATCACAATGGGTACCTAACAAGACTTAAACTTTCTGTTTTGTAGGGAGGGTTGAAATCTTCAACCAACATGTGGTACCTTGATAGTGGTTGTTCAAAACATATGACGGGAGACAAATCAAGATTCTCAAGTTTGACCCTAAAATCAAAAGGATATGTCACCTATGGAGACAACAATAAAGGAAAGATTCTTGGTATCGGTAAAGTTGGTATGCCTCCCTATACTACTATTGATAATGTGCTATATGTTGAAGGTCTAAAACATAATTTACTAAGTATTAGTCAATTATGTGATAAAGGCTTTAGAGTAAATTTCAATAAAGATTCTTGTTTTGTTGAAGATGTAGCATCACATGAAATCAAACTTGTTGGAAAAAGAATAAATAATATTTTCATGATTTCATTAGATGATTTGTCTTTAAAGCTTAAATGTCTTGTGGTAAACAACAACAATGATGCATGGTTATGGCATAAAAGAATTGCACACATTCACATGGATCATTTGAATAAATTAATAAAGCATGACCTTGTTGTTGGGTTGCCTAAGATTAAGTTTATTAAAGACAAATTATGTGATGCTTGTCAAAAAGGTAAACAAACAAAAGTTTCTTTCAAACCAAAGCATATAGTCTCAACTTCTAGGCCTCTTCAATTAATTCATATGGATCTTTTTGGTCCTTCAAGAACTAGAAGTTTTGGAGGAAACTATTATGCCTTGGTTATAGTTGATGATTACTCTAGATATACGTGGACTTTATTTCTTGCAAATAAAAGTGATGCTTTTAAAGCTTTCAAGAAGTATGCAAAATTGGTTCAAAATGAAAAATCCTTGAAGATTGTATCTATTAGAAGTGATCATGGTGGAGAGTTTCAAAATACATTTTTTGAAGAGTTTTGTGATGAACATGGAATTTCACACAACTTCTCGGCACCTAGAACACCACAACAAAATGGTGTTGTTGAAAGGAAGAACAGGTCTCTTGAAGAACTTGCAAGAACCATGTTGAGTGAAACAAATTTGCCTAAGTACTTTTGGGCAGATGCGGTAAGTACAGCATGCTATGTAAGTAACCGTGTTTTGGTAAGACCTATCTTAAAGAAAACTCCATATGAACTTTATAAGGGTAGAAAACCCAATATTGCTTATTTTCATATTTTTGGCTGTAAATGTTTTGTTTTGAACAATGGGAAAGATAACCTTGGTAAATTTGATGAAAAATCTGATGAGGGTATCTTTCTTGGTTATTCTCTCACTAGTAAGGCATATAGAATTTTCAATAAAAGAACCCTTACTATTGAAGAATCTGTTCATGTCTCTTTTGATGAAACTAACCCCTCCAAGGAGAAAAAAGTTATTCTTTCTGATGAAGATGATGAAGATAGTTCACCAAAAGAAGTCAACATTGAAGATGAACAGAACAAACAAAACAATGCACACCAAGAAGAAGAAATGCCACAACAAGAGCAAACAAATAATGATCTACCACAAGAATGGAGAATTCATAGAGACCATCCAATTGACAACATCATTGGTGACATAAATAAGGGAGTATCTACTAGACTTAATCTTCAAGATGCATGTTTAAATATGGCTTTTGTTTCACAAATCGAACCTTCTAAAATTGATGAAGCCTTAAGTGATGATCAATGGATTTTAGCCATGCAAGAAGAACTAAATCAATTTGAAAGAAATCAAGTTTGGGAATTAGTACCTAGGCCTTTGGATAAACATATCATTGGTACAAAATGGGTTTTCAAAAATAAATTAGATGAAAATGGTATTATTGTAAGAAATAAGGCCAGATTAGTTGCTCAAGGCTATAATCAAGAAGAAGGGATCGATTTTGATGAAACATTTGCACCTGTGGCAAGATTAGAAGCCATAAGATTACTTTTAGCATATGCATGTTCCTTAGATTTTCAATTATATCAAATGGATGTCAAAAGTGCATTTTTAAATGGTTATATACATGAAGAAGTTTATGTTAAACAACCTCCAGGTTTTGAAGATTTTAAAAATCCTTCTCATGTATATAAGCTTAAGAAAGCACTTTATGGTCTAAAGCAAGCACCAAGAGCATGGTATGATAGATTAAGCAATTTTCTTTGTGAAAAAGGTTTTGAAAAAGGAAAAGTTGATACTACTCTTTTTATAAAAAGAATTAATCATCATACCTTGCTTGTGCAAATCTATGTTGATGATATCATTTTTGGTGCTACTAATGAATCGTTGTGTAAAGAATTTTCTAACATGATGAAAGGAGAATTTGAAATGTCTATGATGGGAAAACTTAATTACTTCCTTGGTCTACAAATAAAGCAATCAAAGGATGGAATATTCATCAATCAATCAAAATATTGCAAAGAACTTCTTAAAAGATTTGATATGGATAATTGCAAGGAGATTGCAACACCTATGAGTTCTAGCACTTATGTAGATCAAGATGAATCTGGTAAGCCAATAGACATTACAAAATATAGAGGTATGATTGGCTCTCTCCTTTATCTTACTGCAAGTAGACCAGATATTATGTTTAGTGTTTGTTTATGTGCTAGATTTCAATCTTGTCCAAAAGAATCTCATCTCTCTTCTGTTAAAAGAATTATGAAATATTTAAAAGGCACTCCCAATGTTGGTTTGTGGTATCCCAAAGGGAGTCTATGTGAATTGGTTGGTTATTCTGATTCTGATTATGCTGGATGTAAGACTGATAGAAAAAGTACTAGTGGTACATGTCACATTTTGGGAAATGCATTAGTTTCTTGGTCTTGTAAAAAGCAAGCTTGTGTAGCCTTGAGTACTGCAGAAGCAGAATATATTGCTGCAGGAAATTGTTGTGCACAAGTTCTTTGGTTGAAACAACAATTACGTGATTTTGGTTTAAATTTAGAATGCATTCCCTTAAGATGTGACAACACCAGTGCAATTAATTTAACTAAAAATCCAGTCATGCATTCCAGGACCAAACACATAGACATTAGACATCATTTCCTAAGAGATCATGTTCTCAAAGGAGATGTTGAAGTTACTTTTGTGGATACTCATTCTCAATTAGCGGATATTTTTACAAAACCTTTGGCAAAAGAACAATTTTTTAAAATAAGAAGAGAATTGGGAATCTTGGATGAGAATGATATTTAACATATGTACATGCAAAAAATGTTATTTTTATTTTAGGTGTCTATTTCTTCAAATTATATGATTTTTTATATATAGGATTATATGCATTTTTATGATTAAGCATGATGCTCAAGTGAACCGTATTTTTCATGTTGTTTTTCTCTGTTCTATTTTGTTTCTCATGACTTTTTAGTTGATTTTCATTCCTAGTTGTTTTTTTTCTAATTCTGTATTGCTTCTGGTACTTGATAAGTTTGGATTCGGATAACTTTGTTTTAA
Organism: Medicago ruthenica; assembly: GCA_018208015.1. Classification (NCBI taxonomy): domain Eukaryota; kingdom Viridiplantae; phylum Streptophyta; class Magnoliopsida; order Fabales; family Fabaceae; genus Medicago; species Medicago ruthenica. Next base: position 3,345,585 of record CM031374.1, on the reverse strand, counting down.
GTTTTATATTATTATTACTTGTCTTGTATGCATATTTTTGGTTGGATATCTGTTTTGCCGATCTTTCTTCTTTTTGATGATGTCAAAAGGAGGAGAAAGTGTAGGTATGTGCTTGTACTTTGACATTTTACAGGTTATCCAATTGCAAATCAAAGGGGGAGATATACAAGATAGGGGGAGCTTTCTTTGCACATCAATGTCAACATGATATGGTTTGTCATCATCAAAAAGGGGGAGATTGTGAAGAAGATTTCCTTCTAACTTTGGCTGGGTTTTGATGATAACAAACTCACATCACAAAAGAAGAAAAACTATGGAGGCACAAGATGAAGATTAAGAATGAAGATTAGTGTCTAGGCTTCTTGGTTATACACTTTGTAAGTATGGCAAATTATTTTTTGATTTATCATTCTTAACTTATGGAACAACTTAGAATGCTCAGAAAATAATTACAATCATTTTTTCTAAGTCCCCATATGAAGCAATGCTAAAAATCTCATTAAAATAAATCACACACTCACAATGATTTTCATTTAAATGTGATTTTGTATTAAAATGTTTTTGGATGAAAAGCCATAATTGATTTTGAAAATTGCATCATTACTTTTTTTTTCCTTAAAAATAATTTTAGCATGCATAGTGAAATGTCTTTAGTCCATCACATTCATAGTTGATTATGGATATGAAATCATTAGTTATGCCAAATAATATTTGCTTCAACGTGTTTGTATCTTATGGCTGAATGTTTCAAAATTTAATGGCATATTTGATTTAATAGCATAATGGATTATGAGGCCAAATCATGTTCCATATCATTTTTTCTAAATATTGTTAGTGCATGATATAAGGTGCAACGGCTAGTTAGTTGGTCTGTGAATGGCCAACGGCTGCTTTTTTAATTCAAGTACACATAGCGGCTAGTATTTTTCTTAAATGCATTTTATATTCATTTTTATGAATAGGTGCTATTTCAAATATGTGTCTATTCATTGGTAACCATTTTTCAGAAAATAGTATTGCTTCATAAACATCTTTTTAGCCTCTATAAATTCAATTGAGAATCAAAGTAAATTAAGACAATAACTTTAAACCTCTCAATTGTGAATTTTCAATATCACTTGCTTTCAAACTTTCATTCAAATTGTTTGGAAAACTTTGCCCACACTTTAACATTTATTAAAAAGTTTTCTGAGCACTAAGTCCATTTGTTTAAGAGTGATATTGATAAAAATATACAGCCATACATTTGTTATTCTTCAATTACATTGTTGTAAAGTTTTCTTGCCATTGTTGGTGAGAATTGTTGAAAGATAGTGGGGTGCTATCTTGTGTATGTTAGAAAGATTGTTAGGGGGTCTTGGGGAGAGATTGCTTGTAACAAAGATTCTAACATAGTGAATTCCTCACAGGGTTGTGGGGGAGTGGAGTACCAGTAGGGGAACCACTATAAATTCCTTGTGTCCATCTTCTTCTTCCCTACACTCTTTATTTTTCCAAGCATTCGTTCATACATTCATACAAAATTCCGGAAAAATTTACAAGAACACAATAAACCAGAAAAATTATCCATTAAAAGTCATGCAACCTAATTCACCCCCCCCCCCCCCCCTTAGGTTGCACTCTGAAATTACAACTTATTAACACTCTTGGAGTTCCAAATCGGGAAAAGATGTTTCTTTTCAGAAACTTGACCACCGTCTTGCTATCGGCTTTCTGAGATGCTATTGCTTCAACCCACTTTGACACATAGTCAACAGCCACCAGAATATACTCGTTGTTCAAAGAAGATGGAAATGGCCCTACAAAGTCAATACCCCAACAGTCGAAGACTTCGACTTCAAGGATACTTTGTAGAGGCATTTCATTCCTCTTTGAAATCCCTCCGGTTTTCTGGCAACTCTCGCATTCTTTCACATGTTCATATGAGTCTTTGAACAACGAGGGCCAATAAAAGCCATCTTGAAGAACTTTTGCTCCAGTTCTTTCTCCACTGTAGTGACCACCATATGGCGAGTTGTGACAATGCCACATGATGTCCTTGGCTTCTTCTCTAGCAACACATCTTCTTATTAAGTGGTCTACTCCAATCTTGAATAAGTACGGGTCATCCCAAATGAATTGAGTGGCGTCTCTCAACAACCTCTTCTTCATTTGCCATGTGTAATCCTCCGGAATGAAACCCGTTGCTTTGTAGTTGGCCATGTCCGCGAACCATGGTCTTTCTTGCACCATAAGCAACTGTTCATCCGGGAACTCTTCAAGGATGTCCCTTTCATTCTTCGTTATCTCATTGTTCACCAATCTTGACAGATGATCAGCTACTAGGTTCTCAGTCCCCTTCTTGTCCTTAATCTCCAAATCAAACTCTTGGAGTAACAACATCCATCGGATGAGTCTCGGCTTTGAGTCGGGTTTGGTAATCAAGTACTTGATAGCTGCATGGTCAGTCCAGATAACAATTTTTGAACCAATGAGATATGAACGAAATTTTTCTAATGCGAACACTATGGCAAGTAATTCTTTTTCAGTGGTAGCATAATTGACTTGTGCATCATTTAAAACTTTACTTGCGTAGTGTATAGCATGAAAAATTTTGTTTTTGCGTTGACCTAACACCACGCCTACCGCATAATCACTTGCATCGCACATAAGTTCAAAATCGTATATCCAGTTTGGTGCGGTGATTATGGGTGCGGATGTTAAGCTATCCTTTAAACTATTAAAAGCATTTAAACAGTCAATATCAAAATCAAAAGACTTATCTTTGTTGAGCAAGTTGCTCAATGGCTTTGCGATTTTTGAGAAGTCTTTGATGAATCTCCGATAGAACCCGGCATGGCCTAGGAAACTTCGGATTCCTTTGACATTGACTGGTGGTGGAAGTTTTCCTATCACGTCGACCTTAGCTTTATCAACTTCGATACCCTTGGAGGAGATCTTGTGACCAAGGACAATACCCTCGGTTACCATGAAGTGACACTTCTCCCAATTGAGCACCAAGTTGGTTTCCTTGCACCGTTTCAGTACCGTGTCCAGATTCTTCAAGCATAAATCAAATGATGACCCGAAAACTGAGAAGTCGTCCATAAACACTTCAATGCTTTTCTCTATCAAGTCGGCAAATATAGCTTGCATGCATCGTTGAAATGTTGCTGGAGCGTTACATAAACCGAACGGCATGCGTCGATATGCAAATACCCCAAAAGGACATGTGAATGCAGTCTTCTCGTGATCGTCTGGATTCACCGATATCTGATTGTAACCTGAATACCCGTCAAGGAAACAGTAAAAAGCTTGTCCTGACAGCCTCTCTAGCATTTGATCCATAAATGGTAGAGGAAAATGATCCTTTCTAGTTGCTTTGTTCAACCTCCGGTAGTCGATACACATCCTCCAACCGGTCACGGTTCTTGTCGGTATGAGCTCATTCTTCTCGTTCGTGATAACCGTCATACCTCCCTTCTTAGGGACAACTTGAACCGGACTAACCCAAGTGCTATCCGAGATCGGATATATCATGCCGGCTTCAAGTAGCTTCACTACTTCTTTCCGGACTACTTCTTTCATGTTTGGGTTTAGCCGTCTTTGAGGTTGTGCTACCGGCTTATAATCCTCTTCCATCATGATCTTATGCATACAATAGGAAGGACTTATCCCTTTTAAGTCGGATAGTGTCCAACCTATTGCTTCCTTGTTGGACTTCAAAACTTCGACCAATCTTGTTTCTTCATGGTTTGACAAGGAGCTACTAATGATTACCGGTTTGGTACCCTCTTGATCAAGAAACACATACTTCAAATGTGAGGGCAATATCTTCATCTCCGGCTTCACTTCTTCTACTTTAGCTTCATTCGTCAATTCCTCGATTTTGGCTTTGTGAGGAGGAATTTCCTTCAACGAATCGAGCTCCTTCAAACACTCTTCAAGCTCTAGCTCATCTTCTTCTCCTAGGATACTTAGTGCGTTTGTCAAAACTCTTTCAAGATGCGTCAAGTCATGCAACTGGTTTCTCGTATCAACTATCAATTCTTCCGTTGCATCCATCTTGAAACACGCAGCTTTATCACTAGGGAACATCATTGCTTCATGGATGTTGAAATTGACTTCTTCATCGTCCACACGGACTTTCATTAAGCCTCCGTCAAGATCAATCATCATCCGTGCCGTTTGCATGAAAGTTCTCCCAAGAAGTAGTGGCACATCATCATCCTCCGGAATGTCCATCACTACAAAGTCGACGGGGAACAAGAACTTGTCGACTTTCACCAACACGTCTTCAGCAATTCCCAATGGACGAGTGTAGGATTTGTCGGCCAATTGCAAGGTTAAGTTGGTTCTCTTCACAACTATATCACCTATCCTTTTGACAACGGATAGTGGGATTAGGTTGATACTTGAACCCAAATCAATAAGTGTCTTGCCGACATCAACATTGCCAATGGACACGAGCAATGTAACTTTGCCCGGATCTCTCTTCTTTCTTGACAATGTGTTCTAGATGATTTCACTACAATTTGCGTCTAGCAAAATTGTTTCTTCTTCATTAAACCTCCTCTTCTTGGAAAGGATTTCCTTCATGAACTTGGCATAGGTCGGCATTTGCTCTAGGGCTTCCGAGAATGGTATATTGATTTGTAACCTCTTGAATACTTCAAGGAACCTAGCAAACTGCCTCTCCTTCTCTTTTTTGGCTGGTGTAGTTGGGTAAGGTAGGTGCGGTGTCGGTGCATTCTTCACTATTTCTTGCTTCTTGCCCTTCTCCTTCACCACATCCTTCTTCCATACAATGTTCTCATTTTCAACTACATCCTTATTATTTTTTTCTACTACATCCTCTATATGTACATCTTCTATTTCTTCCTCACGTCCTTCATCATCATCCTTCTCCTTCACCTCATTCTCAACAACCCTTCTCTCTACTTCAAGATTGTCCCATATACCTTTACCAATGACCTTCCCGCTCCTTGTAGCAATTGCCTTGCAATTTTCGTTGTCTCTTGTTGCAAGGACTTCCTCATCAAAATGACTTAATTGTCATTTCGATGATGATGCATGATCCTTTGGGTTGGTTTGTGTGTTGGCGGTAAAGGTTCCGCCTTGTTGAGTAGCTTGAGAAAGTTGTTGTGTCAATTGACCCACTTGCGTCGCCAGATTTTTGATGGACGCATCAGTGTTCTTCTGGTTGGCCATTGACTGCTGCATGAATAGATTGAGGGTTTCATCGGTGGTTTGGTTGCGGTTTTGTTGTGGAGGTTGATATTGGTTATAGTTCTGGTAAGGTTGTCGGTTATACTGCCCAGCTTCTCCTCTCCACCCTTGGCCATAATTCGGATTATTCCCTCTTGGGAAGTTGGTTGGATGGTTTTGGAATTGGTTAGGAAACTGTTGAGGCCTTGGTTGATTACCAACATAGCTTACCTCTTCTGTAGGGGGCGGACAGAATCCGGTTGGGTGGTCTCCCGAACAAAGCTCGCAAGATGCGACTTGGTGTTGTTTTCCTTGTTCGTTCTGGATGTCCTTCATTTGTTGAGGAAGGTTGGCCATTTTCTTTGTCAACTCTTCCACTTGTTGCGTGAGCAACTTGTTTTGTGCAAGGATCGGATCATTAGTTCCCAAATCTAGGATTCCCGCCTTCCTTTGGCTTTGGCTTCGGTTGTGATGAGCTTGGTGATCGTTCAACACCATTCTCTCTATAATAGCAACAGCATCCTCGGCGCTCTTGGCCATCAAAGAACCACCAGCAGCAGCGTCATGCAAAAGCTTGGATTGTTGTTGCATTCCGTTCCGAAAGAGATGAATTTGTGTTAACTCATCAAATCCATGGTTCGGACATCTTCTGAGCATTGACTTGAAACGCTCCCAGGCTTCACATAGTGTTTCACTTGTACCTTGTGAAAACACCGCAATGGTTGTCTTCGCCTCCATAAAACGATTCTGAGGGAAGAACCTCTCAAGGAATTTCTCCTCAAGTGTATTCCAGTTCGTCATTACCGTCGGTGGCTGGTCCAAGTACCACTCCTTAGCTTTACCAATCAATGAGTGAGGAAACATCCTCATCCACATAGCCTCCTCATTATTCTCCGTCTCACCAAGGGTTCCCGCAATCTCATAGAATTTTGTGAGATGTTGGAACGGGTCTTCATGGTCTAATCCTGAGAATGGATTAGCATATAAGATTTGTAATATCCCCGTCTTCATCTCTGTTTGCTTGGCAGTCCGCGGCGTTTTCCCTAATTGTGCAAAACGGCGTGGACTATTAGTACATGGCATTGCAGAACCTCCTGAACCATCTCCTGTTGCAGCCATTTGTAACTCTTGGCTTGGATTAGGACTAGATGAGTGACTAGAAACAGAACTCTCCTCTTGTTGCCTCCTCCTTGCTTGTTGCTTCTTTTTCCGAGTCTTGCTATTGTTTCTTCTAGCTGTTCTTTCTATCTCGGAATCAAAAAGAAGTTGGTCCTCTGAAACTTGACCTCGCATAAACGATATCAACAATCTGACCACAAAGAATTAGCAAACAAGATGGATAAGAAGTATTAGTTATATACATAAAAGAATTTTGTGCAAAATTGCTTAAAACCATAATTAAAGTTGCAATGATTATAACATCATAACTTTAATCCCCGGCAACGGCGCCATTTTGTTGAATGAACAAAAGTAAGTATTAGTTTTTATATCGTTCCACAGGGATTAATGTGATATCATAAACCGTTCAACTTCGATTATCGTCTTAAGTTAGGGTTTAACTTGTTTTTATACTACACTACTCATAATTTTGAAAACATATAAATAAATAGTAGAGGAATAGGACATAGAAGGTGTTAGGATTAATGTTCATCAATCAAACATCGTTTATATTCGATTGATTACAAATACGGATTCTAGCGTTTTCTTATATATGACATTATTACGTATTGCTCAACAACATCATTGATTTCCCAAATGACGTTGTGAGATCGATTGTATCGTTTAATCGATGATTTCTCAATCTATTAAACGATTCAAAAGCTTTACGATCCAATACTATAATGTAATTATCAAAACCAAATCCCATTTCTAGAATTTCTTATCTTGATAGAAAATCATTCTAAACCTAGATTCAAAAGTCTTTTTCAACAACATTTAAATCAAACATAAGATTGAAAAGCAAGAAGAAATTCAATGGTATATAAAAATTGCTAGAATCATATATTGAATAACCAAAAGTTTACAACATGAATGATTGATTACCTATTAATCCCAACAAAGGAGATTAGTTGATCATTGTCATGACAACCATTGCAAAATAAGAAAGGAAGATGAAGATATATAAGAGCTTGATGTCTCAAAGCTTCTAAAATGTCTTCTTCAATCCAAATCTAATTGCTATTTGAAGTTTTCCTCCTTCTATGCCTAATCTCTCTTTCTTAGGAATGAACTCTTAAATTTCGTGTAAAATTGTAAGCAATACAATAGTAAGTTTTTTAACCTAAAAGCTGTAAAAAGCTTAAATACTAAACTGATAAATACAATTTCGCTCAGCGATACGTATCATCGCTCAGCGAACAATTCAAAACAGCCAATAGAGATCTGCCACGTCATCTTCTACAGTTAGACCGCCTTGATGATGTCGCTGAGCGATCCAAATATCGCTGGGCGAAAACAAGCTTCCCCTGTTCCAGAAAATCCCTGCCTCACTTCGCCAATCTTTCGCCTCTCCATCGCTGAGCGAATGTGGCAGTTACTGTTCCAGCTGAACTCTCTGCCTACCTTCGCCAACCTTTCGCCTCTCCATCGCTGAGCGAATGTGGCAGTTACTGTTCCAGCTGAACTCTCTGCCTACCTTCGCCAACCTTTCGCTGTAGGATCGCTAGGCGAAAATCTTCATGCTTCTCTTCAATAATTCTTTTGATGTTCAGGTCCTGGCTTGCTTTTTCCTACACAAATGGGGAAGAATGAGATATACAAAGAATAATTGGCATTTATTCATAAATTCCATGCTTTTCCTAAGATAACTTGCACAACAAGTAATTAAAAGGCATTATAAAAGACATGGATTTATTCATATTTTGCCACTTATCAGAGATCATAACGGAGGATATGAGTAATTTTGGAACAAGTGAGAGATCTCAAATTTTTCATTTTTTTGGACAAAGCTCGTAACCCATTTGTAGGAACGGTGTTGGAGTCGGAGAGAGTGAGAGAATTGAGGTTTAAAGGGAAAGTGGAGATTTTGGTAAGAAGTACGTTGAAGTCATCTTTTTTAAAGAAGTGAGTAAGGTTAAGGGACGTGAGGTTAGGGAACCTTTGCAAAAGATGTCGAAGGAAACGGATGGTTTCATCGGAGATTGTGGCAGAGAATCGGAAACTGTTGGTAATGGAGAGAAAAGGTTTGGACACAAAGGAGAGAGACTTCAAAGTGGGGTTGTCGCCGTTGACAAATTTGATGATGCATTCCCATAGCTCATTTGGTAAATACGAACATGTTACTACCATTGTTTTTCAAACCTTCTATTTGGATGAAGCTGTTGCCGCCATTGTCTCTCACTCAATTCATTCCATTCAGCCCTAATTTAAAAACAGTTTCCTATAAAAATATTTGCAATGGGTTGGTAGTCCTAGGGGTGGGAATAGGCCAGGTCAGGCCTGAGCCTGGCCTACAAAATTTTTTGCAAGCCTGAGCCTGGCCTATGGCCTTTCGTAGGCCTATTCTTTTGGTCTGGCCTGACCAATTTAAAAGTTTGGTCTGCCTAAAAGTCTATTTACATGCCTACTTCAAATTAAAGTTATTAAATTGTCAATTTTATCTACTTTTAAATAGGCCAAATTGGCCGTGTAGCCTATTTAATTGTAAGGTTTGTCTATCACTATAAGACCTTAAAAGCTTATTTCACTATAAGGCCTTAAAGCCTATTTAAAAAGTCAATTATTTGAGTTTTTTTCTTGATTTTTATGTTTAATATAAATTATATTTTAATATAAATAAAAAATAAGTTTTAATAATATGCATAAATAGGCCGGCCTATCAGGTTTCGTAGGCTTTTTTGATAGCTTAAGCCTGCCCTATTTACTTAAAAAGGCTTTTTAGAAAGTCTAAGCCTAGCCTTTTTCATAAACAGGTCAGGTCAGACCGTAGGCCCCTGTAGGCCGGCATGGTCTATTCTCAACCCTAGTTGGTACCCATTTTTTTAATGATTTTTGTAATAATTCAATTATTTCTATTTACATCCTAAACTTTCGGTTATACTCAAATTTCATTAAAATTAATCGATAATACTAAAATTGTCCTAGTGCATCTAATTTTTCAAAACCCATTTTCGTCTTTCACTCTAAATCGTCATCTGCTCTCTTACAAACATTTATGGATGTGTGATCAATCTCAATGAAATTTTGTTTCTTCAATGATAATTTTATGAGTTTTCATGTTTTTTCTTCAATTTCTTTTTGTCGCTTTGTGTTTGGAAATTGTTCTTTCATTATTTTTGGTTTCATGTTTTTTCTTCGATTTTAGAGGTATAATATAAGCTCAATTTACATACATTATTGTAAACTCAGTTTACATGACCTATGTAAACTCATATTACGTATACTACCAAAAAAATTGTTTACATGACTTACGTAAACTCAGTTAGACTCGTATTTTCTTTCTTCCGTTTGAATTGAGTTGTTTACGATATACTGTATGTAAACTCAATTTACATACGCCATTGTAAACTCAGTTTACATGACATACATAAACTGAGTATATGTAGACTTATTTAATTTGATAATGCAATAGACCATTTATTTTAGTTATTTTCAAATGTAACCAGTTTTTTTTAGGGTGTGACTAGAAAAATTTGAAACTTAAAGACACTCAGTTGTGTTGTTGCTTACTCTGCAATAGTTCTCATTATTATAACCTAATGATTTGGTTGTGAGGATATGTTATATGAAATTCAAGGCTTAATTTCAGGTCACCACACTTCTGCCTCCCTTTTTTTGACAAAAAATAAATGATATTCATTCATTCATTCATTCATATTGATAGTGTATATCGATACAATACAAATTTGTTAAAACCAAAAAAGAAAAATCTGCGAACAGACTCACAACATCCATGTCAAGGAGGTGATGCAAGTTGGTTTGAGGAAAAAGTGGGTTGAATTATTGGTAATGGTGAGAGTACATCATTTTGGTGTGACCCTTGGCTGGATGATGATAGTTTGTGGGTTAGGTTTATGTGTCTTTTTTATTTATGTGTTAATAAAGATGTTACGGTAGCGGAGATAAAGAGGCTAGGGTGGGGGTGGATGGGTCAAGGTGGCAATGGAGAAGGCGTCTCTTTGTTTGGGAGAGGAAGCAATTTGATGAATGTATTTCTTTGTTAGCTAACTTATTTTTGCACAACAATGATGTGGATAGTTGGGTTTGGCTACCCAAGCTCTCATGACTACATTGTCAAAGATGTGTATCATTTAATATCTCGTACTGGGCAGCATACAATTAGTTTTCATTCTTATATTATTTAGAACAAAGCAGTATACCTCTAAAGGTGTTACCCTTTGCTTGGCGAGTACTTAACAAAAGGATTCCAACAAAAGATAAGTTATTTCGTCGTGGGATGGCGCTTTCGAGATCAACTAATTGTGTCGAAGGATGCGGTAACGAAGAATCAATTAACCCTTTGTTCTTAGGTTGCAATTTTTTTGGAAGTATTTGGCATTCCATTCATCGGTGGTTAGGTATATCAACAGCTACCCCAGCTGATTTCGTGGAGCATGCACAAGAATTTGAGGGTTCTTTTGGCTTTAGAAAAGCAATTTGTTTGGGTCTTCAAGTTATTTGGTTGGCAACTATTTGTGTGGTGTGGAAGGAGCTCAATGCAAGGACTTTCCGTAATACAAACCTTCCACTGGACCAATTACTTGAGTGTATTAAATTGTATTATTGGTGGTGATTGAAATTGCATAACTTTCAAAAAAATCACGAATACGATGCATGGTGGTCCAACCCTTTTAGGCACTCCTTGTGCGTTAAAGGGAGGTTCAATCTATTATGTCTTTTGGCTTCTTCAAAAAAAAAACATAAAAGCATTTGTTATAAAAATAAAGGAGCATTATCTGATATGCTAAATCAGTAAAATACTTTGACGATCACAATGATTTGGGCACATCATTTGGCCACGCACACCAAAATACATATTATTTAATTATTTTAAAAATACACATATTTTTTTTCGATGAAGTGTTTTAAAAATACACATTACTTAATCCTTTTCTTTTTCTACCCTTTTCCAATTATGTGATTGTGTTGAAATATTGCGACTAGGCCTGTTTGGATTGAGCTTATTTTGAGCTTATGAAAAAGAGCTTATGCAAATAAATAAACTTTTATGTTAATTCATAAGATCTTACTAACGAAAATTGTATATTCATAAGTTATTTTTTCATAAACTACCTTAACAAGTATATAAATAAGGGTCTTGTTAACGAGTGCCCCCGGGGCACTCTTTAAGCATTCCAAATTAGGAAATTATTCTTTCAAAAAGTCAAATAGTTCAATTTCCAATGCATTGAATACACAAGTTCTCATAAAAAGTTACCATTTAAGACCCTTAAAGAGTGCCCGGGGGCACTCGTTAACATTTCCCTATAAATAATACATTAATGTTTATTTATTTGCATAAGCTGTTTCGCATAAGCTCTAAAATAAGTCAATCCAAACGGACCCTAAATGGTTGTGACCACCAAGTCTTCCTAACTACATCAATACAATGAGAACAAAGAAATAGGCCAAAAAATTGAATATCCTTCGGTTTAGTTTGTGAATTTGGAGGGGAGAGGTAAGAAGGGCTTTTTTAAAGAATGTTTTTGTAGAGAACGATAAATGAATACTTATGCTTAAGAAATTTTTTTAATTTTGAGAATATTATAACAATATAGATTGAATTTGAAGATTTCATATAACCATTCAAACCCTTCAAAATCTTTTTCCAATACAATTTTTGAGTTTCTCCAAATTAGGGAGATTTTGAATTATGAAGAAAAATAAACCTCTCAAAGTCCTCCTATTTCAAAGTGCTCTACTCCTTCCACTTATTCCTTCTTTTTTTCCAAAATCCTCTCATCCCCTCAAAACTCACAATTCACAAACAAAACCACCACTGTATTACCATTTGGTAAGCTAACAGGAATAGTTGGTAAGTATCTTATGATAAGAATCAAACCAATTCAACATGATGTGCAAATATGATTGGATGCACTAGAATCTGTTTTCCATACTTGACTACCTCTGTGTTCTACAACAAGCAGTTCTGCTATTACAGTATTTACTTGATTGTGTGCTATGCAAATCAGCATCTAACTTGTACAAGTTAGTCTTCTGTAGAAGGTTGATAATAGTCCTACATTCATCACTAGTGAGACAAGTTCAGCTCTTTCTTCCCATTCCTTGTAACTGGTATTTTTCAGAATGATTGCTACTATCCATTTTCTCATCACAATATTTGCAGCTGAAGTATTTTTCTATTGGCATGCTTATTAAAGCAAGTTTCTATAGTGTGGCCACGGTAAAACTAAAAAAAAAAATGCTAAGATTCATTTAACCAAAATAAACAAAATGCAGAGTAAAAATGATAGACAAACTTTTAAGGGAACAATTGCATCACAACACGTCAATCACATGTCGCGTACCGCGAACTGGTGGCGCTTACCAACGCGAATTACGAATTATGTGACTATAGTTCAACTCACTTGGATAGTTGCTCTATGTCCAATATAGGTAATCCTCCAGACTCTCCTCGTGACCCAACACCAATGTCTGGATGTATTGAAACTACAATTATGAAAGTTATTGAATGTTGATATTGATAAAGAAACCATAACATACAAAACTCAAAAGTCAGAAGCAGATAAATCAGTGGTGGTTCATATGTTATTGAATATTGATATTGATAGAGAAACCATAGCAAACAAAAGTACCTCCAATGAATCAAATTTTATCGAAATATGTGTGGTCAACTTTTTAAAAGTATAAAAATGTTCTTTCCAACATAAAATTCCCTGTGTTAGTAATATTATGCTACCTGACGTTTGGCTCTAGTGAAAACAGCAACTGTGAAAGTTATTGAATGTTGATGAAGAAATCACAACAAACAATACACATAAGTCAGAAGCCAAGAAATAACCCGAGGAAATAATCATTTAGGTTTATTTCTTGGTAAGCAATTTCTCTCTGTTTCTTGGCTAAGTTTTATTTCCTTGGTAATTAAGTAACTTCGTGACTAAGTTACTTAATTGTTAAGTAGCATGAGTCTTGACCGACACCGTCCTCTCACCTTAAAATTTCTCATAAAAAAGGGTCCCCAAATGCTTCACACGACTTTTGATCTCTGTTTTTGAGTCAACTCATGTGCACCCTTCATAATTTTTGATGATTTTTTACATAGATGTTTAAAATATTATAAAAATCTCTTCCTTTTTAACAAAACATAAATTAAATATGAATTTCGCAAGATACTAAACATGACCGGAAAAAAAAAAACAAAGGATGCACATGACTTTACTTAAAATTAGATACCAAAAGTCATGACATAAAACATTTACTAGATCAAAATTTGCTAAAAAAATTTAGAGGAATCAAAAGCAAAATTTGAGATTTTTATAGGGATCAAAAGTTTTCTTTAACTCTAAAACAAATTACTCTAAGGTTATGACGCAGTACGGAAGCAAGGGTTAACAAGCGTTATGCCTAAAAGATAAACAGACAGGTTGCAAGCGACAAATCTATCAAAATAAGGGTTTCCGGAATCCACCAGAATTTGAGAAAAGTCTCGATAATTTTATTCAATGAAAAAGTGTCTCTCTAGGCTGCAAAGTTGTGTTTAAATACTAGAGGAAATAACAAACCCCCGTGGGCCGAAACTATAACAAACTGAAATAAAACGAAAAATAACAAAATATGCTGAAATATTAAAATCCGGTTTTGGTCTTTTAGGCGACCTCGAATGGCTAAAAATAACAAAATATGCTGAAATATTAAAATCCGTGAGGTCCGGGGCTTTCCGAAAAGGTATATTTCGAGTCGTTCCGACACCGGATGTCAAATCTGCGCTATTTCGAGTGATCCTTTCTTGCGTGCCACTTCCTCTTCGATACGAGCTGTTAGTTTGCCTACATCAGGTTATGTTGCTTTAAGGAAACAACAATGATAAATAGGTAACATATACACATTCAACACTTCATTTTCACTCTATTTCTCTCTCCTCCTCTCACAATTGTAAACTATCATATCTATCACATCACTCTCGTTTTTTTTTTTTTTTTGTCCTCTTTGATTTAAGGTGTAGTGTACACAAAACATTTTCCTTAAGGCTTTATATATTCCATCACCATGTTGTTAGAATATCATCATATATAGCAAGCCAATTGAACATTCCCTCATCCCATAGAATGATTCACACCATTCTTTTCTTTTTTGCTCTTCTCTCATCATATACCTCTTATGCTGATGATTTATGTGTAGCAGACTTACTACTCCCAAACACCCCTTCAGGCTATCCATGCAAATCAGAAACAAATGTAACAGTGAATGATTTTGTGTTCTCTGGCTTTGTACCTGGAAGCACAACAAACCCTTTTAATTCTGCAATAACAACTGCATTTGTCACTAGTTTACCAGGTCTTAATGGACTTGGTATCTCTGCAGCAAGAGCAGATTTTGGTATAAATGGAAGTGTTCCAGTGCACACTCATGATGCAACTGAATTACTTATCATTGTTGAAGGTCAAATTACTGCTGGATTTATTACACGAACAAAAGTTTATTCGAAAACTGTTAAACCTGGTGATGTTATAGTTTTTCCTGAAGGACTATTGCATTTTGTAGTTAACTCTGGTATTGGAAAAGCTGTTGCTTTTGTTGCTTTTAGTAGCTCAAATCCTAGCACGCAAATACTTGATACTCTATTATTTGGCAACAATTTATCAACTTCCATAATTGCAGAGATTACTTTACTTGATGTGTCACAAATTATGAAACTCAAGGCTCAGTTTAACGGCAGTGGCTAGAATTGCTTATAAATCTAATTCTATGTGTGTTCCAAATTAAATTATGTATGTGTTTCGTTTTTGTGTTTTATGTCAATTTTCATTTTTAATAACACAAGAGAATAGTAAGGTTCTAATTTTATATATTACAGCATGGTGCAATTTTTATTTTTTGAGTTATCATGTTATAGGTTCGAAACTTTCACCTCCATTTAGTGGGAATTAATAAGGTGGATTCTCCCCTCTCAACCAAATTTTCTCCCTACTTTAGAGTCAGACATTGAACCAAGGACCACTTACTTAAGGGGGTCCAAATCCGTTGTCACTTGGACCAATCCAATATTGGTAGCAATCCAATGTTGATCCCCTATTACATGCCGCTCCATAATTTGAATAGGTTTATATTCTAATAATATATAAAAATATTCTAATAATTACGAATCACAACTACTGGAACATTATTTGGAGTCAAGGAGACGAAGTTATAAGTTAACAGTTCTACACAAACTAATAAATCAACACATATCAGGTGAAGAAAAACGACAGAGATATCTACACATACTAAGTGTAGAGAGACAACAATAAAGTGTAGAGAGACGGACGACAATGAGACTTATTCATATCAAATGAAGAGAGAAATTGAATGACCACGTGTTCTACACATACTCGGTGAAAGAGAAGATTTCCAAGAGAAATATGAAATATTATATACATAGTGACTTCACAAGTTTTAAGGAGATGGAGGAATATGTTGAATGTTGTACCCTTAGATTTTGTTTGGAAGATTGGAGGGGAGGGTTTCGGGGGTTGGAAATATATAGAAAAATCTTTCACATTTTTTTAGAGAATGATAAACTAATGTTTGTGATTAATATATTTTTAATTTTAAGAAAATTATGACAACATAGATTGAATTTGAAAAATTCATATAAATATTGACAAAAATTACAATTATCTATATTACATTATGAAAAAATTTATTATTGAATTTTAAAATTATTTTATTTTTTTGGTAAAAAATACCTTGATTACGAGTTAGAATGTCAAAAAGAGGGTTGGTTAAGTTCAGCATTTGTTGTGGTACGCCAACTGTGCTTTGCAGGCAAGGGAGGTTTTATGGATCGGGGTTACAAGGATCGCAGAAGGTATTGCGATGCAGTGCGTCGGAGTCGTAGGCTTGGTTGGGTACAATATAGTTTCTTCGTTGATTGTTGCATAGATCTGCATTTCTGTATGGAGTTGGCGTGGTAAATTGGCAGCAGAATAATTTTGTATTTGGACTTTATATACACAATAATAATTGAATAAAACTTGACTTGAAGCACAACATGTAATTAACTAAGATATCACTTAAGTGCAATTACCAAGATTAATCCTTCAAAGTAATTGAGATTCATTTAAGAAGTTGAATCAAATGGTTAAGAGACTCAAGTATCTACCACTTATGTCATACATGTTAGTATGTGTTGTACTATATTAACACTACCTTTTGATGTGCTAGTTAACATTTTCCTAAATAAACAAGGCATACAAAAATACATCCTATAATCTCTCAAAAAAATACATCCTATAAAATGCTATGAATCAATTAACCGAAATAAACTAATCTTCATCAAGTGCATTTAGATGAAGTCCAATTAAAATATGTATCCTATGTGTTCATGTATGTTACATATACAGGCTTAGATTTCTACTTTTTAAGCTCTTCAAGCTTAAATGCATTATAAATGGTATTATCCTTTCTGGCTCTATTGAAAACAGTAAAATTGTGAAAGTTATTGAATGTTGATGAAGAAATCGTAACAAACAATACACATAAATCAGAAGCCAAGAACCAGAAGAAGTGATCAATTAGTTCATATATATTGCGCTAAAAAACTTCTTGCAAAAACTATTTCAATGCTTCATTGTTTGACCTTTTCTAGGACTCGTAAAACTTTCGTTTATAAGCTTTAAAATCTTATCTTAATCTTAATTTTTTTCTTAATCTTAATCTTAAAATATAATTCACTTCTTTATTATCATGTTATTGGTATGAAATTTTGACCGTCATTCACCGATGACTAATCTTTGTCAAAAATTTATAAGATACACAAGATATGAATTATCACCTTTCAACCGAATTTTCTTCGTATGCAAGAGTTAGAACTAATCTCAATATAAACTATAAAGAGAGCTAAGTATTTTATCATTTGAACAATATCATTGTATCAATATTTTTTTTTATGAGAAGTATCAATATTTTTTCAATGATATACAAATGAAATTATTATTTGTCAAAAAAAAATGAAATTATTAAAGTATTATATGGGTGGTTAAAATAATTACCTACTTGCAATATTTTATTCTTTTTGGTTTTGTTCGTTTGAGAGATAGAGAGAGAGAGAGAGAGAGAGAGAGAGAGACAAAGAAATCGAAGAAGAAGAAAGAAGAAGAAGAAGAATCCAAAAGCAATCCCATCTCTTCAGACCTGAAGAGAAAAGCTATCGGTTTCACAACCGACACAATCTTCACCTCAAAAAGGTTCCTTTTTATGCATTTTCTCTCTCTCTCTCTCTCTCTTTTCATTTCACAATTTCACTTTTTTTTCATAATTTTGATTTTTTTTTTCAATCTTCAATTTTCTTTTTAGGATTGCTTTGGAATTGGATTTCATCTTCTTCGTTTCTCTTCAATTTCGATTGTGGCAGATCTAATTTAATTAGGGTTTTTATTTTGGGGGTGTTTCAGACACTACATGCATATGGGGTACGTTTTCTGAATCCAATCATAGTAACTTTATAAAGTTTGATACTTTGTTTTCCTTTTTTAATTTAATTTCCTTTTTAGCTTTTTGGGTTTCTATGTTCTCCCTTATATTGATTGATAATTATTATTTGTACAATGAATTTGAGCTTAAAAATCACGTTTGGAAGTAAAAGTTACAAATCTTAAGCTAAATAATCAATTCTCTAGGGACAAAATCAATTCTAATTAAGAACTTTCAAACATTCATTCAATTATGTTAGGATTTTTTAATTTAAAGATTAAAGTTACTAGATTGCAGCGTACGCTGATCGATTTGGGGATAAGAAATTGATGTGTTTGATAGTATTGTCAACACGGATCGCGGAAAATAGCGATTCATTCAGATTCCGCTACGCAATAATGCTATATTGCCACTATGGCGGCTATTTGACATTATTTTGTTCTAAATAATAACATATTGCGGAACAATTGCGAATTTGCTATTCATCCAAATTCAGCTACAGTTTAGTGCTATAGCCACTATTTGACACCACGGATCAATAGTGAATTTGTGTGTTTCGTTCAAATTCAGCTACAGTTGGTATAGTGCTATAGCCGCCGTTTAGCAACACTTGTGTTTGGATTATGATGGTTATTTTATGAAATGACATTTATGTGATTATAATTATGATGTGGTGCATAACAGAAATTAATGTGATTTGTAACAGAGCAGTGGTTGTGTTGGATGCTATAAAAGGCCTGCACTAGTTACTGTGGAAGTACCATCAACAGGGTTGACAAAACAAGGTAAGGCAGTGGATAAACCTAGTACATCAGAAGATTTCTGGACCACCAGCACGCATGATATGGACAACAGTGCTGTTCAATCACAAGGGAGTATATCTTCAACAAGTCTAACTAATCAAGCTGTGGTTGCCCATGCCAGTTCTTCCAACAACCCGTCTGAATTTGTAAATCATGGTATACTTCATTGCTTTTGTTGTGCAGATAATTTACTAAACAAGCATTTCGTATTTTGATATTATTTTCTTTTGTAATATATTCTGGAATTTGAAAAATAAAAAACTATGCTCCCTTTAAGATAATACATAATGTGTTCATTTGGGGGTGGGGGTGGGGTGGGAGTGTTCTAAACGATGATAACATTAAGTTGATGTCTCAGTAATGTAGTTACTTTACAATTCTGTATTTCCTTCACAGTTTGTTTGGGAGGGAAAGGAAAGGAAGGGTTTGGGGGGAAGAGAAGGAAAGGGAAAGGGTGGACAAACTGTGAAGTAAATCATTGTTTACAAATAAAAGAGTGTTTTTTAAGGTAGGGGTTACAAATTTCCTAAACCCTTCTCATTATATAAAATTCCCAATCGGGAAATGCTAGCCATTAGCCTCTCCGAAACCTCCCTCCCAAACACACCCTTATAGGGGGGGACCATCTGATAGAAACAGAGAATGAGAAAAACGAAAATACATTTAATTACGATGGGTTCCCAAGATATTTGAGAGTCTTGGGTCTCTCCCTTCCAAGAATTTGAGAGCTTTGTCTATCCCAATCAATATTCAGTCCCCAAAATAAATGCATACTGACTTTTTCTTCTATTTCCCTATTTATTCAATAACTGCCTAATAACATAACTGCTGCCTAATATAATAACTTCTGCCTAATCACACAATAACTGCAGCCTAATGACATAAGCAAAATGCTACTTTTGCTCATATATGAAATGGTTTGAGCAACATGGTGTCGTATAATGATTCAGTTTAGTTTATATTGAAATATCAAATGATATCTTTTGAAGGTTTGACTAGTACTGTTCTTCATACACTTTCCTTTTGGGCTACACACTCATTTGTGAAATGCGGCTAATTGTCACTTCTTTTCCTATTCATGTGCTTTTGCCTACTGAATCTTCTAACTGATCCCATGTTTGTAATCTTTGTATTACATACCAAGTTTCATGTTAATTGCTGGCCAGTTTTGCATTTTGTTGTCTTATTTACACACTGTTGATTGTCTATGTACATATATCATGACCATTAGTCATCTTACTTTCAAGTTTATCTATGAAAATATTTTTGGCTACAGGTCTAATTCTATGGAATCAGACTCGGCAGCGTTGGGTTGGAAATAAAAAGCCTGAGAGCAGAACGCAACAATTGCGAGAACCTAAATTAAGGTGAATAACATCCTTGCCGTTGGATTAATTCTATTGGAAGCTTCTTATTTCTGTAATTTTGTTTGTGTTGGGATTACTGCAATTCCATTTTTCTGTAAGCTTTTTTAACTTTCTTTTTCATGTCTGAATTTTGTACCAAAGACATTGTGGTTAGGCTGTTATACATTTTCCATAAGTGATTTCATGTTGGTACGCGTGTTGTGAAACTAAATATTTAAATTGGTCAATTACAAGATGTCCGCATGAGGCAGATAGGCTTTATTTATGCAGTAATTATGAAATTGTGTCTCTCTTGTCAGAACTTATTCTCAGTGCCTTGCCAAATTTTTTTGGCTTTGCAGTTGGAACGCAACATATGAAAGTTTACTGACAAGCAACAAACCATTCCGTCAGCCTATCCCTCTCGCTGTAAGCATCAACTTCTGAAGAATAAACCTTCAATTTAGTGTCTAAAGAATCACTCTCTCTCCAATTTAGTTTTTAAATTATATAATTATAATAAGTATTTCCTGAAGTATATAAATCTACCAATCTAGTCCCCACAATTAAAATGTTAGGGACTAACATGATAAGTTTTCATATACTTTAGGGACTAAATTGGAGAGTGAGTAATAATTTAGAGACCGAATGGATGGTTTATTTACTTCTGAACAACCATTTATGCAAGTTTGATTGAAAAATAATGATCTGATGGTTTCCCCCTATCAAAACTGATTAATAGGAAATGGTAGATTTTCTTGTGGACATTTGGGAACAGGATGGCCTGTATGACTGAGCCGTTGAAGGTTGAGGATGTGCCGTTTGGTTTGTTTGATCCATGAAATAATTTTAGTTCTTGCTTCTGTAGGAACAGGGGGAAGGGGAATTAATATGTTGCCAGTTTGTATATCAATTTTTACATGCCAAAAGAGTGTAATTTCTCTCTGCAGGCTTTAAGATAATTGTATTATACTTTATTTAATTGATTGTCCTGGTTTCTCTCTGGTATCCACAAGAGGCAAGTTTTGAAAATCTCCCTTGGTTGGCTGCTTGCTGCACTTCCATTTGCTATCTTATTTTGGGTTAATTTTGACTAAAATTATGTAGGGAAATGATCAAATAGCTCACCATTTCTGACTTGGTATCATATTTTCTTCAAACATGGCATTTTAAAATTCACCGGGGTCTCGATGGAATTCCTTATCTCAAAGTGACATTGAGAGTGGTCAAATGACTATTTGACTTTGATTTCACATTTGGGTATATTAAATTGGGTTATGCTTCATGGATATAAATCTTTGGGTTAATACCGCTTTTGGTCCATGTAATATGAGCGAATTTCGGTTTTAGTCCCTGTAAAAAAAATTTAGATTCTGTCCCTATCATTTCAGATTCTTCCACTATTGGTCTCTTCAGATTCTATCCTTATCCCTATTATTTCAGATTCTTCCACTTTTAGTCCCTTCAGATTCTGCTGACAAGGTGAAGTGAGGGACCAATAGTGGAAGAATTTGAAATGATAGGGACAGAATCTAAATTTTTTTTTACAGAGACTAAAACCGGAATTCGCTCATATTACAGGGACTAAAAGCGGTATTAACCCTAAATCTTTCTTTGCATGATTCACCACCCAGTTATATATTGTCATCTAATCTATATCAATGCTGCATACAAGAGTATATTCTGAAATGAAATGGTCTTCCTTCAATTTTTATCAATTGCTATGATGCAGTCAGAAACTATGATACCTAAGGTATGATCATGACTAAATTCAGGAATTTCTAATGGGGGAGGGAGCTGGGGTTTAGTAAGATCATATATCATAAATATTGGTATTATTGCCATGAAGATATAGCTATAGATTATTAAAGCTATACCATTATATACCTTGAAGGTTGAAGACATTTCGACATCATGGATTATAATTAATTGGTTCTATGTGTCTTCATGTCTCCGTCAAAAAAGTGTCTTCATATCTTGAAATTGTATTATTTGTCATTTTTAACTAAGAAGCTCCCTTAAAAAAAAAAAAACTCTAAACAATCTCTTTAAAAATGTGATTGTATTACCATTTAACAACAAACATATCCACAGTAATATATGATTATACAAACAAGTAATTTTTTTTACACTATACATAATTTTTTTTTTGGACCCAACTACGTAATTCTTGAAACATTATTTGTTTGGAATTTTATTTGAGATATTAAGGTAAAAATAATTTAAACCTGAATTAAAAGAGAGCTTGATTTGAGCTAGGCTAATTACTATGAATTGGGCATATATTAAAAAAGATCAGAACAAGGCCCTCCAGAAAGAGAAAAAAAAAAAAAAAGATGTTTAGAAGATGCTCAAAGCTTTATGTATTGTTCTTTCCCTCTCTCGAACACTCTTTGAGTGTTCTCTTCTCGAATCTGTTGGACCCTTCTCCAAACATCCAAAGAAAAGTTACCAACATCAAATCAAAACATAGTTACATATGCAACACATCCTTATTTAAGCTGCCTAAACTCCTATAATTATTATAAGCAAATAACAAACAAAAACAAAATAAAAAAGTACTAGGTAAACAAAATGGCTTTGGCACGTTTGGCTTTGAGAAATTTACAGCAAAGGGTATTATCATCAGGAGGGTCATTGCAGAAGCAAAACAGGTTGAGCAATAATAATGAATTGGTTGCAAGGTTTGCAACAACTGCAGTTGGTGATAAGGGGAAATCTGAAGGAAGTGAAGTAGCTGTCTCAGAAGGTAATAATGATAAGAAGTCAAGGTTGTTCCCAAGGAGGAGAGGTAGAAGATGGCTTTCTAGAAATGTTGATCGTGACTTCCTTCCTGCACCTTTTGGTAATTCTCTCCCTAATCTATTCTTTCTTTTATATAATTTATCTTAATCATCCGATTCTTTGAGAAAATGTTATTCATAATTAGAGTTCGGTTGAGATATAACCAAAACTTGGACAAACATTATTTTGGTCAGGGATCGAAATAGGGTAATTTTTCAATACTTACCTATTTTATATTGATTAAACTTTAACTAAAGTTGATTAATCATTTAGATTCAACCATTGGTTCTTTGTTTTCTAGTTTAATCTTATTTGAAGAACAGCCTTCGTTTTAACTTTTAAGCTAGCGATAGCAAAGGAGATCAAATTATCTTGTAAGTACAACTAGTATGATTAAACACCGTAGGAACATTTGATACGATGGCGCGTGAGTATAAACATGCAATTCCCTAATTCTCTTGAAAATGAAAAAAGAAAATGAAAAGGAGGTCAAATTTCAATTTCAAAGCTAAAGGAAATCAACTTCAAATCTTTCAAACATTGTTTTTTGAAATCAAATTCCTCTACGCAATAGAACAAAAATTGAAAACCTAATTCTTTGACAATTGGGAGCTTAATTTTCTTCTTACCATATGTTTTCTTTGACAATTAGGAGTAACGAATCTTATCATAAATTTTTAGAATAAGATAAATTTTCCCGATAGTATGTTTGTTTGACAATGTTTCAATTCAATGTTCTCTTTGATCCATGACGATTTGTATCACTAACATTAAAGTGGACACACATCCCAAACCTGTTCCACACGCATAAACATTTCTTGTCTTTCCTCCACGTATGTTCACATTAGTCAAAGGAATTAATTTACATTGATTATTGAATTCTAAAATATTTGAGTTGAAACCATGGTCATTTTGGTGTCTGCATTATTTGAACTGAAACCATGAGTTGAAACCATGGTCCCACTGAAGAGTACATGAAACACAACCTTAAATTATATTTTTTTGTCAATTTTTCAGAGTTATTTCCATCAGGTCTTGGAAATGCACTAATGCAAGCAACTGAGAACATCAACAAGCTATTTAACAACATGAATTTGACACCATGGTCATTAAGTGGACGTGTGAAAGAGAGTGACAACTACTATAAACTGAAATATGACATGCCAGGGATCCCTAAAGAGAATGTGAACATAACAATTGGTGATGGAGTGTTGACAATTAAGGGAGAGCACAAAGAAGAGAAAGAAGAAGGGGATGATGATAATGAATATTGGTCATCAAGTAGTTATGGTTACTATAATACAAGTATGATTTTGCCTGATGATGCTAAGGTTGATGACATTAAGGCTGAGTTGAAGGATGGTGTCCTAATTGTTACTATTCCTAGGAGTGAAAAACCTAAAAAAGATGTTAAGCAAGTGAATGTAGAGTGATAGGATTGATTCTATAAGAGTGTGGTGAAATTATAAACTTGAGATGGATTTGTGAAGTGTGACTTGTAAACCTGTGACATTAATAACTTGTGTGTACGTGTATCTTTGAATTTCATAGAGAATCAAATAAAGTTTCTTACCTATGCTACATATGAATAAATTGTATCATAAATGTTACTACCTCCGTTCCTTTTTAATTGTCACTTTTTGACATTTTACACAAACCAAGACAATTAATAAATGTCACTACTTTTGATACAATAATTTATACTTTTACTATAATAACCTTATTCATTTAATATATCATCTCATATATTTCTCTCTCCGTAATAAATAGCTAAGGATAAAATTGGTAAAACATTATTTAAAGTTGCATTGAACTTTGAAAGTGACAGTTAAAAAGGAACAAATTTTTTCTTCAAAAGTGACAATTAAAAAGGAACGGAGGGAGTATTATTTTGTAATTTACATAAACCCAAATGAAATACTACCTCCGTTCCTTTTTAATTGTCACTTTTTGACATTTTACACAAACCAAGACAATTAATAAATGTCACTACTTTTGATACAATAATTTATACTTTTACTATAATAACCTTATTCATTTAATATATCATCTCATATATTTCTCTCTCCGTAATAAATAGCTAAGGATAAAATTGGTAAAACATTATTTAAAGTTGCATTGAACTTTGAAAGTGACAGTTAAAAAGGAACAAATTTTTTCTTCAAAAGTGACAATTAAAAAGGAACGGAGGGAGTACTGTAAAACAAAGAATTCTACCCAACTCAAGGAGTGCAAGCATAGAAGTCAAGAGTACAACAAATTAATTACAAAACCATAGCAAACATTAAAGGAACTGACATAGGTAACAAGCTAAGCGCCAAAACCCAAATACATAATATGATTAAGCCATCATTGATGAAGGTCAAAAACTAAATTCGAATTTTTTGTTTTCGACCACTAAAATGATAACAACTTTACTTTATCGAACAAATGAGATATCGCCACTTTCTTTTGCTGAAAATAGCAGCAATTTCTTTCCAAATAACTTGTACAAAAGCTAGCTAAATAATATGTAAAGAAGACCCATTTTTTTTTTTTTGAATAAGCCTCCTTAACTATCAAAATGCAAAAATTGATCAAACAGATGTAACAGGTCCACTGATTGAATTCGTAGTCAATGCCTTACTAAGAATCAAATGCTTCCAAAACAATTGCATCCCCTAACAGATGATCAATACTTTTTGACATCCTGTAGCCACTAAGACACATATTGGAATTTGTCTTTTGTAGGAATTTGATTCCTTAATAAACACCACACAAAAAGAGATAATTTTGGCGATCTTGTTTTGTTCCAAATAATATCATTATGTTCAGCCCAAACTGTATGCTCCATTGCACTCAACATATTATACACTACAAACAGTGTAATCTTTGTCTGATGCAAGATGTCAGCTCCCTTTATTATCCACACCAACCTGCAAAGAAATGTTATATAATAGCTCACAACACTCCCCCACCTACTCCTCTCAAACAAATAATCGACGCCGTTATTTACAAGCATCTCCCCCTAACCTCGAGTCTCAACTAGATCAAACATACGACTATACCTAACACACAAAAGACACCTAATCGAAAATTTCTTAACACTTATTTTAATATTTTTAATTATCGATTAATATTATATATCCTCTCACAAAAAACTATATATTAACTATTTTTGAATTTACTTTTAAGACTATTATTAAAAACGGTTTCGAAGAACACATTGCAAAACACATATTTGCTAGAATTAAAATAGTAGTACAAGTTTTTTTTTTTCTAATAAAAAATTTAGGTAAATTTGAGTCAATTTTTTACCCATTCAGTCAATCGTTGCTACTACAAGTAGATTGTCACTTTGAAGATTAAAAATATACTCCCTACATTCTATAATGAGTAATCCAAATAGTCATTTAACACCTATTAAAAGAATTGTATAAATAAATGAGAAAGAACGCTATTTTTACAAATTATCTTTTATCATTTATTGGTGTAATCACAATGACCATAGATGCATAGTTGTATGTATTGTATATATTTTCTAATAAGATGGTAATTTATTTTGGTGACGATATTTTTCATAAATAGATCACTCATTTATAAAAGGGAGTATCATATGTTAGTAGGGACATTGCATAATATATGCAGTGGTTGGGTTTTGAACCCTGGATACCCCACTTATTTATCTTTAGAGTGAATTTCTAGTCACTAGACTACTTGAACAAAAAAAAGAAGGGAGTGTCATATATATTAATCGATGTTTTACAAACCCTGTGACCCTCCTATTTTGAACTTAACTCTCAACTCTAGTACATGCATTATTGTCCTCAACTATGTGGACAGGATCGAGATATGACCATCTACTAAGTTTGGTTAGATTTTAAAAATATTGTACATTTTATCATACTCAAACTCATTCATTTATATTAGTGTAAACCACTATTTTGATTTATGAATATGTGACACGCTATCATTATAGTTTGTGAATGTATCGGAACTTTAAAAATGTCTTCAAATGTCTTTTTAGTTAATCATTTTGATTCTTGTGTTAATTACTTTAGTTTTTAAGTGTGTATTTCGTTAATCACGTTAGTAAAAAAATTATAAATACAAGGAACGTTTGTGAATATTTGCAACTTTGATACATTGATCAAAAAATATAATAGCAATGTCTCACATATTCAAGATCAAAATAGTTGTTTATCCATTTAAAAATTGTAAAAAGAACTCAGAAAAAAAACACATTATACTTCAGTATAATTCATTGTGTAACAATAACAATTTCTTTTTGCTATCATCTTTAATTTTTTATTCCAATTCACATTTCAATTATTCCATACAAAAAATATAAATAATTCAAACAATAAGCTTCCCAACAATAAAATATATATATATTATATATATATATCAAAAGTGGATAGACCTGAAAAAACAATTTTATCCTCACCCCTCTACTAAATATATATGTAGGAATAATTAATGGTGACAAATATTGCTGCTAGCAATAATCAATTAAGGTTGAAACACCTTATTCCTACATCTACATTTCCATGCTAGAAGGTAATAAGTATCATCATCATCCCCACGAGATGACACTTTGTAACTCTTTCTTTTTTGTGAAACAACCAAAGTTGCTAAACAAGGCCTGCAATTCATGCACTTATTTAAACAAGCAGGAGGCTTTGACCCTATCACCATTTTCCTGTCTTCCAAACTCTCATTTCTCTCCAACAACAATGATCCACCTGCTCAAGCACATACACACTTAGCATATACATGAAAAGAAAGAAAAAAGATCAGAATGCTAATAAATGCTTCCAATATCTTAGAATAATTTTCGCATTTTACCATTTCACGCACATTAAAAAAAAATATAATATACTTGCTCAAGAAAAAACATATAATATGCGAAAGGAAAAAAATGATGGTTTTACTATATAGGCCATATTAAATATTAGTGTATTTTCATTATCATAAAGGAAAAGTGAAAAATGACAATTTAAAAGTGATTCCATCATATTAATTAGAGAGTATAATTGAAAAAATACCAATGAAAATTATATCAAAGGAAAAATGGAAAATGAAAATTTAAAAGTGATTCCAACATATTAATTAATTAGAGAGTATAATTGAAAAAATGTCAATGAAAATTATATCAAAAATTGAAAATGAAACTCTTTTTTAAGCAATTATTTCTAAAATATGATAGTTATTATGAGACAGTGTCAATAGTTGATTCACAAATGAAAATTGAAGGAAAGCAAAAAAATAAATTCATATTTAATCATACTTCTTCCGTTCCACAAATGAGTGACATATTTTATCATTTTACACACACTAAAAAATATTTAAAATAAAAGAAATATAATATTAACTCTAATAATTATATTTATCTAGTGTTGATATATTCACCAGTACCATAAATATAAAATTAACAGTATTAAATCAGGAGTTTTACATATAGTGTTAATAAAATGCTACAATTAGAAAGAAAAAAAGTATTATGTTAAAAATTGAAATCATCATTTATTTTAGAGTTTTTTTTTCAAATGTGTTACTTACAGGCTTAGGGCCATTCAATTGGCTTATTTTTTAGCTTATGCAAATAAATAAGCTTTTATGTATTATGTTATGCTTATCAATGTAGTTTATGAAAAAACTTATAAAGATAATTTTCGTTAGTGAGAACTTACGAATTAAAATAAAATCTTATTTATCTACATGTTGATTTTCGTAAGCTAAAAAATAAGACGATTCAAACGGACTTAAGGACAAATTTTATGTGTTTGATTCACTGATTCAATTTTTTTAGTATATACAAACCAAAATAGGAGTTGACAATTATTTTATTTTTTTGAGAATTAATGAGTTGACAGTTAATAATAGAAGAATAATAAGAAAGAAAAGTTTAGATTTTAAAACAAAGGATAGAGAACAGAAATATAAACCCCCCAAACAAAAGAAATGAATGATGTCAAAACTATGAATGAAAATAACTATTTGGATTTTTAGAATTATCTCAACAGAAAGTTGAAACAGTTTTGTTTAGCTTGAATAGGTTATGAGGTTGGTGGTAGCTTTTTAATTACCTGATTTGGAAAATAGCATGCAGAAGATAAAGATGAAAAGCACAGTGATTATTGTTGCAAGTTTGAATCCATGTAGATGATAGGATCTAGCAGGTGGAGCCATCTATGAGAGAATTAGGATTGATGCAAGTAACAGTGAAGAGGTGTTTGAGAAAATAATGAAGAATAGCTAGGAGCAGTGAAAGGGATGTGTGTAAGATGAAATGTGTTGTGATGGAAATGAAGAGATTTTAAATGACAATGTGGAGAGATATGTTTCCTGTGTGAGAGACAGTGTTCTGATTCCATGGCTTGTTTTCAACCAACGAAAAATGAAATTCACACACAGTGAAAATGTGTGATTAATTCGTCTTTTTGGGAATTTGGAGAATAGACTTTTGGATTTATAATAATCAACATTGACTCACTGAGGTAAGGAGAGTAGAATGTTATGAATACTAAGATATGTATACTTTCATAAAAGTATTAGAACTTTTATTTTTTAAAAAATATTTTATGGAAACCATTTGAGTAATTTTATGGATACACATGATTATGGCTCCATCTCCTGTGCATGGCTACCATGGGTCATGTACCGTAGGTGACACACTTTTATTTTATTTTTTTGAAAAATCAATTTTAGTTAATGGATTGGTTTGAAAGGCAATAGATGGTTGAGATTTAAAAGTTTTTTCACCTACAAAATTGTATTTGGGAACATACAATTGTAGCCATTTTAATTTTAATACTAATTTGTAAACATGCAATTGAACTTGAAATTAAATGTAGTAAAGGGTGTTTTGGAAATTTTCTTTGAAAATCTAGAAATATTTTTCAGGACCATTTTTTTTTGCCCAGTTTAATTTTTGGAAAAAAAATTTCTTCATTTATTTTAATTTCAATACTAATTTTTAAAAATGCAATTGAACTTGGAATTAAATGTCGTAAATGATATTTTGGAAATTCTCTTGAAAATTTAGAAATGTTTTTCAGGACCGATTTTTTTTCAGTTTAATTTTTAGAAATTTTTTTTGTTCGTTACAATGTTCAAAACATTAAACCACTGTCAAATTAAATTTTGGCTTAATTGGTCTTTTGGTCCCCTAATTAATTTTCAGTTTTCATTTTGGTCTCATAAGTCGTAAAATCAACGTTTTGGTTATTTATGTTTGTCTACGTTATTCAAATAAATCCCTGGCCGTTAACTTTAACCTCAAATGTTTATGGTGGACCAACCTTAATAGTGGTCTACCATAGATCCTATTAATTTTTTTAACTTTAACCGTTTGATCTTTTGTTTTAAAAGGAAGTCGTTGGATAATGTAGGTTTATTATATCTTAGTATGCATCACCAACATCAAAAAAATTTCTTACATTTCTTCATCTTCTTCCCTCTTCTTCTTCATCTTCATCGTAATCTTCACCAACATCACATTCATCAACCACCATCAACAACAACGACAACACATTACCATTGATTTCTATCGATTCCTCACATCATTTTATACACTAATTTTGTCTTAAATGAAAATTAAGATTTACAATGGTTTTATTTTATAATCAAATTCCAAAAATAAAGCAAAGGTTGAAATAAAATGGAGATGAAGAAATAAGAAAAATTCCAACCCAAATTCAATTATAACACCGCCGTTTTGATGAAAAATTAAATCACAATTCATGTGTGCACTATGCTAGTAGAATCTCACTAACACAAACAAGCACAGCAACATCCATAACAGTTCCCAAAATGTTATCTCCATTTTATTTTAACTATGTGTGTTGTTCTCTTCCAATATCTCTTCCCTCTAATTACTCTTCTTCCTTTTCCGGCGCGGTGGTGATATTTTTCGGCGTGGTGGTCGCCGAAGCAAGGTCATCCGATCATGATTTTTCTTTGTGGGTTTTATAGAGAATATGAAGAAGAGTATGTTTATGGTGGTGGTTTGTCACAAAACATTTTGTGGTGGTCTAGATCTAACAATGAATATGACGGTTTGGAGACTAAAAAAATGTCGAGTTTGAATTGGTAAGTTTGTCAAAATTGATGAAAATAGGATTATATTTATGCAGATCTAGTTTGAATTGAAGCCAACGTCGTTGGATTTGATGTTGGCGGTGGTGATACGGAGCTCCGGCGAGGAAATGAATCAGGTGGTTGTGAAATGGATTTGTGTTGTGTTGTTTCTTTGTATTTTCAAAAAAAATGGTATTTTTTGTGTTGTGTTTTTTCTTTGGATTTGTGTTGTGCTGAGAGAAGAAGAGTGAAGGAATTCTGGAAAAAAAAATCTGGAGAAGAAAGAGTGAAGGAATTATGGAAAAAAAAACTTGGTACTTTTTGTGTTGTTTTGTGTTTATTTGGATTTGTATTTTGGAAGAAAAAAAAATTGGAAAATGTTGATATAGATTGAGGAAGAAGAGAGAAGATGATGAAAAGTGAAAAAAAAATT